>SMDT01000970.1:0-121252 GCA_005392925.1 Aquilaria sinensis
TCTAAAGTTAGTAGCTTTCATGTATCTACTACATCAATGTCAAGAGTCTCGGAGGCCCATTTGGTTGGCACATGCTTCACACTGCTCATCCACCTACAGAAAGAAGAACTTCTTTTGCCACCCTTGCTAACTATCATTTGTTTCCGAAGGTGAACGTATATTTCTTGCTCCTAGATCCCCGAGGAAGCAAGAAGTAGAAGCCACCATTCCGAACTGGGTGGAGTTTGTAGTACTGCATAAAGAAGATGAAAGTGGGGCTCTATTTTGAAGACCCTACACATGCAAAGGAGGGCATTGAAATAAGAATAGGAGTTCAGGGGAAGTTGGTTCATGACTATGCCATAGAATTAGCAAAAGTCAGAAACCATCTTTGGATGCGGACTCCAAAGTCCGGCCTTCAACTGAGCCCTGAAGATAGTAACCTCATCTGAATGAGGGGTATAACTAGTCACACCAGGTCTAGGAAGCCTAGTGACAGCATAAGAAAGAAGAAAGAATTTAGTTGACCATTTTTTAACTTTCTCTGAAGTGGCATAGCTCGGATAAGAGTTAAATGGGAGCCAACTCTTGGGCGAATGCCACGCTGAACTTCTGGATGCTCGGAGGCAAAGAAGACACGGTTCGACGAGAAGGCTTTAACATCAGCGGCGAGATGAAGAGAGCGCCCCAAATTTTGAGAGGAAAAAAATGAAAAATTGACAAAATAAACCCACCTAGTTAGATCGAGGTATGAACTTGGAAGATAGCCGCAAGGTTGCAGAAAGAAAACAACTCTTGTGATGGCCGAAGTGCTATGATCTTGGCCACTAACTTCGGAGGAGGGGCCAAACGCCTGACATATCAAACCTCGGAAGACCCATCGCACCAACCTCAGAAAGTTACTGTATTGCCTCCCCATCAGAGGACGAATTAACCAACTTCGGAAGAGTAAGAACACCCCGAAGAAACGGTGTCACCCCGGGAGAGGTCCTTGCTCGTCTACCTAAAAGGTAACGTCGGTCGGAGGGACCTCGGAGGGGTGATGGGTGATACGAAGGAGTCTCTAACATATTTGCCCGTACGTCCTAGACGTTGACCTCAAGCATTCTGATAGGCCACTGTTGTCCGTGCTCTGGCACACTGAGACACGATTTTCGACAAACCATTGCCCGAGAAAGCCTGCACATGGCTGACCACTTTCCTGTTTAAGAGGTACGGATCTTATCCGTCCATACACGTGTCACGATCAGGAGGGTTCATTTTCTCCTATTTACAGCAGGAAAAACTCTGGGCAAGAAGGAGAGGGGGCTGGACAGGAGCTTTGGGGAATACTCCAGAGTCCCAGTTTTCTCCTCTCTTCTCCTCTAGGCATGCCAGAAAAACACCTCTGGTGTGATGCTTCTCCTTATGTGCATGCCAGAAAAATACCCCCAGCCAGTCTATTTTATGCCTATTCTTTGCTATTTAGAGGCACTGACTTGGGCGTCGGAGGCTCCTCCCCGGAAAATCGCTCCGGGGACCTCCTAACCCCTGTTTTCAGTATATTTCAGGCCGAACCGCTTGAAGACGTCAGCTTTTTCAGGCTCCTTCCTGCACCGGAAATCCTTCATGGCCCCCGCTCTCCATCGTACGACAGCCACCTATGACATCCCTCAGGAGGTCCCTGTCACCCCTGTCGTGGAGCCACGGCGGGATCGTAAACGATGGCTAACGCCACGCCAACATTTGGCGCCGTCTGTGGGAACTTATTTAGGCAACCGTGGTTAGAAACTCGGCGTTTTAAGGACAAAAGGCCCCCTGAGGCCCCCGTCCGCGCCGGAGACTTGCCCGGCGGCCAAACAATTAAGGAACGGGGATTTCCCATCCCGGGGATGATCATCCTTCGGATATCACCGTGGCTTTCCTGCGTAATTTCCCACGCGTCGCCGTGGTCGAAATACTGCAGTAGATAGGCCGAAGATGTTCGTGTGCAAATGTCGAGCCGAAGTCTTTTCTCTTGATCCTTTCGACGAGGGGAGTAGGGGTGACCCAAGAGCTGGGGGAAACAAAGGGCAGTGGGGAGAATACCCAAAGGACGTGCTTCCCCTCGAAATATGATAGACGGGAAAGGTAGGATCGGTGCCGTCCAGACCCCCCCGTCAAAAGAGTTCGTGTCAAAGAAAGGTTACTGTCCCTCAGACAGTAACACCGAACCGGCTCCCCCGAAAAGACGCCTACGCGTTGATATTAAACGGGCAAAAAGACTATGATCCTACTCCAACGGACACACTACCATCGTCCAAAAAAGGAGTCACCCCTGCGCGACGTCAGAGGGAAGAGAGTAAACGGGCAAGTGCGCCGAACTCCAAAGACACTGCATCGCGCACAGGTCCAGAAGGGGACATTATAACCCCAGGCAACAGCGGACCATTGCCGAAAGTCCAGAAACAGAAAAAGGGGAAATCCAACGAAGACCGAATATAGGCGAAAGACAAAAACTCCCGACCGAAGGAGTTCCAGGCGCAAAAACACTACGACACTGGAACGATACTTCGGAAGCCCGAGGATGGGGAAATCGCCTGAGTTAGCATATTCGGTTAACAAAGTCGTGAATCACCCAAAGACCGGCATTACTGGGAACAAAAACCTGGGATAAGGGAAGGAAAATGCCCCGCAAAGAGCCATCTTCCAAAGATTCTGATGAAATGGCAAAAAGTACAGAAAATGTTCCGGATAATCTTCCTTGATTGAGGAAGAACAACGATTGGAAGGAAAGCTCAGGCCCATTATAGAGAGGCATCGGCAGAAAGAGGTGCAGAGCAGCGCGCAAAAAGAGGTGCGAATAGACGCGCCCAGGAAGGGCGAGAATGGCCAAAAAAATGCACCAGCACCCGAAAGAAGGCCTTCAGAATAAAATGCCCAAAATACTCCCATCGGAGTCGGGAATTCCGAGAGACTGCCCTCAGCCCTCGGCAGATACGGTTCACTGCCAACAAAGCCTGAAGCAAAATGCTACGAGAAAACAGTAAACCACCTCGTTTGGCGAAGCCCCTACTGATCAAGCAGGCAAAAAGCATACAAAAACCTGCTCAAAGGAACATGATGCGCGGAGATGGCACATTATTGCCAGCAGCATAAAGGGCTTCAGCCTTTAGGCGAAGGAGGCCAAAAATTTAGCCATTACCTCCGAAGTTAAAAGATACTTTAGTCCACCAGCTTAGTTTTGAAGTAACAAGCAAGGGGAAGTCCCCGAATAAGAATTACACACCGGGGACTACGAAAAAGTCAGGTAAAGCAAAAGGAGAAGGTCCAGCAGGGCCGATAAAATTCCTGCTGGGAATTATCAAGCAAGTCTTCCAAAAAACTACAGGGAGAAAAAACCTTCCTTACTCGCCTGCAAAGGCCAGTGCCCACTTGGAGCAATAAAGCTACCAAGTAAAGCGCGAGTATTCGGAGGAAGGAAGAACGAGCTCGGGAGGAATGCTCGGCAAAAAAAAAAAAAAAAAAAAAAAAAAAAAAAAAAAAAAAAAAAAAAAAAAAAAAAAAAAAAAAAAAAAAAAAAAAAAAAAAAAAAAAAAAAAAAAAAAAAAAAAAAAAAAAAAAAAAAAAAAAAAAAAAAAAAAAAAAAAAAAAAAAAAAAAAAAAAAAAAAAAAAAAAAAAAAAAAAAAAAAAAAAAAAAAAAAAAAAAAAAAAAAAAAAAAAAAAAAAAAAAAAAAAAAAAAAAAAAAAAAAAAAAAAAAAAAAAAAAAGAGAGAGAAAAAAGAAATAGCCGCAAATCGGGAAACCGAACTCGAGCCACTCCCAGAAGCATGAACAAACTCTGGAGAAGTGTTTCCTCCGCAAAAGATGGCCGTGGGCGCAAAAATGCCCCGAACGGCAAAAGGAGACTTCATTCTCCAAAAGGCCAAAACACAACCCCGAGAACGGCCTCAGGGGAGAACTTCGGCCACCAAAAGGACCTCTCCTAATTCAAGGCAAGGTTCGAAAGAGAGCATCATCAGCTTGGCAGCATCAAAGGGAGAAAATTGAGAAATACCTCAAAAGAAATTTTAGGTAAACAGTACTTTTAGCTAAACAGTACTTAGAAAAATTTCTGTTTTCTCCTGCACAGGTTACCCGCCGAACAAGGATGAAGCACACACGCTCAAAGGCTCGGAATCCATCAAAGGCAATCTAGTGTTCGCCTGAAAAGTCTTTGATAACCGAGAAAACGAAGTCAGCCAGCAGAAAAGCCAGGGAATGGTTCTCCGAAGACCCCTAATCGTCACTACAGAGACCATTATCCCTACAAAAGTAGTTTGGCCGACAGGTGTCCGGTAAAAGAAGAAATCACCTCGGAGTGAGAATTAAGCTTGCCCTAGTTGATGAACATTGAGAAACGGCCAAACTCAAAAGAAAGGTTTTTTCAGCGAAAATTGGCGATAAGTGCGAACCTGCATAAAAGGACAAGAGGAATACGGAAGGGAGATCTCGTTCTCTAAAAGGCTGAATCCCGAAAAACCATCGCGTGGGGTGCTTCGGCCAAACAGGAAAGAGCCTCGCTCGGTGAGGTCGGAAAGAGAGTATACGACCTCGCCAACACCGAAGGGAGAAAAACTGAGGAACAAGGCACCTGGGCACCTTCAAGAAATTCTATACTTAGAATTTTCAGACAAAAAATAGTGCAAGCCAGGAATTCGTCTGAGTACTAAAAAGTTTTCTCCTGTCTGAGAAGAATCGCCGAACAAGGACAAAGCATGCACTCCCAGAAATCTCCTGTTCCTCCCGAGGTTGGCAGGGTCATATTCCCAAAAAAAAAAAAAGGGGCGGGGGGGGCAAAGTGTACCCACGGCCAAACAAGGGTAGGCTAAAAAATTTGCCCAAGGGAACTTCACCAACTACGCAAGATCGCCCGAAAAAATAGCTGGAAAAACAAGCAAAAGAAGTATGCTTCCGAAGCCTCCAAACCGAAAGAGTTCGGGACAACGAGGAAACAAAAGAAGCGCGTTTCTGAAGTCCTCTAACCGAAAGTGCTCGGGACAACTGGGAAACCGAAAGATTGATCAAAAGACTTAGCCAAAATTATGAAGGAAAAAAATTCATTGATATAAGGAGAAGATTACAAGAAGTACAAGAGAAACACGAAAAGAAAAATCCTAGGGTGCTTAAGGATCCCCGGCAGCGCGAGAAGTTCCAGCTCCCGTGTCTCTAGCCGTCGCCTTCGGCGCAGGTAGAGGAACAGGTGGCAGATTGAGGTGATCAGCTTTCGACCAAGTCCACCGAAGACCCTTGGGAATATCCAGGGCCGAAAGAAAGGAGGTATCGAGGTCCGGATAGCGTTGCAAAAATTGATGGCGAGCTAAACAAAAGCCGTCCTGAAAGGACACCTTTGACATCTGGAAGGCTTTATCCCTCTTTATCTTCTAGCGAGTTCGCCTGATTCTCAAGACCAGCAACCTCTTTCTCGAGACCCAGGATCTCCTCATTCAGACCGGCAATCCTCCGCACCAATCCCTTCGCGTTTCTCCTTTTCGCTGCACTTCTCCTCAGAAAATAAACCCTGGCTTGAAGAGCCGCCTTTTCGGCAAGAGTCTTCTTCAGAAGGGCAGCTTATTCTTCTTTCTCCTTTTGAATAACCTCATTGGCCGAAGTCAAGCACACAACCTCCTCGCCAAGGTCGCTCATTTTACGGGGAAATTCCTTGAAAAGGTCCGATTGGCCTATGAGGAACTCATCCCAGAGCAGAGCAACCTTTTCCTTGGCTATGTGCCATCCCTAACTCGACAATTGGCTATGGGCACAAGTTAATACAGGAGAAAGAGCCTAGCTTGCTCTTGGAAAAGCATTTTGCCCGATGTTCGGGTAGAAGACTGAACTGCCGCCTATGTTCTCATGTTGCTCACTGAAGCTCAAATTCCATGGCAATAAGCATGAGGCATGCAACATCCAAAGCATCATCAGAATGCCTCTTGTAAGCATCCTTTTCAGCTCTTGGCAGCAGTGGCAGCAGGTTCATTTGGAATGGCGCTGCTCTAGGACATAAGCCTTTCTATCTTGTTTGAGGACTGTCCTCAAGTTTCGGTACCATTTGAGAAAGTTGGTCCCATTCAGTTTTTCCTTCTGTAAGAACATCTATCGCAATGAAAGTGTCAATTTGTTTTGTGCCATGGTTACCTACAACAAGTTCAAATATGCAGTGTAAGAGTCATGTATTTTAATTCATTTAATAAGGAATTTTATTAAACGATACTACCACTATTTTCCTCAAAATAATAACTCTCGGATATTATTTCAGAACACCTCATGCGTTAAGGTATTCTAGAGGGCCAAGATGTATATTTGAGAACACCCTGAGTCAACTTTGGCTTTTCTCTCAAGTTATAGCTATTTAGGTAGGCAACTCCTTGCCAATTGTATCTCATGCAACTCTTGGTAGTATCCTGGGTGAATCAACACTTGCCCAAGCTCATCTCATGAACTTAAGCCCAACTCTATGCGACGTAAGTCCCTAATCTTATTAGGATGACTTAGTTAAGTTGAACCCAAAGTTAGCAATTTGGATATCATTATTATCGATATCGCACCTTACCAAGATGAACGTAGGTGCTTTGCCTTGGCAAACCCACCCAATGGCACTGAGAGTGCACAAGCTGGGGCTTGTGTGGGTTGTGACACATAGGTTAGCTCCAAACCTGCCTATGTTAACTTATTACCGTTAGGTTCTCGGGAGCCCAACAGCGCAACGAAATGTAGCTGAAACCCTCAAGGATCCAAATGAAACGGGGGGTAAACAGGGTGTTTGAAAATTTTCATACCTAATTTTCGGTTGAGATCTCTCACTAAACTTGTAGAGTCGAATCACAAAACCTGACCAGTTGACGTGTTCAAGCTCTCTAATGTATCCATATGAGTTTCTCGGGATCACCACGCTTCCACCACGTCCCGGCAGATGCGTTTCTCTATGCACACGCAGTGCTTAGCTTGCGTCCTCCAAGGAATTACAAGAGAAGAGTGTGGCTGTCCTTTTGGGAGGGCTAGGGCAAGGAGACCTGCGAATTTCTCACTTAAAAAGTTGTATTTATAGTGAGGACTCAACTTCCACGCCTAATAGGTTTCAAGGCCTTAATCCAATTAGGATTTAATTTCGGGCTAGCTTAATAATGGCTAAACTTTTTGGGCCATTATTAATACGAAATTATTGTGAAACAATAACCCAAATTATTAGCCCATGCACTATAATGATCCAAATAGCTCTATATGTGCGACCCAATAGGCTCTTACCATGTTGGCACTGATCATAAATCACATTTATGATCATAAGGCAATGAGTGGTGTCTAGCAACAAATCATTGCTACCCAAGTGACAAGATTGTTAGATGATTCGACTATACCTTTATGATCATCACTGATATATGCCATTGTTCCTTTGTCCAAGATACTAAGACTAAGCACGAGACATGGAATGGTGTCACGCTCGTATAGCCCAATCTTTGGTTTCTTGATTACCGTGTAGACTAACTTAAAATGATGACATTGTTAACATATATAAACTCATCCGAGCATGGCTATGCATTTTCTACGTCTCACTTTATCAAGGGGCCCAAAAGATATCACTCCCTTTACATAGGAAGGACAAATCCCATCTTGATAATACAAATCCCTCAGCATGATGTGTGACATACCCAATATGACCTCCTTCATGTTTACTCAGTTATGAGCAACAAAGGAAAGTATCAAAGTATGTGACTCACATGTAGGGAACCTTGATGAACTTAGGTTCAAAGGACTACATATACGATGATCACTATGAGAATCACTTATGACAATCATATAATGATCCATGAAGTGTTCTATTGGTGGGTCGGTCTAGTACACAAGTACTCCAACTTGTACCCATATGTAGACTACATATCTCATATTAAGTCTCCACATATGCTATTCATTATGTATTTTTGCAACCCGCTCCACAATAATACTAGACCAGGGACATTTGAGAATATCTTTATTCTAGGGTTACAATTATGTTGGTTAAGTTACGTAGGAACAAAAACAACAAATATAATTACTGGAATAATGCCTTAATAAAATATCATGACTCAATGTGCAAAAATACAATCATCTCATGATTGGGTTTTTGGGCACAATACTAACAATCTCCCACTTGCACTAAAAGCCAATCATCCATGTATCTAATACCGATGGACCTAGAATGGCTATCATGCTTCTGCTGCGTAAGGGGCTTTGTCAGTGGATCAGCAATGTTGCTGTCTGTCGAAGTCCTGCATATCCTTACATCACCCCTCTCGATGATCTCCCTGATGAGATGATAGCGTCGGAGTATGTGTTTGGATCGCTGGTGAGATCGAGGTTCCTTAGCCTGTGCGATTGCTCCATTGTTGTCACAATAGAGCTCTATCGGGTCGGCAATGGAACCACTCCAAGTTCTACTGTCTCTTGCTTTGAACTCTTCCAGCTTACAGCACCACCACCAATACAAAACACATAACCAGATTGCGATCTAAAATCATCCTTATCGGATTGGAAGCTTGCATCGGTGTAACCCCTTACAACGAGCTGATCTTCACCTCCAAAGACCAAGAATGCATCCTTAGTCCTTCGTAAGTACTTAAGGATGTTTTTAACAGCTGTCCAGTAACTCTCACCGGGGTTCGATTGGTACCTACTCGTCATGCTCAAAGCATATGAGACATTGGGACGGGTACATATCATGGCATACATGATAGATCCAATTGCTAAGGCATATGGAATCTTACTCATGCGCTCTCTCTCCTCGGTTGTACTCGGACACTGAGATCTAGAAAGAGTGACACCATGTGACTTGGGCAAGAATCCTTTCTTGGAATCTTGCATGGTAAACCTCTTTAGCACCTTGTTAATATATGTACTTTGACTTAGGCCAAGAAGCTTTCTAGATCTATCTCTATAGATCCTGATGCCTAACACATAGGCTGCTTCACCCAAGTCCTTCATAGAGAAACATTTCCCTAGCCAAGTCTTCACAGACTGTAGCTCAGGAATGTCATTCCCGATGAGTAGTATGTCATCTACATACAACACCAAGAAGACAATAGCGCTCCCACTAACCTTCTTGTAGACACAAGGTTCATCTTCATTTTTGATAAAACCAAACTCTTTGATTGCATCATCAAAACGAAGAGTGCTATAGGAATAGACTCTTGAACCACAACATCTTATGGTGTCTGTTCAAGTTCCATTTCAGGTTCGATGATCTTCTTGGTGTTCTTGAATTTCTTCAAGTTCTACTTTCCTCCCACTAGTTCCTTTAGAGATAAACTCTTTCTCCAAAAAAAAAAAGACACCAGTTCGAGCAACAAACACTTTTTGCTCAGAAGGATTGTAGAAATAGTAACCCTTTGTTTCTTTGGGATACCCAACAAAAAGGCATTTTTGAGATTTGGGCCCTAGTTTGTCAGAGGATTGACGTTTCACATAAGCATCACAGCCCCAAATCTTCATAAAAGACAAATTGGGACGCCTCCCACTCCATATCTCATATGGTGTCTTTTGAACCGATTTAGATGGAACTCGGTTTAGTGTAAAAGCGGCTGTCTCTAGAGCATGTCCCCAAAAGGAGTTTGGAAGGTCAGCTTGACTCATCATAGAGCGAACCATGTCTAACAGAGTTCGATTTCTCCTTTCAGATACACCATTCCATTGAGGTGTACCTGGTGGAGTGAGTTGTGATACTATACCACACTCCTTCAAATAGTCAAGGAATTCTTGATTCAAGTACTCTCCACCTCGATCTGATGGAAGCACTTTAATACTCTTCCCGAGTTGATTCTCTACTTCATTCTTGAATTCTTTGAACTTTTCAAAGGATTCTGACTTGTGTCTCATGAGATACACATAGCCATATCTGCTGAAGTCATCAGTGAAAGTAATGAAGTATTGGAAACCTCCTCTAGCTTGTGTAGACATAGGGCCACATACATCACTATGTATGAGTCCTAGTAAGTCATTAGCCCTTTCACTTTGCCCTGTGAATGGGGCTTTGGTCATCTTGCCCAACAAACATGACTCACATGTCTCATATGATTCAAAATCAAATGAGTCAAAGAGTCCATCCTTATGGAGCTTGGATATGCGGGTCTCATTTATATGGCCCAAGCGACAGTGCCAGAGATAGGTTAGGGTTCGAATCATTTAATCTGACCTTCTTGGTATTCATATTATAGATTGGATCTTCGAGGTCTAGAACATACAACCCATTGCTAAGTTGAGCACTACCATAAAAGATTTCATTCAAATAAATAGAACAACATTTGTCCTTTATTATAAATGAAAAACCTTTCTTGTCCAAACAAGAAACAAAAATCAAATTTCTACTAATAGTAGGCACAAAGTAGCAGTTGTCTAATTCTAAAACTAATCCACTAGGTAAAGTGAGAACATAAGTCCCTACGGCTAAGGCAGCAACCCTTGCTCCATTTCCAACACGTAGGTCCACTTCACCTCGGGCCAATCTTCTACTTCTACTTAGATCCTGCACATTTGCACAAATGTGAGATCCACATCCAGTATCCAATACCCAAGATGAGGAAGTAGAAAAGTTAGCCTCTATAACAAAAATACCTGAAGTGGAAGTCTTACTTCCCTTTTCCTTAGCAAGTTCTTCAAGATAGAGCTTGCAATTGCGCTTCCAGTGTCCAGGTTGCTTACAATGGAAGCACTCCCCTTCCTTTGCCACACCACCCTTTGGTTTCAGTGCAGCTGAAGAAGAATTGGCATTGGACTTTCCATTAGCTTTATCCTTCTTCTTGTTGGCTTTTCCCTTTCCCTTGCCCTTTTGAACCATCAAAATAGGCTTAGCCTTCTTAAGGTTTTGCTCAGCAGTTCTCAACATGTTGAGCAATTAAGGGAGGGACTTGTCAAGGTCGTTCATGTTATAGTTCATGACGAACTGACTGTAGCTTTCAGGCAACGATTGCAAGACTACATCAATAGCCAACTCTTTCTGAAGAGCAAATCCCAAATTCTCAAGATTCTCAATGTACCCAATCATCTTGAGCACATGAGGACCCACGGGACTTCCCTCAGACATCTTGCACTGAAACAATGCCTTAGAGGTCTCAAACCTCTCATGCCTAGCTTGCTCTTGGAAAAGCATTTTGAGATGTTCGATCATATCGAACGCCCCCATGTTCTCATGTTGCTTCTGAAGCTCAGATTCCATGGTAATAAGCATGAGGCATGCAACATCCAAAGCATCATCAGAATGCCTCTTGTGAGCATCCTTTTCAGCTCTTCGAGCAGTGGCAGCAGGCTCATTCGAAATGGGCTGCTCTAGGACATAAGCCTTTCTCTCTTGTTTGAGGACTATCCTCAAGTTTCGGTACCATTTGAGAAAGTTGGTCCCATTCAGTTTTTCCATCTCAAGGATCGATCGCAACGAAAGTGTCGATGTGTTTTGTGCCATGGTAATCTACAACAGTAAATATGCAGTGTAAGAGTCATGTATTTTAATTCATTTAATAAGGACTTTTATTAAATGATACTCCCACTATTTTCCTCAAAATAATAACCCTCGATATTATTTCGGAACACCTCAGTGCTAAGGTATTCTAGTGGGCCAAGATCCATATTTGACCACAACCTGAGTCAGCTTTGGCTTTTCTCTCAAGTTACAAGCTATTTAGTTGATTAGGCAGTTTTACTTATATGGCAATTCGCATAAAACGGTCCCCTGGCCGGTGAGCAGCTTTGGCTTTTCTGCCCAGTTACAGCTATTTAGGTAGGCAACTCAAGCCAATTGGGGCATATGCGTATGGTTGGGGGGCAGCAACACTCGGCGCAAGAAATCATCTTACAATTGCTTTGCCCGTAATCTTCTATTTCGAGCAACTAGGCACCCGAGACTCCTCTATTCGAGCCACCAAAATACCTTACTTTCGGTGCCCGAATAGGCCGAATCCGAACCAAGCTAGGGTTTTTGCAACTATTGCAAGAATCCTAATCCATATAGGTATCTCATACCTATCAATTTCGGGTTAATCTCATTAACCAATTAGTGTCGTTTCTTCATATATGTCATATGTTCATTACGAGTTTCGGTTTCATGCATCATGAATCAATCTAATTAATCATGGCCGAAAAGCAACCGAACACATAACATCATGCGATTCAACATTCAATCCCGATTTAGGGTTTCACCAGTAGCTCTGATACCACTGTTCGGTTTCGGGAGCCAAACAGCACAGTGGAATTTAACCGAAACCCTCCAGGATCCAAGTGAAATGGGGTAAACCGGGTGTTCAAAAATTTTCATACCTAATTTTCGGTTGAGATCTCTCACTCAACTGTAGAGTCGAATCACAAAACTTGAACAGTTGACGTGTTCAAGCTCTGTATGGTATCCACACGAGCCTCTCGGGATCACCATGCTTCCACCACGTCCCGGCAGATGCATTTCTCTTGCGCTCGCAGTGCTAGCTTGCGTCCTCCAAGGAATTGCAAGAGAAGAGTGCGGCTGTCCTTTTGGGAGGCTAGGGCAAGGAGACCTGGGAATTTCTCACTAAAAGTTGTATTTATAGTGAGACTCAACTTCCAGGCCTAATGGGTTTCAAAGCCCTAATCCAATTAGGCTTTAATTTTGGGCTTAATAATGGCTCAACTCTTGGGCCCATTATTAATATGAAATTATTGTGAAACCATAACCCAAATAATTAGCCCATGCACTCTAATGATCCAAATAGCTTTATGTGTGCGACCCAATAGGCTCTTACCACGTTGGCAATGATCATAAATCACATTTATGATCATAAGCAATGAGCGGTGTCTAGCAACACATCATTGCTACCCAAGTGACAAGATTGTCGGTGATTCGACTAAACCTTTATGATCATCATCGATATATGCCATTGTCCCTTTGTCCAAGATATCAAGACTAAGCACGAGACATGGAATGTGTCACTCTCGTATAGCCCAATCTTTGGTTTCTTGATTACCGAGTAGACCAACTTAAACTGATGACATTGATATCGTATATCAACTCATCCGAGCATGGCCATGCATTTTCTAAGTCTCACTCTATCAAGGGGCCCGAAGATATCACTCCTGTTACATAGGAGGGACAAATCCCATCTTGATCATACAAATCCGTCCGCATGATATGTGGCATACCTAATGACCTCCTTCAAGTTCACTCAGTTACGAGCAACAAAGGAAAGTATCAAAGTATGTGACTCACATGTAGGGAACCTTGATGATCTTAGGTTGAAGGACTACATATACCATGATCACTATGAGAATCACTTATGACACTCATATAACGATCCATGTAGTGTTCTCATGGTGGGTCGGTCCAGTACACAAGTTCTCCAACTTGTACCCATATGTAGACTACATATCTCATATTAGTCTCCACATATGCTAGTCGTTATGTATTATTGCAACCCGCTCCACAATAATGCTAGACCAGGGATGTTTGAGAATATCATTATTCTAGGGTTACAATTATGTTTATTACGTTACGTAGAAATAAAAAAACAAACATAATTGCTGGATTAATGCCTTAATAAAATATCATGACTCCATGTGCAAAAATACAATCATCTCATGATTGGCTTTTTGGGCACAACACTAACAGTGACAACCCTGGTGGATAACGGAGTAACATCAACCATGGCCAAGGTTGCAGTAGCGTCGGTGGAAGTGGCCATCGCATCGGTTGAGATATCAACCTTGGTGGAAGTAGCAATAACTTCATCGACCTCTACCACATCTTCGGAAGGTGGAGTAAGGGCTCTCTTCTTTGACTTCTTGGCCGAAGACGGTCCGCTCCCAGTAGACTTGCGCCTTTTGGAGCCACTTTTCTTTGCTTGTTCTCCCTTCTCTACTTGACCAAGGAAGAGATTCTTGTAGTAGGCGGCAGAATCGTCAGCCATCTCTGAAAAATGGGGAAAAGCATCAGTACGAGCCCAAAGGCGTTTAGCCAAAAAAGGAGTTTCCGGGAAATAAGGAAAGCGTCAGCAAAAATTGAAAAAATACGACTTCGGGAAATTAAGAAACTAGCAAAATTCGAATGACTCCCAAGGAAGGCACTCACGAAAAACCTTGCCAAAATCAGGATTCCTGGATGCCGTCGTAAATAGTGGCCGGAAATCGCTCCGCCGTGCAGACCGTCACTCAAAGAAATGAAAAAGGCGAGAGAAAGCGAGAGCAAGGGGGAGAGCACAGAAAAGAGCAAAAGGAAAGAATGACAAAGGGAAAGCTTATATAGAGCAAAGAAAGGGCAATTGAAAAGGCGTCATAACTGCTGCATGGGAGCGAAACGTCACCATAATTACCCTTCCCGCGCAAAAAGATGTGCCATACCAATTGACGCTTGCCACGTTTCGGTCATCGCGAGAAACTAGGGCATGTTTTCTGACATCCTAAAAATTTAGGTCTAGCCCCAGATTGACGTGCCTAGTTTCAAGGCATGACAGTCCTTTGACTTAAGACAGAAAAGACAAGATTGGACATCTCGGACATCTCGGCAACGCCGAAAGGCAGGTATGCGACATTCGCCAGAGCAAACTACACCGTTAAAATGGTGAAGTACCTTTCTTGCAAATGATATAAGCTGGATCCTCTGAAAGTGCTCCTAAAAGGGCTACAAGCTGAAGTCATACTTCGGCTTTCCGAAGGAGGGCATGTGATGGCCGAAGTGCCATGGTCTTGGCCACTAACTTCGGAGGAGGGGCCAAACGCCCGACATATCCGACCTCGGAAGACCCATCGCACCAACCTCGGAAGAGTTACTGTATCGCCTCCCCATCAGAGGACGAATGAACCAACTTCGGAAAAGTGAGAACACCCCGAAGAAACGGTGTCACCCCGGGAGAGGTCCTTGCTCGTCCCCCTAAAAGGTAACGTCGGCCGGAGGGACCTCGGAGGGGTGATGGGTGATACGAAGGAGTCTCTGACATATTTGCCCGTACGTCCTAGACGTTGACCTCAAGCATTCTGACAGGCCACTGTAGTCCGTGCTCTGGCACACTGAGACACGATTCTCGACAAACCATTGCCCGAGAAAGCCTGCACACGGCTGACCACTTTCCTGTTTAAGAGGTACGGATCCTATCCGTCCATACACGTGTCACGATCAGGAGGGTTCATTTTCTCCTATTTACAGTAGGAAAAACTCTGGGCAGAGAGAGGGGGGGCTGGACAGGAGCTTTGGAGAATACTCCAGAGTCCCAGTTTTCTCCTCTCTTCTCCTCTAGGCATGCCAGAAAAATGCCTCTGGCGTGATGCTTCCCCTTACGTGCATGCCAGAAAAATACTCCCAGCCAGTCTATTTTATGCCTATTCTTTGCTATTTAGAGGCACTGACTTGGGCGTCGGAGGCTCCTCCCCGAAAAACCGCTCCGGGGACCTCCTAACCCCTGTTTTCAATATATTTTAGGCCGAACCGCTTGAAGATGTCAACTTTTTCAGGCTCCTTCCTACACCGGAAATCCTTCATGGCCCCCACTTTCCATCGTAGGATGGCCACCTATGACATCCCTCAGGAGGTCCCTGTCACCCCCGTCGTGGAGCCACGGCGGGATCATAAATGATGGCTAACGCAACGCCATCACTCTGCCACTAGCCCCACCACCAAAAAGAAGGTGAAAAAGGAGAGAAAATCAAATAGCAAAGGCAATGAAGAATGAGAAGTGTGAAAGAATCTAGAGGAGGAAAGGTTTATATAGACCAAAAGAGGCAAGCGAAGTGTCACCATAAATGACCCTTCGTAGGTGAAGGGACGTAACCGGTGTAATGGACACGACCATTCGCCAGTCTCCTGGTGACACGTGTCACCTGACGCGAAAAATAAGGGCATGCCTCCTGACAACTCATGGACCTATGCAAGTCTAGACCGAAGTGACGTGTCTACCAAGTCAGAGGATATGACGATTCACTGGTAGGCATGACTCTTTCCTGAGGAGACTCATCTATCTGGTCAGAAGATGTGACGATTCACTGGCAGGCAACAAAAAATCCAGAAGGGGAATGTACACTTCGGCCTGAAGGAACAACTTCGGCAACACCAAAAGCTTGGGCAAAGAATGAGTACCATCTAATGCCGAAGGCAGTACCTCGGCTAGGAGAGGAGTCCTGAACTGAAGAAAGGCACTCATCCGAAAAAGGTAACCTCGGTCAAAAATTCAGTGAATACTTGCTGAGATGACTGTCACCAACCACAAAGAGTTCCACGAAATGCTTGCAAAAGCTTAAGTATCGAAGATACAACTTTGGCTTTCCGAGGGGGGCATGTGATAGCCAAAGGGCTATTAACCCTTCTAGAATTCCCAAAGTGACCTGAGAAGCACCACCCTCGGGAAACATGAATGACCAACCTCAGGAAAGAGGGGCCCTTACCATCCTTGGGGAAAAGATCACTTTATAACCGAGGGGCCATGATCCGTAAGATCTCTAGATCATCTAGCCAAAACCACCCTTGGGGAGGACCTAGCACCAGCCTTAGTGAATGACAACCACCCTTGGCAGGTAACAGAACCAACCTCAAAAAATCTATATACTACCACAACCGGACTAGCAAAGTCACCAAGTTCAGGAAAGTATATCCCTATCCTTGGCAAGGAAGAGCATCTCCCGATAGTGCCCTACTCTACCAAAGGGCCTATCCTAATAGCCCTCGATGGTTATATTAAGCCGAAAGGGGCCTCCTATTCCAAAGGAGGCCTATACCCCAAAGGGGTCTCATTATTTGATGGGGTCTTGTGGAGATACAAAAAAAAATGGTTAAGGAGCCTCTGGTAGAAAAACCTCGCACACACCCCTGCCCTCTAGCCAGAATGGCATACGGCTGGCTAGAGATACCTATCTTCGAGGGTACGGAGCAAATCTGACGGGGCACGTGTCACGATCTGAACAGGCTGTGTCAATTGGCCTCCTCCTTCCATCCTACCATAAATACTCAAAAAGGACCTTGGTAAGCAGGAGACAGAACTATGGCTATTCCCCATTCTTTGCTCCTTACAACTCTTACTCTTAAATACTAACTTGGGCGTCAGAGGCTCACGCTCCGGAAACACATTCCGGGGAGTCTCTAACCCCTGTTCTTCAAAGTCTTGCAGACACTATCTTACCGGAAGTCTCTCATTCAGGCACCTTCACACCAGAAGTGTCTCCCTCAGGCCAGCATGTCATACAATGATGATGCTGCGGGGCATCAAAAGGGAAGTATCAAAGTATGTGACTTACATGTAGGGAACCTTGATGACCTTACGTCAAAGGACTACGTGTACCATGATCACTATGAGAGTCACTTATGACTCTCATATAATGATCCATGTAGTGTTCTCATGATGGGTCAGTCTAGTAACAAGTTCTCTGACTTGTACCCATATGTAGACTACATATCTCACATTAGTCTGCACATATGCTTGTCATTATGTATTATTGTAACCCGCTCCATAATAATACTAGACAAGGCACATTTGAGAATATCATTATTCTAGGGTTATAATTATGTTTATTACGTTATGTAGAAACAAAACAACAAACATAATTGCTGGATTAATGCCTTAATAAAATATCATGACTCAGTGTGCAAAAATACAATCATCACATGATTGGCTTTTGGGCACAACACTAATAGAATATGTTTTGGTTAAGCATAAGCTTAACCTTAGTTTAGGTCTTAGAGACAATATAAGTCCTTGATGTGTTGTTTAACTCATGGGCCTACTACTTATGTTTGTAGGAAATGGGCTATTTGAGAGGCAAGGAAGCTAAGAGTAGTATCGACTTTTTTGGGTTTTGGAAGGTATGGTGTTGGGTTGTGACTTTGCTCAATATTCAAAGTGTTAGGGATTGCTTGTGTACCAAGCTAATGTATAAGCATTTATTTCTTGCATCCACTATTTGTCTAGAGTTGTGGGAACAAAGTCTAGAGAGGTTGGACGTGTACCATGGCATATATGTTGTGGCTTACTTTTTTGATTATATGTATGGTGGTTGGACTTGTTTTAGAGAGTATAATCATGTTTCAATTAGTATTGATCACTTTTGGGTATAGTTAGGTGCAATGGCATGTATATGAGCTCTTTCGGGTTATAGTGCATTTTGATGTTCTTGGTAGGCATACCAAGTCCTGTTCGTTTGTTTGATGAACTTATGTAAATTGAGTACTTGTGCACATGTGGTGCCTAAGTTAGGTATGGTGAAGATGCTTATGATGTATATGTATGGATGTGTTGGGTAGTACTTGAATGGGCGGCCTATACTAGGCTTACTAAGACATGTGTGTGCTTGTAATGAAGTACTTGTAAAGTGAATTTGACCTAGAGTGGAAGTGCATGCTCATGTTGTGTTTAAGTGCTTTCTATTGATGTTAAGTGCATGTGAATGAGTAATTGCACTTTCGGGTGCACTAGTATGTGCATGCGTAGTTTTGAGCACTAGGTGTACTACGGCGGCCAATGGTAGGCCTACCAAAACTTGAGTATGTTACCACCTCACAAAAATGGGAGAATTACAAGTGTTCCATAATGGTAAAAAAACCATTATATTGTGTAATTCTCTTCACAATGATTGAACTATGAGGCATAAAATGTATAATGAACATTTCTTTAAAAGTCAAAGGGTGGAATTGTGGGTTTATCTTACGATGGGTGAGGTGGCTATGGCTTGATAAATAGTAAAAAAGGTGGGCAAAATGTGGACCAATAAGTTTAGGACAACGAAATTATGCTTATGAGCAAAGAAAATGACAAAGCAAGATCAAGCCTAGTAAGGATGTTTAATGTCCTAAAGCTAATTTAAGAAGCCAAACTCAATTTTTCTTCTCTTATATTAAACCCAAACAGCCACCACCCTCCTTCACACTTCTTCTATAGGTCGTCCATAGCCACCACACCTCCAAGATTGAAATTCAAGGCAAAAGGAAGCAATTGGAAGCAAACTAGAGCTATTACTTGAATACTTCAAAGATCAAGCTTCAAATTTGGCCTACTCATCTTGGTAAGGGTTCTCTTGCTCCCATGTATTATTTACTATATTTTCAAGCATCCATGGGGCTGGGGTTAAGCTTGGAAGATAGCCATGAGCTTGATGAACCAAGCTTAGTGAGGAAAGTGCACTTATTGAAGGTTTTGTGACCTAGTGTGAAGTGCACCATGATGGCAGTGAAGTAAGGGTTTCTAAAGCCCAAAGTTACTACTAACTGGTTTTAAAATCCTCCTAAGACCAAGCATTAGCTTGGAGAGGGCGGCCATAGTGATTTACATAAGTTTATTGCATGTTTTATGGACTAACCTATGGTTTATGTTGCTGTAGCATTTCATGTGTTTGTTGGTTGTGAATGGTTGTTGCATTTGGTTGCTATATCTTGCATATATGCATTGTGGTTTGTGTTTTAGTGTCTTTGGATGTAGGTTTTAATTAGGGTTACATTTCCATTAGAAACTGAGTGTTTTCGTTACTAAGTTTTACAATGAAACTTACTCCTCCCAATTCTGCAATTTCAGGTCCAGCAGAAAGATCGTATTCCAACTAATTTTGTGGGTTGAGTTTTGATCTAAAATTTTAGGTACAAGAACTTTAGGTACAAGAACTTCGATGTGTCTAGTTATGATCTGGAATGTTTGGTGATTTTAGGAGCTCATTTTATATTTTTACTGATGGTGCGTATTGTGTTATGCAGCAGCTATCCAGAATCTTGTTTCTGGAGTCCATTGTGTCTTAGGCACTCCTATAACTTAGGGTGCATATTTAGCTGAGTTAAGACCATTATGTAGTGTATGTATGCATGTACACGTAGTGTATGTAAAGTGAGACAAGTATGTGAACATTTAAGTAATGTTTTGGCTATGTGTGTGATGTGGTGCAAAGCTGCCTAAGTGTGAATGAAAAGCTGTTTACTTGTAAATTCAATTTTGGCCACATAAAGTTGCTAGAAGCAAGAGCATGTAATTACTATCTATATTGGACATGTATGGGATAGCCTTTGAGGGCTTACCCCTTGTGAATGAAGTGTTTGCACACTTGTGAAATTTTTTATGGGCAAAATGGTCATAAAGTGACCAGAATTTTGACTTGGCACTCAAAGTTCTATATCTCCCTATGCAGATTGAATCTCGGTATGAAATTTTTGCTATGCCTAGACCACATCTAGAGGTTGAACTAGGATTTAGATTTTCTTAATTTTGGGGCCTGTTTCCAAAGATATGAGGTTGCTAATTTGGCTAGGTTATTGTTCATTTGGTTGGAATTTTGTCACCAACTTCAAAAATCCATAACTTGGTCCATAGGTGGGCTATTGATGTAAAACCAAATTCCTTGGTTTGTTTAATGACTATGCCTAATAATGAAGTAAAGAAAGAAGGGGGTTTACATGGCCTAATTAATACATTTTTTTGGAAGAAGTTTTAGGTGTAGTGGCTAGTGACTTACACTTAATAAGATTGCCTAATGTGTGGTAGCCAAGATTAAGACTTGTGTTAGTGTTTTCCTTCCTTGTTGCCACGGTGTGCATAAAATGTGAATATGTGTGTAGTGGTTGGACCAGTATGCATGCATTTACATAGTGCCAAGAGGGCCACTTCGGTATGCACATTAAGGGTATTGTTCTGATGGCCTATGGAACATACCAATCTTGGGAGTTTTAAATGCACAATTTTGGTACCATAACTGGACTACCATGGAGTAGGTAACGGATGTTAGTATCAGAGCATGGTTTACACATGTACACAGTATAGAGTTGCATTGCATCCTAGTTATACACATGAACTCGATGTGGTTAGCTGCTAGTGTTAAGTACCATTGAAATACCAATGATCTTTATATGTGCTCTATGATGAATCATCAACTTAGGAACTGAACATGGTTGCCAAAAATAGTAGGGAACCACCCCAAAGGGCTTCTATTGAATCTAGGCAACAAAGCAATAGATAGAATAGAGGGAATTCGGGTGAACAGGGGGCACTAGATCCCAAAGTGCCACAGGTTTGGTTAGAGCTTTAGAGGAACTTAGCTCTAATCAATGAAAACTTAGTAAGGCTGATTCAAGCGCAACATCAAAGAGTCCCAGTAGTACAAGTAAAAGTAGTTTAGGATCCATAGCAGTAACTAGAAAAAGAGGCTAGGAACACATTTGAACATTTTCCTTCTGGAAGGATAGGAAATAGAAATGATAAAGTTGAAGGTGGAAGATGAGGGTAAGAGAAATCTTAGAGGCAGAAGAGTATGATCTGAGACTGGTTAGGCATCCAAGACCAATCCCTCAGTCTATGACCATTCCTCCACTAGGAATGAGATTAAGAACGATCGTGAGAGAAGGGGCATGAGAAGGCATGTAGAAAGGAGAGGATCTAGAAGGCCTAGATGAGGTCAGACTACTAGAGAGGTTCCAAGCACTAAGGCCTCGACCATTTGATGGAAAAGCAGGACTAGAAAGAGCTGAGGAATGGTTAGTCTTCATAAAAAATATGTTTGAGAGGATGCCAGTCAGCTCCACTAAGAAGGTGTAACTGGCTACTTACAACTTGGTAAGCAGTGCAGAGATGTGGTGGAGAAGCACCAGAGATAGGTATGTTGTCCAGAAAGGCAGAAGGCCAGAAAGAGATATTGAGATGAGCAGGCCAAAGTTCACTAAGCTATTTTAGGAGTAGTACATCAGTGATGCCATCAAGGATATGAAGCAAGCTGAATTTGATGCTCTAACCCAGGAAAACCTCAGTTTCCTAGAGTATGAGCACAAATTCAATGAGTTGGAAATGTATGCTCCTTAGTATCATGGACTAGACTAGTTAAAGGCTAAAAATTTGTCAGAAGCTTAAGGTCAGATGTCAGAAAGGCTGTAAGACCTTTTGGACCAGTCACCTAATATGAACTAGTGCAGAAAGCTCTATTAGTAGAGCAAGAAGAGAATGAGACTAGGTACTTTCCAGGTGGACTAGGGGAAAGCAGCTAGGCAGGAGGCAAGTAGAAAAAGCCACCACATCACAAGGATATTGCCAAAAGCTCCCACCTTGGTGGTGAGGTCAAGGTTAAGGGGAAATCCCATGGCCTAAGGTGCCCAAAATCCAAGAAGTTTCAAGGAAAGAAACCTTGCTAATTTGATACTCAAGCATGCCTAAGGTGTGGTGCAATAAATCATTGGATCAAAGATTGCGCACATGTGCAAGGAAGAAGGTCAAAAGACCAAGGTCCAGTGAGACCTACTGGAGTAGGACTTGGAGAGGCAGCACCTAGGGAGATACATTAGAGACCAATTCCTCAAGTGCAAAGGCCTCCCGTGCAAAAAGCTAGTAGAGTGTTCCAAGTGGAAAGGCTAGAGACATCACAGCAAGGAGGAGATTTAAGAGGTAACATCAGCTTCATGCCAAGTTATCCAAGTGTTAATTTTGGATAAGGGAAGTGTCTTTCCTTGGACACATCATTGGCCTTATGTCAAACCTGAAAAGATCAAGGTAGTGCAAGAATAGGAAATACCGAAGACTCTAAAAGAAATCAGAAGTTTCCTAGGATTAGATGGCTACTACAGAAGATTTGTATTAGGATTTTCCATGATTCCCTCAGTTCATACTCATCTGACCAAAAAGAGTTAAAGATTTAAGTGGACTAAGAAATGTGAAAAGAGTTTCCAGGGGCTCAAGAAGAGGTTGATTGAAGCTCCAGTATTGATTCGTCCTGATCCAAGCAAGCCCTACATCATCTATACAATCGTATCTAGATTTGCGTTAGGATGTGTACTTATGCACAACAAAAATGTCATTACTTATGGGTCAAGGTAGTTAAGACCCTATGAGCAAAATTATCCTACCCATGACCTTGAGCTAGCAATAATGATTTTTGCTTTGAAGCAACGGAGACACTACTTGATGGGTAGTTCCTTTGTGATCTACACTGACCATAAAAGATGATAGCGAAAGGGCTATTGCCCTCCAAACTCTCAAGCTCTAGCTAAGCACCGCCCTTGAAACATGCAAGCACCAACCTCGGGAAAAGGGGGTCCACAGTCCTTGATTCCCAGACCTCGATTATCCACCATTATCCTTAGGAATAACAAGGACTGACATCGGGGAAATGGTGCGCTACTACCATCAATAAAATGACCTGACCAACTTCGGAAAGGTAGACTCACCATCCTTGGCAGGGCAAAGCATCCTTCAAAGGGAATCCTATGTGCTAAGGGGCCTTCTGAGTAACTGGGTTGACCTCGGCAAGAAGCTCTCATATCTCGAAGAGGCCTCTTTCATCGAAGGGGTCCTGTGAACATGACAAAAATGGTGAAGGAGCCTCTGACATGAAGCCCTCTGACACAGAGCCCTCGCACATGCCCTTGACACACAGGCCTTCCACGGCCCTGGCTTCTAGCCAAAACGGCCTATGGCCAGCTGGAGATCCTCATACTTGAAGGTACGGATCGCATCCAACTGAACACGTGTCATGATCTGAGTAGACTATGTCAACCAGACTTCTCCTGACGCCCCCTATAAATACTTAGGAAATGACCTTCGTAAAACAAGACAGATTGAACTCTCAAGAGAACCATACTCTTTACTCTCTACCGATTACTATTCACTCGCCAAATCCTGACTTGGGCGTCGGAGGCTCCTCTCGCAGAAACACACTCCAGGGACCTCCTAAGCCCTGTTCTTTTGAGTGTTTCAGGCAATCTCTTCCTGGAAGTCTCTCCTTCAGACACCCTTCACACCGAAAGTCCCTACTTTAGGCCATTATGTCGTACAATGAAGATGCTGATGGGCCTCATTTGGCACCGTCTGTGGGAACCCACTCTTAGGTAGCCGTCGTTGAGAATCGGCGTTCTAAAGAAAAATGACTCTTGAAGTCCCCGTCCGTGCCAGAAGCTCAACCGAGGACTGAACAGTCGGCTGCAGGGAGTTCCTTGCCTGAGGACAAACGTCCTCTAACAATCACGATGAGCTTCCAACGGGATTTTCAGTGCTCTGTTGTGGTTGAAATGACACAACAATTGGACCAAAGGTAGTCACAACCACATTCAGGCTGAAGGCCCCCTTCAACAACTCCCCGTCAAGAGAGAAGCCCGAAGTCCACTCATCGAAGTTCAGGGAGCAGGGACTTCCGTGATGAGTACTCAACGGAGGACGTACCTCCTAGAGTCTAACGTACTAGAGAAACGGGGTCCAAAAGGGCTAGGACTTCCCACCGATGAAGTTCTTCACCGAAGGAGATATCACAATCCCCCCGCCGCCGAAGTTACTCCCCGAAAAGGCGGTGTCGTTCTCCGTTGCCGGAGGTCTCCAAGCAGCGAGAAAAGCCCAAGGCCACCATCGTCATGGAAAAAATCCTAGAGAGGTTGGAAAAAGTAGAGAGGCAGATCACCCAAAAGACAGTATGGTCAAGGTTATTTACGACCTTCACCGGAGAAGAGTCACCCTTCATCCGGACGATAGTGGAAGTGCCAATGCCAAGTGAATTTCGAGTCCCTCGCTTGGAAACTGATGATGGGCGTAGTGCCCTCAAGCCCACCTAACCAAGTATAGACACAGTATGGTACTACATAGTGCTGATGATGCCACCTTCTGCAAATGCTTTGAGGTCACCATCTCCGGTCCGGCAACTGCATGGTACAACTCCTTCGGCCCTGGGACTATAATGAGTTTCCAAGAGCTGTCCATAGCGTTCACGTAATAGTTCATCGGCAGCAAGCCAATGGCAAGATGCCCGTTTAGATTGTCGACATAGGACAGAGGAATGGAGAAACCATTCGCGACTATGTCGAAAGGTTTAACCGAGAGGCATTGAGTGTGCTGGACTTCCGTCCTGAAATATGCATCCTCACCATGATACGGGGACTTCGGCGAGACTCACAACTCTTTTACGAGTTCTTGAAGAACCCTCCAGACACCCTTTGCGAGTTCTACTGAAGAGCCGAACAGCACATGACAATAGAAGAGCTGAGAATGGGAAGACCGAAGTCTGATCAGCACCATCCCGAAGGCCAAAGTCACCAACCCCGGTATCCAACCGAGGCTGGGGGAAGAGCTCGAAAGCAGAAGAGGAGAATACACATTTCATTTACTCCCCTGAACACCTCAGAACAAACATACTGCTGGCCATGGAAAGGCAAGGCAACCCAATCCAGCGTCTGAAGGCTATGACTTCAAAAAACAAGAAAAATATGAAGAAGTTTTGCCAGTTTCATCGGGATCATGGGCATGACACTGAGGATTGCTTCCAGCTAAGGAACTACATCGAGTCTCTAATAAAGCAAGGCCAACTTCAGTGCAACCTGCGGATGCCCTCCCCGAAAGGGATGAGGGAAGAAGAAAGGAAAAGAGATGATGAGGACTACGATTCCGAAAGATGCCAGAATTGAAGTCCCAAAAGGCATCCACCACCTCTGGCTGGGGTAATCCAGATGATCACCACTGGACTACCTTCCGCAGAAAGAAAGAGGAAAGGCAGGGAGATCTCGGTGATGGAATTCGGTAACCCATCGAACAAGCTTGTTCCAAAAAATGGGTCCACCATAGTATTCCTTCATGATGACCCACTTCTAATCATGGAGAGAATAGGGAGTCAGGATGTCAAAAGAGTACTCCTCGATGATGGTTCTAACACCGATGTCTTATTCTCTCATCTGCTGCCGAATTTGGGTATCTCAAAAGGCGATCTCAAGCTTGTCACCTCCCCTACCTTCGAGGTAGGTCCGTCCAAACTCCCTATCCTCAGGTGGATTGACCTACCCCTAATGCTAAAGGGAACTTCACCACAAAACAAGGTGAGCTCTTTGCTTCCACAATGACAAGGTTCATTGTCATAGATGTCCCTTCGTCATACAATGCCATCCTTAGGAGGCAAACACAAGGGAATCTCCACATTCACCCAGATGTGAAGTACTTGACGGTCACCTTTGCAACGAAGGACGGGGATGCCGAGATCTTCATCGACCAAGGGGAAGTGAGAAAGGTCTTTGTGAAAGCAAGATAGGGCCCAACAATGATCCACACACAGACTTCTGGAGCAATGGCCGTGCTAGCAGAGGAGGCAAAGTGAGAAGAAACAGAAGTCCTCAAGAAAATAGAAACAGAAGATGTGGAACTTGTCCTAGGCTGAAGTACCCGAGTGGGGAAAAAACTGGCCGAAGGTGGCAACGAAAAACTTGTATCTTTTCTATTAATGAACGAAGATCTGTTTGCCTACTCGCCGAAGGACATGCCTGGGGTAAACCCTCGCATAATACAACATAGCCTTAAGGTGCGCCCAGAGGCAAAGCGTATAAAAAAAAAGTGAAGCCTCTCGGCACATAAGAACAACTTTATCAAAACCGAAGTCCAACGCTTAATGGAAGCAGGCATAATAAGGGAGCTCAAGTACCTTGAATGGCTTAGTAACATGGTTATCAGCACGAAAGAAGAGAGTGATAAACTCCAAATGTGCATCGACTTCCGAAACATAAACGATGCTTGCCCAAAGATTCATATCCTCTGCCGCCAGGAAACCAGTTGGTAGACTCAACCCCCGAGTATGGCCTCCTTAGTTTCCTCGCTGCCTTCAGCGGGTATCATCAAATTAGGATGGACCCTAAAGACAAGGAAAAAACCGCCTTCATCACTGAAGTTGGTACATACTGCTATATTAGAATGCCTTTTGGGCTTAAAAATACAAGGGCCACGTACCAAAGGTTGATGAATAGGGTCTTTGATTCCCAAATCGGGAGAAACATGGAAGTCTATGTCGATCATATGACAGTTAAGAGTAAACTGCCTAGTAGTCATATCATAGACTTAGAAGAAACATTCCACCAACAGAGGACGTTCGGAATTCATCTCAACCCCAAACAAAAGCGTTTCGCGGTGAATGTGGGTAAGTTCCTCGGATTCATGGTGTCTGAGAGAGGTATTGATGCCAATCCGAAAAAGGTGAAGGCCCTGCTGGGATTCCAAACTCCCACAATGACTAAGGATGTGCAAAGACTCACAGGGAGAATCACGTCCCTCAGCAGATTCATCTCCAGATATGGGGATTGATGCCGACCGTTCTTCAAAGTCCTTACTAAGGCAACAAAAAATGATGGCAGCCTCGGAACCAAGGTGCGCCCTTGGAACGAAGATTGCCAAAAGGCCTGGGAGGAGCTAAAATTCTACCTAACTCATCTGCTGACACTTCGGCAGCCACGAGAAGGAGAACCCTCATGCTCTACCTCGTCGTCACCAAAAAGGCATTAAGTTCGGTCCTTGTAAGGGAAGAAGAGGCAAACCAATGGCTAGTATATTATGTGAGCAAGTCTTTGCATAGTGCCAAAGTCAGGTACCCCTTGCTACAAAAGGCTATCTATGACTTGGTACTCACAAGCAGAAGGCTGCAACCTTATTTCCAATGGCACCCCATTATCGTCTGAAGTAACCTACCCCTTCAGGATATCATGAAGAAGGTGGACCATTCGGGAAGGCTATCGAAGTGGTGCATCAAGCTCCATGAGTATGATATCACCTATAAGCTGAGGAAGGCAATAAAAGCATAGGCATTGGTAGACTTCATTGCCGAGGTACCTGTTGCCGAAGATAGCCCACCTAACCTCAGTAAGGACAAACCTGAGTGGACTCTATTCATTGATGGAGTCTCCAGTTCTGAACATCAAGGAGCCGAAGTAATTCTCCGAGGTCCCGAAGGTATGGAAGCTATGAAGGTCATCAAATTCGGGTTTAATGTCACAAACAATGTGGCAGAATATGAAACCCTCACAGCAGGTTTGCGCCTTGCCAGAAGAGTTGGTGTGCAAAACCTAAAGGCCCACAGCGATTCTCAGCTAGTAGTCCGACAGATGGTAGGGGACTACGGCGCGAAGGGCCCAACCTTGGGAAAGTATCAAGACCTCGTATCAAAGCTCATCCAGGTGTTTGATGTGGTACATTTGAAAAATGTGCCTCGTCAAGAGAACACTGAAGTAGATAGTTTGGCCAAGTCAAAAAAGTCGACTGAAGTGCTAAGTCACCCGAGCATAGCAGTAATGAGCATGGCAACCTCAGAAGAGGATCGAAAAATTCCATAAAAAAGTACCTTACGAATTCAGAACTTCCCGAAGACCCTCTTAAGGTAGCAAAAGTGTGAAGATATTCTAGAGGATATTTCATGATCAGGGAGGAGTTATACCGACAAGCGTGCGCGAGCCCACTGCAAAGGTGTGTCAGTGAAGAGGATGTAGAAACAGTCCTCAGAGAAGTCCATGAGGGGGCATGTGGTTCCCACATAGGAAATGACGCTCTGGTAGGAGTGCTACTCCACCAGGGATATTTTTGGCCTCATTGAGGAAGGATGCAAGGCAATTTGTCAAGAAATGTGACAATTTCCAAAGACACGCTAACATCTAAAGGCTATCCTCAGAAATTGTAACCTTGGCTAACTACCCTTTCCCCTTCGCAGTATGGGGTATTGACCTCATCAGGCCTCTCCCAACTACACCTGGGGGAGTAAAGTTCTACATAGTTGCAGTAGATTACCTCACTAAATGGATTGAGGCAGAGCCTCTCGTAACCATTTCGGTGAGGGACGTACGGAAATTCGTCTGAAAGAACATCGTATGCAGGTTTGGCATACCAAGGGTGATAGTGGCTGATAACGGTTCCTAGTTTGTTGACAAAGGATTCCAGGAATTCGCCACCGACCTCGGGCTAAAAAGGCACTTCGCCCCGGTGGCTCATCCTTAAAGTAACGGACAGGTAGAGGTGTCCAAGAAAACCATAAAGGATGGTTTGAGAAAGAGATTGAAGGAAGCAAAAGGAAGATGGCCAGGAGAACTCACTAGTGTGCTATGGAGCAATCGGACAACCCCCCGAAGGGCCACAAGTGAGACACCTTTCTCACTCGTATTCGGCATAGAGGCCATCATTCCTATTGATGTAGTTCAGCCATCAATAAGAGTACAAGTGTTCAATGAAGAGGGGAATGACCTCGGTTGATAACTAAGCTGGACCTCATTGATGAACATAGAGAAGTAGCTGAGCTTAGAAGAAAAGCTTTTCAGCAAAGGGCAGCTATAGCTGCGAACTTGCATGTTAGGCGAAAAGGAATCAGGAAAGGGGACCTTGTCCTCCGAAAGGCTGAGTATAAGCCCCGAAGACCATCTCATGAAGTACTTCGGGCAAACTGATGCTATGTCGAAGATGGTTGATAATAAGCATGAAAGATATCCTCTCGAGGGTCCTAGACCAAAAATGTTCAAACTAACCCTTGGAACCGAAGATTATTTAAGGAGAAACTTGTCTTGAGACTTGGCCAAATTTTGGAGGAAAGAAGGAATTTTATTAAACTAAGCCTTATTACAAGTAGGAGCATTACAAGAAGAAGATTACAAAGAAAAAGAGAAAATGAAGTCCTGAACACCTAAGGGAACTCATCATCACGAGCTGCCCAATCACCAACCTCCTTTGTCACAACCTTCGGTGCCGAAGGAGTAGCAAAAGGGAGGTTGAGATGTTCTATCTTTGACCAGTACCAGCGACGCCTCTCTGGAATGTCCAAGGTAGCAAGAAAATAGAGGTCGAGGTTGAGGTACTTCGCCAGGACTTGATGCCGAGCCAGACAAAAGCCGTTTTGCAATGCAACCTTGGTTCCCTGATCAGCCTTGTCTTTTTGGACAGACAAGTCGTCCAGCTCGTTCCTCAACTCAGCGACGTCCTTCTCTAGCTCTTTCATCTTTTTCTTCTTCTTCGCCTCCTTTTTCATTGCGTTGAACTCGGCTTGAAGTTTGACATTGTCTGCGAGGGCCTTCGCAAGGAGTACAAAATCCTCCTCCTTCACCTTTTGATAGGCCAAAGTTAGTCCAAAGACCTTTGCGCCGAGGTCAGACACCTTATGGGAGAAATTCTTAGAAAGTTCCTCCAGGCTCTTCAGGAACTTCTCCCGAAGTCTGGCAATCTCCTCCTTGGCTATTTTGTTTAGCTCGACATACTTAACGACTGAGTTGGCACAAAATACCTTGGCCTTCTCCAGGCGCTCTTCGGTCCAGGATCGGATTAAAGATTGCTTTGCTGCCCAAGCTCTGAATAGCCACTGTACGCTAAGAGCTACAAAAACAAGGACAGTTGGCGAGGTTTTGCAAAGCAGAGCAAACACTTAGAAAATTTTGGAGAAAGGATAAAGAGCTTGAAGAATACCTGGGCAACGTGTTCAGGCATACTCGCGGTGAGGACCTCCTCGTTTGCGCACTATTCCGCCAGAGATTTGAATGTGGCTTGGGTGAGCATGCCCCTCGCCATTTGGGGAGCCATTTGCTGGCTGTCCTTGGAGAACAAGTTCATGTCCTCCGTGAAAGACCAGAAAGGCTCGCTCGGAACCTTATCCTTCGGGATATGGGAGACCCGAAGGGCCCGCTTTCGAGGGTGCTCCACCATCCACGTTGAGGGTGCCAATTTCTCTACAAAATCAGACTGAAGTTCCATAAGTACATTATCCCTTAGCCATACGCCTAAAAGGTCAAAAAGGTCAAAGATATCTAAATTTATAGAAATATGGCTAAGGGGCAAACCTGGTGGAACCTCGATGATGTCCTTATCGAAGTCATGGACCTCCTCCACTTCAGCGTGGACATGTTTTCCCTTGTTTTGTCTTCACTGCTCAAGCTCTTCAGCAAAAGGACCTCCTACCGAAGTACCCAAGATGTCCGCTAAAGTGACAGGACTTCATGGAGTGGAGTGGAGCTGACGGCCAGCTCCGATCGGGGGTCGACGTGGACCAAAGGCTGGTCCCCGACCTCTATAACATCTTCTAGAGGGGGGAAAAAGGTCCTTCTTCAATTTCTTTGCTGAAGATGTGTTATGGACCTCCTAGTAATTAGCACTCTCGAGAGAGGTAAAATGTTCTAAATTAAGTTTAGAACTTTAATTTCAAGGTTACAAAGCTAGAATAAAAGAGTTACAAAAATTCACTAAGTTCCAAGGAGGTTTAAGCACGAGATGAGGAGCAGGGGCAAAATGGTAATTTTTCCTGAGTAACCGGGCGGGGTCCCGAGTGTTTTAAGTTAAGTTTTGTAACTTAACCTTTAACCTTAACTCAAACTTGAAACAATAACAAGAATTAATCAAGAAATGAGCATGTGTTAAAAGATGGGGGTTTATGTGTTTAAGGGTTGTAACTTGGATGGCTTAAGGGGTTGAGTGAGGGTTTAAGAAGGGAAAGGTGGCTAATGGCTGCCATAACCACGTTTTCCCCTCTCAAGCACTCATTTCTCTCTCAATTCAAGCTAGAAATCAAGTGATCTTGATTCCTAGAGTTGCCATCCAAGGATACCAACCAAGAGGAACTTGTTTCAAGCTAGAAAACAAGGTTTGGAGGCTTGGAAGCATGATTTCTCTACTCCCCTGTTTTTGATACGAGGTAAGCATTGTGTTCTTGGTTAATTCTATGTTATTTGAGTGAATTGAGGCTTGGGTATTGGTTAGAAATGAAGATTGTGATATTTGGTGCTTTGGTTTTGATTGGAGCTTAGGTGAGGATTTCTTGCACTTGGTTGCTTGAAAAGAGGAGTGATTCTAGCTTGTATCTTGGAGTTGAGGTAAGGGAGTAGTGTTTTTAAGCTTGAACAATGCTTGTGGCTTGAGTTTGTTGTAAGAAATTGATTGAAATTAGCCATAGCATTGAGTATGAGTTTTGGTTGAATTGTGGTGAACTATGAGGTTTGAGGAAGATTTGATGATGTTATAGAGCATCATTAATGGCATTGTGATAGTTGGTTATGTTCCTTGCAACTTGAACTATGTGTGTGTGAAGTTTGGTGGCTTTTTATGCATGTTTGATATGTGTACTAAGTAGCTAAAGGTCATAGCAGCAAAATGCGTGCCAATTCTGCAGTTTCGCAGATTGGTGACGCGTCGCCAAGAAGTACCCATAATTGGCGACGCGTCGCCAATTGGAAAAAGTTTCACAGAACGTCGACAACTGTGGCGACGCATCGCCACGGTTGACGACGCGTCGCCAAAACAGCATTGGAGACCCGATTTTTTTTTTAGCATAACTTTTCGCTCGGGTGTCCGATTGAGGTGATTCAAAGTTCCACATGAAGCTAAGAGGGAGTACTATCTTTAAAAGTTTTAGAAACATCTAAAATGCCCCAGATTTTATGTTGTTTTGAGTCAAAGTGAGGATAATTTTTAAAGGCAGAATTTGCACATTTTGCTAGGATGATTGAGTGAGTCCCAAGAAGGTCCTTTGGGTACCTTGGCCCTCAAGTATGCTGGGGGTACTTCAAGAATTCTTGAAGTCCTTCGAGAAGTGGGAGTTTCCTTGAGTTTTGAAAAGTTTTGAGGTTACTTGTTGAATAAGCAAGGAAACTAAGTTGCAAGCGAATATAACCAAGTGTCATGAGCTTGAGGTGTAAGTTTTAGAACCCTTGGCAACCTGGCAGTGTTGGAAATCACAGGGTTGTAAGGAGAGGCTTCAAATGCACCAAGGTTATGAGGTTTAATAAACTAGTTATATAGTTCTCACCACAATTCCCCTGCATAACAAAGTTAAGGAGAGGTTATATAATAAGTCAGGCGTAAGCTAAGGCTTACGAGGCACAAGTTGAGGGCTAGACTTGTGAGCCACGGAGTGATGCCCGTGATAAAGTAAGAAATTTATGTGAGGAGTGGTCCTTCGGGATCCAAGCATGGATATCCATATATTTACATATATGAGAGGTCCCTCACACTGCGAGAGCCAGCAGAGAGTATGCATGAGTTATTTCATATCTGTCCACAGTTTTACTGTCGGTACATGAGGTTACCCCTTACTGAGAATCTTGGATTCTCACCCTTACTGTTTTGTTGTGCAAATACAGAATGAGTTGGGCCGAGTGACTGTTGAGGGTTACTCTGGTAGTAGTTTTTGGTGAATAGGTAGAATACCTGAGTTTTGTTGATTCTAGCATTTATTTGTTTGGATGCTTGTTGGTCTTGCACAGTACTAACTAATTTGCTTATTGGTTATAGAGCCTAGTGCACATTGGACATAGTCAGGCATAGCTAGACCTAGTTGGGTCTAGAGGAGTCTCTAAAGCTCGCCACTGGGATTGACATCCAAGGTGGGAGTTAGTATGAGAAGATCTCAGTAAAGGATTTTGTTTGTGTACATAGTACTCTAGTTGCCTCCTTAGTTATGAAATGAAGAGTCACGGACTCGAGGATTTCTTTCTGGGCGGGGGCATTAGCTACTATATGTATGAATGCTCACGCATGTTGCTATGTGTAGTTAACTCATAGAAAGGTTGATTTGTATGCTTTGACTGCTCTACCTATTTTATATGAAAAATTGTGGCCACATTAACATTTTATGGTTTTAAATAACCCATCAAAGCATAAAGAGCATGCATATTGCATATTCTAGGATAATCAACTAGTGACATGGATTTAATCTGCGCACATATCAATGAGTCCAACTGCAATCCGCCGTGAGACCAAGTTTTCACAGGTGTCCTGGGCAGGGGCCAGGGACGGCCATGTCAGTTTTTGGTATCAGAGCCTAAGGTTTTCATTTCATAAGTTTTGCAGGCTAAGACTGAGATCTAGGTTGAAAGTCCATGTGCTAGGAAAGTTAGTACTGACCAACATCTGGGGAATGTTGTCTGGCTTTGGTTGCAGGTTGCTATGGTTGACACTAGGTCTGGAGGTGTAAGGGGGAACTAGAGAACCTGGAGAAGGTTCTAGTGACCCAGTAATGGCAAGGTTGGATGAGATGTCCAGAGTATTACAGGGGTTAACTGAGACCATGACTTTCATGGCACAGAACATGACTACGATCATGACTGAGTTGTTTAGAAATTATGAGGACAGAGATGAAGTCCAGGAAGGAAATGATCCATATCAGGGTCAGTAGAGGCATGCTAAACCACAACAGATGCATAGAGCTCATGAACAAAGAAATCAAGTTCATGAAGAGGTAGTGGAACCAGAGGTGATGGAGGCCCCAAGGAGGGGAGATACTCCACATCAGATGAAGCTATTGGAGAAGTTTAAGGCCGTTGACCCACCTAGCTTTGATGGGATAGGTGATCCTGATAGAGCAGAGGACTGGTTATCTAGGATGAACAGGTTATTCTCCTATGGAGGCTATGAGTCTGAGTAGAGGATGATTTTGGTGCCTTTCTTTCTAAGAGGAAGGGCTAGGTTATGGTGGGATGATGTTATGGAAATGTTTAGGGAAAGTAATGGTACCAGACCAGAGCATAAACAGAAGGTGCTTAAGTGGTCTAACTTTGAAAAGAAGTTCAGATTGGAGTATGTCAGTGAAGCTGCACAGGATCAGATAAGGGTTCAATTTGAGAACTTAGTGCAGGGAGAAATGTCTGTAAGAGAATATGAGCAGCTCTTTAACTTACTTATTCGCTATGCTCCTTACATGGTGGGTAATGATGAGTTGAAGGCTAAGAAGTTTTGTCAAGGGTTGAAACCAATGCTCAGAAGGTACATGGCGATAGTGGATGTTAAAAACTATCGCCAGGTTGTTCAGAAGGCATTGACCTTAGAGAGGGAGTTTGATGACTCTAGAGCATCGACCAAAAAGATGGAGGTTGGGTCATCTAACCAAGGAAAGAGTGGTGGAAAGAGACCAATGGTTGAGAACCAAGGTCCATCCAAGAGGATTAAGTCTAGGATGTGTCCTAGGTGCAAACGGTTTCATGTTGGGAAACCGTGCACTGCGGGGACAGATATCTGTAATATCTGTGGCCAGAGAGGACATAGGGCGAGAGAATACCCCAGGGCGAGAGAATGCCCTAGGGCTCAACCGATGCAGGGTCCGCCCAGGAACTTACCCCCTGTACCACTTTCCATAGGAAACTGACCTGGTGTAGCCGCAGCAATAGTTCCGCCGAGGGTATTCACCCTGGCGAGTCAGATCACTAGAGAGCCAGCTGCTGTTCAAGGTATGTTTACTTTTCAGAATGGTAGTGTTATAGTGCTTTTTGATACAAGAGCTACTCTTTCAGTGATATCTTCTGCCTTGGTAGATAAGTGTAAATTGCAGCGAGAAATCTCAGATGAGTTGAGACTCATCAGGACTGCAGGGAAAGGTTTTATTGTAACCAACGAAGTGGTTACTAGGTATCCCTTGCAGTTAGGGGACCATGATTTTTCTGTGAGTTGTGGGTAATAGAACTGAGGTCTTATGACCTAGTGTTGGGAATGGATTGGCTAAGTAAACATAAGGCACAAATTAACTATGCGAATCACTCAGTTGACATAACCGATGCTCTGGGAGCTAGAGTGACTTGCACAGGAGGTTTAGCATCTAGTGCTAAGAGTTTGCACCTTAGACTTATGGATACCATCCCCGTAGTTATGGAGGAGGAGTATTACTCATTGAATGGGGTGGCTATAGAGGAGGAACTTCAAAAGATTTCTGTAGCCAATCAGTTTCCTAAGGTGTTTCCAGTAGAGTTACCTGGGCTACCACCCAAAAGAGAGACTGAGTTTACCATTCGTCTCCAGACAGGGGTTGAACCTATTTTGGTTCCACCTTATAGGATGTCAGCTCCTGAGATGGACGAGTTAAAGAAGCAGTTGGAAGAACTGCTAGAGAAAGGCTTTATAAGGCCTAGTGTGTCACCGTGGAGAGCCCCGGTGTTGTTTGTAAAGAAAAAGGATGGAACTTTTAGATTGTGCATCGACTATAGAAAGTTGAATGCAGTGACAATCAAGAATAAGTACCCGCTTCCTAGGATCGATGATCTGTTTGACAGACTCAGAGGAGCGAGGATGTATTCTAGGATTGACCTCCATTCTGGATATTTTCAGATTAGAGTTAAGGGGGAAGATATCCTAAAAACTTCCTTCAAGACGAGGTGTGGACACTATGAGTATACAGTTATGCCTTTTGGTGTAACGAATGCTCCAGCGGTGTTCATGGAATGAATGAATCGGATCTTTAAGCCATTTTTAGATCAGTTTGTTCAGGTTTTCATTGATGACATTCTGATATATTCACAGTCTGCAGCAGAGCATGAGGAGCACCTTAGGGCAGTTTTGCAAGTGTTGAAGGATGATCAGTACTATGCAAAATTGTTTAAGTGTGAGTTTTGGTTCGAAAGCATTCAATTTCTAGGCCATATTATTAGTGCTCAAGGGTTGTCAGTTGACCCTGAGAAAGTTCAGGTAGTAGTTGAGTGGAAGAGGCCAACTACAGTAACAGAAGTTCGGAGTTTCTTGGGCTTGGCAGGCTACTATAGGTGATTCATAGGGAAATTCTCTGTAATAGCTACATCTTTGATAGCCTTGACCAAGAAGACTCAGAAATTTGAGTGGACATAGAAATGTGAGGAGGCTTACATGAAGTTGAAGGAAAAGTTGACTAATGCACCAATACTTGTTTGCTCAGAAAGATCTAAACATGAGGCAACGACAATGGATTGAGTATATCAAGGATTATGATTGCTCAATCAAGTATTGTAATGGAAAAGGGAATGTAGTAGTAGATGCATTGAGCAGGAAGTACACGGGAGTGATCCTATCTAAGGATCAAGCTATGAGTTCCTCTAAAGGAACAACAGGGGATTGTTTCTCAGTTTTGCATGAGTTAGGGCAAGACCGAGAGAAATCCTTAGTCTACACTCTAGAAGTCCAGATAGCTTGGTTAGCCAGAGTCAGAGAAGCTCAGATGAAGGATCCGTTACTGAAGAAGATTGTAGGTGAAGCTAAGTCTAGTACTGTGAAGAAGGAGTTTAGATACAAGGATGGAATACTACACTATGGTGATCGACTCTATGGACTGAATGTTGAGGGACTTAGGCAACAAGTCCTACAGGAGGCACATAGTAGTACTTTGAGTATTCACCCTGGTGTTAGTAAGATGTATCACGATTTGAAGACACATTTTTGGTAAGGCACCATATGAGGCTCTATATGGAAGGAGATGTATGACCCCGCATTGTTGGGAAGATTTTATAGATAAGATAGTCATTGGTCCAGAGGTGATAGCTGATACCACAGGTAAGATCAAGTTAATCCAGCAAAAGATTAAGGCAGCCAATGATTGGCAAACCAAGTATGCAAAGTTGAGGAGAAGAGATTTGAGTTTTGAAGTTGGGGACAAAGTACTTTTGAAAGTGTCTCCATTGAGAGGAGTTAGCCATTTTTGGCAAAGGGGTAAGTTGGCTCCTAGGTATATTGGACCATATGAGATATTGGAGAAGATAAGCAAAGTTGCTTATCGGTTGGCATTGCCACCTAATTTGTCGCAAGTGCATAATGTGTTCTACGTGAGTCTACTTAGAAAATGCACAGTGGAACCGGGAAAAATAATTACTCCTTCAGTGATACCTATTCAAGGAGACTTGACCTACGAGGAGAAACCAGTTCAGGTACTTGATAGGCAAGTCAAGAAGTTAAGGACTAAGTGGATTCCTATGGTTAAGATCTAATGGTCTAACCATAGTGAAGGAGAGGCTACATGGGAGACGGAACAGGATATGTTGAAAAGATATCCTGGTGTCTTTCCGGAGTTGCAACGAAATTTGGGGGACCAAATTCCAGAAGGAGGGGAGAATGTTATGGACCTCCTAGTAATTAGCACTCTCGAGAGAGGTAAAATGTTCTAAATTAAGTTTAGAACTTTAATTTCAAGGTTACAAAGCTAGAATAAAAGAGTTACAAAAATTCACTAAGTTCCAAGGAGGTTTAAGCACGAGATGAGGAGCAGGGGAAAAATGGTAATTTTGCACCCTGAGTAACCAGGCGGGGTCCCGAGTGTTTTAAGTTAAGTTTTGTAACTTAACCTTTAACCTTAACTCAAACTTGAAACAATAACAAGAATTAATCAAGAAATGAGCATGTGTTAAAAGATGGGGGTTTATGTGTTTAAGGGTTGTAACTTGGATGGCTTAAGGGGTTGAGTGAGGGTTTAAGAAGGGAAAGGTGGCTAATGGCTGCCATAACCACGTTTTCCCCTCTCAAGCACTCATTTCTCTCTCAATTCAAGCTAGAAATCAAGTGATCTTGATTCCTAGAGTTGCCATCCAAGGATACCAACCAAGAGGAACTTGTTTCAAGCTAGAAAACAAGGTTTGGAGGCTTGGAAGCATGATTTCTCTACTCCCCTATTTTTGATACGAGGTAAGCATTGTGTTCTTGGTTAATTCTATGTTATTTGAGTGAATTGAGGCTTGGGTTTTGGTTAGAGAGGAAGATTGTGATGTTTGGTGCTTTGGTTTTGATTGGAACTTAGGTGAGGATTTCTTGCACTTGGTTGCTTGAAAAGAGGAGTGATTCTAGCTTGTATCTTGGAGTTGAGGTAAGGGAGTAGTGTTTTTAAGCTTGAACAATGCTTGTGGCTTGAGTTTGTTGCAAGAAATTGATTGAAATTAGCCATAGCATTGAGTATGAGTTTTGGTTGAATTGTGGTGAACTATGAGGTTTGAGGAAGATTTGATGATGTTATAGAGCATCATTAATGGCATTGTGATAGTTGGTTATGTTCCTTGCAACTTGAACTATGTGTGTGTGAAGTTTGGTGGCTTTTTATGCATGTTTGATATGTGTACTAAGTAGCCAAAGGTCATAGCAGCAAAATGCGTGCCAATTCTGCAGTTTCGCAGATTGGCGACGCGTCGCCAAGAGGTACCCATAATTGGCGACGCGTCGCCAATTGGAAAAAGGTTTCACAGAACGTCGACAACTGTGGCGACGCGTCGCCACGGTTGACGACACGTTGTCGCCAAGACAGCATTGGAGACCCGATTTTGTTTTTAGCATAACTTTTCGCTCGGGTGTCCGATTGAGGTGATTCAAAGTTCCACGCGAAGCTAAGAGGGAGTACTATCACTTCCAAGTTTTAGAAACATCTAAAATGCCCCATATTTTATGTTGTTTTGAATCAAAGTGAGGATAATTTTTAAAGGCAGAATTTTGCACATTTTGCTAGGATGATTGAGTGAGTCCCAAGAAGGTCCTTTGGGTACCTTGGCCCTCAAGTATGATGGGGGTACTTCAAGACTTCTTGAAGTCCTTCGAGAAGTGGGAGTTTCCTTGATTTTTTAAACCTTTTGAGGTTACTTGTTGAGTAAGCAAGGAAACTAAGTTGCAAGCGAATATAACCAAGTGTCATGAGCTTGAGGTGCAAGTTTTAGAACCCTTGGCAAACTAGCAATGTTGGAAATCATGGGGTTGTAAGGAGAGGCTTTAAATGCACCAAGGTTATGAGGTTTAATAAACTAGTTACATAGTTCTCACCACAATTCCCCTGCACAACAAAGTTAAGGAGAGGTTATATAATAAGTCAGGCGTAAGCTAAGGCTTACGAGGCACAAGTTGAGGGCTAGACTTGTGAGCCACGGAGTGACGCCCGTGAGAAAGTAAGAAAATTATGTGAGGAGTGGTCCTTTGGGATCCGAGCATTCATATCCATATATTTACATATATGAGAGGTCCCTCACACTGCGAGAGCCAGCAGAGAGTATGCATGAGTTATTTCATATCTGTCCACAGTTTTACTGTTGGTACATGGGGTAACCCCTTACTAAGAATCTTGGATTCTCACCCCTACTGTTTTGTTGTGCAGATACCGAAGGAGTTGGGCCGAGTGACCGTTGAGGGTTACTCTGGTAGTAGTTTTTGGTGCACAGGTAAAATACCTGAGTTTTGTTGATTCTAGTATTTATTTGTTTGGATGCTTGTTGGTCTTGCACAGTACTAACTAATTTGCTCATTGGTTACAGAGCCTAGTGCACATTGGACATAGTAAGGCATAGCTAGACCTAGTTGGGTCCAGAGGAATCTCTAAAGCTCACCACTGGGATTCACATCCAAGGTGGGAGTTAGTATGAGAAGATCTCAGTAGAGGATTTTGTATGTGTACATAGCACTCTAGTTGCCTCCTTAGTTATGAAATGAAGAGTCATGGACTCGAGGATTGCTTTCTGGGTGGGGGCATTAGCTACTATATGCATGAATGCTCACGCATGTTGCTATGTGTAGTTAACTCATATAAAGGTTTATTTGTATGCTTTGATTGCTCTACCTGTTTTATATGAAAAATTGTGGCCACATTAACATTTTATGGTTTTCAATAACCCGTCAAAGCATAAAGAGCATGCATATTGCATATTCTAGGATAATCAACTAGTGACATGGATTTAATCCGCGCATATATCAATGAGTCCAACTACAATCCGCCGTGAGACCAAGTTCTCACAGGTGTCCTGGGCAGGGGCCAGGGACGGCCGTGTCAAGATGGCCGCCCTTTAGACACCTTCCGCCTCTTTGGGGCGGCTTTCTTCGTCTGTTCCCCCTTCTCGGCTTGACTGAGGAAGAGGACTTGTAGAAGGCTGTAGACTGGTCGCCCATCTGTGGAAAAGGAAGAAAATATCAGTGTAAGTGCAAAGGGGTACTTATAGCAAAATTTGGAATTTGACTTACTCTCAACGAGGGCTTCGTAAGTGAGCTCCTTTCGAAGAAGCATCACCAACCACACCTTCTTCCCATTGATGGCAGGCACTGGCATGCTGAGGTCAGTTTGTTGCTCCTTGATTAGCCCTAACCCTCGAAGAACCTCTTCAGTCATGAGGTCCCACTTGATGGGGAAGGGATACAAGGAGCGTGGTGGGACCTCGGCATCCCAGTCGGCGACAGCTCAAATATGGCTATCAAAGTCCTCAAACTTCACTGCTAACTCAGGACTTAGCAACTTTTGGGGATCAAGAACATCCATCTCCAGTGTCCCCGAGGCCCACCTGGTCGACACATTTGACTACACCTTTGCCACCTTCAGGAAGAAGAAATTCTTTTGCGACCCTCGCCAACTGTCCTTGTTGTCGAAGGTGAACATATATTTTTTTTTCCCTAGATCCCGGAGGTAGCATGAAATAGAAGCCACCCTTTAGGACCAGATAGAGCTTGTAATATTGCAAAAAGATGACGAAGTGGGGTTCTATCTTGAAAGCCCCACACATGCAGAGAAAAGCATTGAAGTAAAAATAGGAGTTGGGAGGAAGCTGATTCACGGCTATGCCATAGAATTGGAAAAAGTCACAAACCATCTTTAGAGGATGTTACCCACTCTGGGGTAGTCCAATTATGGTGCCAAAATTGTGCATTTAGACTCCCAGGATTGGTAATGTTCTGTATGCCATCAGAACACTACCCTTAGTGTGCATACCCAAGTGGCGCTCTTGGTAACTATATAAACACATGCATACTGGTCCAACCATCATACACATATTCACATTTCATGCACACCATGGTAGCAAAAAAGGAAAACAGTAGCACAAGTCTTAATCTTGGCTACCACACATTAGGCAATCTTGTTAAATTCTAGTGGCCAGCTACTACACCTATAACTTCCACTAATAAACTGTACCATTCTAGCCACATAGCCCATGTTTTATTTGCTCCATTATCAAGTAGAGACTTAGAACAAACAAAGGATTTTTTTTTACATCAATAGCCCACATATGGACCAAGTTATGGATTTTTGAAGTTGGTAACAAAATTCTGACCAAATGAATAGTAACTCAGCCAAATTTGCAACGTCATATCTTTGGCTACAAGGCTCTAAATCCAGAAATTCAAAATCTTAGTTGACCCTCTAGATGTTTCTAGGTGTGGTCAAAATTTCATACCAACATTCATTCTAAACAAGGAGATATTAAACTTTACGTCCAGAGTCAAAATTCTGACAACTTTTGGACCACTTTGCCCATACAATTTTTCCAAACCATGCAAACACTTCATTCACAAGGGGAAAGCCCTCCAAGGCTATCCAATATATGTCCATTACACAAAGGAATTACATTCCATTTCTTTTAACAACTTTATGTGTTCAAAACAGAATTTACAAGTAAGCAGCTCATCATTCACACTTAGGCAGCTTTGCACCACATCACATACATAGCCAAAACATTACTCAAATGTTCACATACTTGTCTCATTTTACATACACTACATGTACATGCATACATGCACTACAATGTGGTATTAACTCAGCTAAATACACACCCTAAGTTACAGGAGCACCTGAAATGCAATGGACTCCAGAAATACGATGTTGGACAGCTGCAGCACAACACAATAAGTACCACCACTAGAAATACCAAATGTGCTCCTAAAATCACCAAACTTTCCAAATCATAACTAGACATATGTGATGGCCGGCGGCATCTTCATCACGTGACACGGTGAGGCCGAGAAGGACTTCTGGTATGGGAGAGCGCCTCGTTGTGGAGACTCCTCAGGAGTACTTGCCTGAAACACTCAGGAAACAGGGGTTAGGAGGTCCCCAGACTCTTTTTCTGAGGAGGAGCCTCCGACGCCGAAGTCAGTGCTTTGGGGGGTAGAGAGGGAGTAATAAGGACAAAAGGCTCTTGCCTGCCGTGTTTTCTTGAAGGCAGAAAGGAGAGGATCCTTTCTTGAGACCATTCCCCTAATATATATAAGAGGGGGTGAGCCCTTCAGATTGTGACACGTGTACGGACGGATACCATCCGTACTTCTGGGTATGGGGGCCCTTAGCCACCTGCAGGCTCCTCGGGCTACGAGCTGAGGCAAGCATAGCCCTACATGACAAGACGTAGGCAGTGGCAGCGTGTCAGAGTGCATATGATTGCGGCGTGCAGGGTGTGTGGGCATAATGTTAGAGACTCCTTAATGGCTCCTGCCGTACCTCTGAGGTCCCTTTGGTTGATGTCTTACTTCGGAGTGAGGGGCCTTTTCCTAGAGTCATACTGGTACTTCAGGGAATTCCCTAGCTCCGAAGTTACTCCTTCGGGGGGCTTTCTCCTGCAGAAGGTGGTTGGTCCTTCTCCCCCGAAGCTGGTTCGGTCGCCTTCCCGAGGGAGGCGATACGCTAGTTTTCCGAGGTTGGTATTGGCGGGCTGCCGAGATCGTGTACCTCAGGTGTCTGATTCCCTCCTTTCCGGGGTCCTCAGGTGACCGGGGCGATAGCACTTTGGCTATCACATGCCCCCCCTTGGAAAGCCGGAGTGGAAGCTTCGGCTAGTGGTCCTTTTGGGGGCGCTTTTCAGGACTCGGAGTGTGACATTCGCAGGGGAAGCACTTCGCCACCTAGGGGATAAGCCTTGTCCGGACAGGTGTTACCTGTCTGCCCTTTGGTGTTCTCGAGATACCCAACTTCTTTACTTTTCCTGCCATAGGCTGGTGGACCGTCGTGTCTTGAAACTAGGCGTGTCAGTCTGGAGCGGCGCGCCCGGGTTTTCGGGATGTTAGAAAATGCGTCCTAGTTTCTCGTGACGGGCGACACGTGGCAGGTGCTGGTTGGGGTTAGTCATGCCGGTTATGGTGGGCACGTCTTTTCACGCGCGAAGGGCAATTATGGCGACGCTTCGCCTTCGCGAAGCAATTATGACGCCCCTCCTGCTACCCTTCCTCGATCTATATAAGCCCCCTTCCGTCATACTCTTCATTTGTTTTTCTTTGCTCTCGCTTTGCTCTCGTCTGCTTTCGTGCCTTTTCTTCCTTTTTTGCGGCGGCATTAATGGCGGCGCCACTTCCGGCCACCTTTCACGACGGCGTCCACAAACCCTGATTTCGGCAAGACTTTTGGTGGGTTCCGACTCTAGAGATCCTTCGGTTTCTGCTTTTCTTCTAGCTTCCCGAAGTCATTTTTCTTCTTTCCGAAGTCTCTTTTTTGGCCAACCATGTCTTCGCCTATCCCCGAGAGCTGGCAACCTCTTATGTCTCACCCTTGTTGCTCCACTTCTGAGAAATTAGAGAAGTGGACAACCAAATTTTTCCTTCCCTCCTACGCCACCACAAGGTTACCCCCCCTCGGTCACTTTAGCTTTATGAACCGGGACGACGAGGTTACCATTTTTTGAGCCCAACTGAAGGCCGGACTTCGGTTTCCCCCCGCGAAGATGATTTGCGACTTTTGCCAATTCCATGGCATAGCCGTGAATCAGCTTCCTCCCAACTCATACTGCTATTTCAACGCCTTTCTCTGCATGTGCGGGGTCTTCGGGGTAGAACCCCATTTTATCCTGTTCATGCAGTATTACAAGCTCTATCCGGTCCCGAAGGGTGGCTTTTATTTCATGCTACCTCGGGGATCTGGGAGCAAAAAATTCATGTTCACCTTCGCTACCAAAGATAGCTGGCGAGGGTGGCAAAGGAAGTTCTTCTTCCTAAAGGTGGCGGAGGCCTGGTCGCATGTTCCGACTAAGTGGGCTTGGGGGAAGCTGGAGACGGATGTCATCGATCCCAAGAAGTTGCTAACTCCCGAGTTGGCAGCGAGGTTTGCGGACTTCGACAGACGTATCCGTGCTGTCGCCGACTGGGATGCCGAGGTCCCTCCACGCTCCCTCTACCCCTTCCCCATCATGTGGAAGCTCATGACCGAGGAGGTCCTTCGGGAGTTGGGGGTAGTTAAGGAGCATAAGACGGATCTCGGCATGCCAGCTCCTGCCATCGAGGGGAAGGAGTCCTGGCTAGTGAAGCTCCTTCGGGGGGAGCTCACTTACGCAGCCTTTTTCGAAAGTGAGTTTTCTTTCGAATTTTTCAGTATAAGTATCTGTCTGGACTCACACTGATGTTTTCCTTCTTTTTCAGAGATGGGCGACGAGTCTGCTGCCTACTATAAGTCTCTCTTCCTCGGTCAGGCCGAGAAGGGGGAACAAACGAAGAAGGGCGTCTCCAAGAGGCGCAAGACTACTGGGAGCGGACCGTCTTCGGCCAAGAAGGCGAAGAAGGACACCCTTCTTCCACCCCCAGAGGATGTGGCAGAGGTCGGCGGTGACATTGCAACTTCCACCAAGCCTGAAACTCCCGCCGAGCCTGAAACTCCCGCCGAGCTTGATACTACCGCCGAGGTTCCTGCTGGGGTGGTTACTGTTGCTGCTGCTTTGAGTCCCGCCACGTCGGTGGATCTTTTGGGCTCTTTGGCAGGGGGTCCCTCTGCCGAGGAGTTGGAAAAATGCCAAAGAGACAAAGGCAAACATATTCCTTCTGACGTGGAGGAGGTCCGAGACTCTGATGACGACGTTGCTGAGGTTGCGCCCGGTTTGTCTCCTACCCCTTTTTAGTACTCGTATCCTCATAACTTGCATAGTTAAGGAGCTTTGTTTGACTTATGCTTTTAACTTTCCAGAGGATCTGGCGCCCTCAGCTTGGATGGTTGAGCATGCCCGAAGGCGGGCCCTTCGGGATTCCCACATCGCGAAGGACAAGGTTCCAAGGGAGCCGTTCTGGTCTTTCACGGAGGACATGAATCTGGTCTCCGAAGATTGTCGGGAAATGGCTCCCCAGATGGCGAGGGGCGTGCTCACTCAGGCTTCCTTCAAGGCAGTTGCCGAGGAGTGTGCCTCCGAGGATGCCCTTGCCGCTAGGGTCTCCGAGCATGCTGCCCAGGTAGTTCTTCAGGCTTCTTCATTTTCCCCTCCCACTTTTTTGTCTAAGTGTTTTGGCTTTCCTTGTGTAAATTTCACTAAGTACCTTCTTTTTTGTAGCTCCTGGGGTATAGTGGATACCTTCGAGCTTGGGCAGCAAAGCAGTCTTCGGTCCGAGCTTGGGCCGAAGATAAATTAGCGAAGGCCAAGGTCTTCTGCGCTAACTCGGTTGTGACGAACACCGAGTTGAGCCGAATAGCCAAGGAGAGGGTTGCCAAGCTTCGGGAGGAATTCTTGAAGGGCCAAGAGGAGCTCTTGAAGGATTTCTCCAAGAAGATGTCCGACCTTGGTGAGAAGGTTGTGAGCTTATCCTCGGCCAACGAGGCCATTCAGAAGGAGAAAGAAGAAGAGGCTGCTCTCCTGACGAAGGCTCTTGCTGACAACGCCGAACTTCAAGCCAAGGTCGACTCGCTAAAGAAGGATTCAAAGAAGAAGAAGAAGATAAAGGAGCTGGAGAAGGAGGTTGCAGATCTTCAGAACGAGGTTAATGACTTGGACGTCGAGAAAGACAAGGCCGTTCAGGCGACCAAGGTTGCCTTTCAGGACGGCTTCTGCCTAGCTCGTCACCAAGTTCTGAAGGAATATCCGGACCTCGACCTTTCCTTCTTGGCTGCCCTGGATATTCCCGAGGGGCCTCGGTGGACTTGGTCGAAGATCGAGCTCCTCAACCTGCCATTTGCCCCTCCTCCTGCACCGAAGGCGGCGGCCAAAGACACAGGAGCCGGAGCTTCCCATGACGCCGGGGTCCCTTAGATATTCTAGGGCCTTTGCTTTCTTCTTTTCTTTGTATTTTTCTTCTTGTAACCTTCTCCTTGTACCAAGACCTTCTTCAATGAATTTTCCTTCATAATTTGGTTAAGTCTTTTGAGCAATTTTTGTTTCCCAGTTGTCCCGACCACTTTCGGTCAGGGGACTTCAGAAAGGTACATTTTGCTCGTTTCATCGGCCAACCTTCGGGTAAACGTTCGTTGTTGGCGAAGTTCCCTTAGGCCAATTTTAGCCTGCCCTCGTCGGCCGTACTCGATAGGCTTCACCTTTTTTGGGCATATAACCCAATCAACTTCAGAAGGAAAACGTGACTTTCGGGAGTGCGTGCTTCAGCTTTGTTCAGCGAGCACTCTCAGATAGGGGAAAACTTCTGTACTTAGAAAAAATTTCTAACTTGTAGAATTTCTCACCTAAAATTCTGAGTATAGAATTTCTTTTAAGGCATCCGAGTGCCATGTATTTTTCAGTTCTCCCCCTTCGGTGTCGCCAAGCTTGTATACTCCCTTTCAGACCTCGTTTAGGACCAAGTAAGGCCCTTTCCAGTTTGGCCGAAGTACCCCATGGGACGGTTTTCGGGGTTCAAACTCGGCCTTTCGGAAGACGAGGTCTCCTTTCCTAATTCCTTTTGGCCTAACACGCAGGTTTGCGCTCATGGCCACCCTTTGCTGAAAGGCCTTTCTTCCGAGCTCGGCCACTTCTCTGTGTTCGTCAACTAGGTCGAGCTTAGTTCTCAACCTGAGGTCGTTTCCTCTTTCGTCGAACACTTGTATTCTAACTGATGGCCGTACTACTTCAATAGGGATAATGGCCTCTGTACTGGAGATAAGTGAGAAAGGTGTCTCCCCCCGTGGCCCCTCGGGGTGTTGTCTGATAACTCCACAGTACACTAGGAAGTTCTCCTGGCCACTCTCCCTTTGCTTCCCCCAACCTCTTTTCCAGTCCCTCTTTTGTAGTTCTGTTGGCTACCTCTACTTGTCCGTTGCTCTGGGGCTGAGCTAGCGGGGCGAAGTGCGTTTTTATTCCGAAGTTGGTGACGAATTCTTGGAATCCCTTGTCCATAAACTGGGAACCATTATCGGCCACTGTCACCGTTGGTATGCCAAATCTGCATATCATGTTCTTCCAGATGAACTTTTGTATATCCTTTGCCGAAATAGTTGCCAGGGGCTCTGCCTCCACCCACTTAGTGAAGTAGTCTGCTGCTATTACGCAGAACTTCACTCCTCCAGGTGCTGTCGGGAGAGGCCTGATGAGGTCTATGCCCCATACTGCAAAGGGGCAAGGGTGATCTGCCGGGGTTATCTACTCCGAAGGCAGCCTTTGGGTGCTGGCGTGTCTTTGGCCATTTTCACACTTCCTGGATGAATTGTCTTGCACCCTTTTTACCGATACATCTCTGTAACGGACTTGCGTACCCTTGCTGGTATGATTCCTCCTCAATTAGGAAATATCGTCCGGAACGTCTTCGCACTTTTCGCCGCTTGATGAGGATTTTCGGGACTCTTTGGTTGCGAGATACCTCTTTGTAGGATCTTTCCACCCTTTGTCTGAGGTTACTATACTTAGCGTTGCCATGTTCGGATGGCCCAACACTTTGGTAACCAAATTTGATTGCTTTAGCGGCCTCCCTGCCCTCGGGCCCCCGAAGGACTACTCCAGCGCCCTGATGTTCTGCGCTCGAGGTTCCATCGACAAGGAGTTTCCACTCTGGATCTACCTTTGCTCGGTCTTCCTCGTTGGTTTCAGCATTTTCTATTTCTGGGATTTCGGCAATGAAGTCTGCCAGTGCCTGGGCTTTCATTGCCCTTCTCGGCTCGTACGCGATATCGTACTCTCCGGGTTCGATGCACCATTTTGATAATCTTTCCAAATGCTCTACTCTTTTCATGACATCGCGCAGAGGCAGGTTAGTCCGGACAGTGATAGCGTGTCCTTGGAAGTAGGGTCGCAACCTTCTGCCTGCGAGTACCAAGGCGTAGATGGCCTTTTGGAGCAATGGGTATCTGACCTCGTTGCCGAGGAGATGGCAACTTTTCTTCGGGTGAAGAACTCCTTCGACGAGGAGCTCTGGATCGTTTTGACTTTGTTTCTCCCGCCGGTTGCATTCTGAGAGGTATGCTTCCCGTCGAGGACTCGTCTCGCTGATCTCCGCTTCCCGAACTCCTGTGAATTGGCGTGGGACTCTTCTCCCGACGAGGTACTGGTGAGGAGGGCCTTCGTCCCAGATTTGGCTGTGGCCATCTTCGGTCTCACTGCTGCGTCATTTTGGCCACGACAGAGTGTGGGAACTCACGCAGGAAGCCCATGGTAATAGTCAGAGGACATTCGTCCTCGAGCAGGGAAGTCCCTGCTGCAGTTGTTCGGTTGCCGGTTGAACCTCTGGCGCAGATGGGGACCTCGGAAGTCCCTTGTCCTTAGAACGCTGAGTTTCAACAACAACGACCTGGGAGTGATTTCCCACAGACAGCGCTAAATGATGGCCGGCGGCATCTTCATCGCGTGAGACGGTGAGGCCGAGAAGAACTTCCGGTACGGGACAACGCCCCATTGTGGAGATTCCTTAGGAGTACCTGCCTGAAACACTCAGAAAACAGGGGTTAGGAGGTCCCCGGAGTCTTTTTCCGGGGAGGAGCCTCCGACGCCCAAGTCAGTGCTTTGGGGGGTGGAGAGGGAGTAGTAAGGACAAAAGGCTCTTGCCTGCCGTGTTTTCTTGAGGGCGGAAAGAAAGAGGGTCCTCTCTTGAGACCATTCCCCTGATATATATAAGAGGGGGTGAGCCCTTCAGATTGTGACACGTGTACGGACGGATACCATCCGTACTTCTGGGTGTGGGGGCCCCTAGCCGCCTGCAGGCTCCTCGGGCTACGAGCTGAGGCAAGCATAGCCCTACATGACAAGACGTAGGCAGTGGCAGCACGTCAGAGTGCCTATGAGGACAGTGTGCAGGGTGTGCAGGCGTAATGTCAGAGACTCCTTAATGGCTCCTGTCGTACCTCCGAGGTCCCTTTGGTTGATGTCTCACTTCGGAGTGAGGGGCCTTTTCCCGGAGTCATACTGGTACTTTGGGGAATTCCCTAGCTCCAAAGTTACTCCTTCGGGGGCCTTTCTGCTGCAGAAGGTGGCTGGTCCTTCTCCCCCGAAGCTTGTTCGGTCACCTTCCCGATGGAGGTGATACACTAGTTTTCCAAGGTTGGTACTGGCGGGCTACCGAGATCGTGTACCTCAGGTGTCTGATTCTCTCCTTTCTAGGTCCTCAGGTGACCGGGGCGATAGCACTTTGGCTATCAATATGGAAGTTCATGTACCTGAAATTTCAGATTAAAACTCAAACCACAAAGGTTAGTTTAAAGGTGATCTTTCAGCCAGACCTGAAATGATAGAATTGAGGGGAGTAAGTTTCATTGAGAAACTTAGTAAGGGTAGCACTTGGATTCAATAGGCAGTGTAACCATCATTAGAACCTGCATCCAAAGACACTAAAACAAAAAAACCACAATGCATATATACAAGATATAGCAACGAAATGCAGCAGCCATTCACAACCAACAAACACATGAAATGTGGCAGCAATATATACCATAGGTTAGTCCATAAAACACATAACAACCATAACCAAATCACTATGGAAGCCCTCCTCAAGCTAATCCTTGGTCTTAGGAGGATTTTAACACTAGTTAGTACTAACTTTTGGGCTCTAGAAACCCAAAAATTCACTGCCATCACTGTGCACTTCACACTAGGTCACAAAACCTTCAGTAAGTGCATTCCCCCCACTAAGCTTGGTTCATCAAGCACGTGGATCTCTTCCAAGCTTAGCCCTAGCTCCATGGATGTTTGAAAATTGTAGAAAACAACCCATGAGAGCAAGAGAAGCCTTACCAAAGTGGGTAGGCCAAAAATCAAGCTTGATCCTTGAAGTATCCAAGAAATAGCTCTAGTTTGGTTCAAATTGCTTCCTTTTGCCTTCAATTTCAATCAATTGCAAGTTTGAAGGTGTGGTGGCTATGAAGGAAGTGTGGCTATGTTCTTGGGCTGGAGGAGGATGAAAATGAGAGAGGGATAAGTGATTTGGCCACTTAAATGGCCTCAAATGAGCTTAAGGGCACAAAACATACTTAATAAGCTTAACCTTGCTTTATGTCATTTTCTTTCTCACTAATTATGATTTCTTTGCCTAAAAATCATTGGTACACATGTGCCCAACATTTTGGACTAATTATCAAGTCTTGGCTGCCTCCCCTATGGTGGGAGAACCCCACAATTCCACCCTTAGACTTAAGTCAAAAGCTTGAACACCATAAGGTTTACACTAGGTCATTTAGGTCCTTATTGCCTTTAGTGTTTCCTTTGTCCAAACTTGTCTTGCATGAGTAAGTTGGTCTTCCAATAGCACTTTCATACCATTTATATCATTCCCATAACTCTCCAAGTCTCTTTCTTGAGAGTTTTGCAATTGAGTACCCGAATTTCCAAAACCTTAGAAAAAAGTTCATAGGTTGCTTGACAAACAAACAATCGTTAAGGCTTTTCTTGGGGACCAAGTTACCCACTTGGAACACTTTTAAGGAGGTTTTGATCATGCCTTTTACCCCCCCACACTTCAATCACTATGGTGAGAATTTCGCAATATAATGGTTTTTAGCCATTATGACACACTTGTAATTCTCCCATTTTGTGAGGTGGTAACAGAGGAGGGTACCAAAGTCCGGCCTTCAGTTGGGCCCAAAAAATGGTAACGTCATCCGAATGGTACATGTAACTAAGTAGACCTGTAGTGGGTAGCCTAGTTATAATGTAAGAGGGAAGGAAGAACTTAGTTGTCCACTTCTCCATTTTTTCCATAGTGGTGTAGCACGGATAAGAGTCGAGAGGAGCCCAACTGTCGGGAATAGAATGAACAGTCATGAGTGGGACTAGAGAAGACATATTTGGGAAAAAAAGTGACTTTGGAAGAAGGAGGACAACTTCAAAAAAGAAAAAAAGGCTAGAAACATAGAAAATCGAAGGACTTCGGGAAAGAAAACCAACCAAAACTTTTGTCGAAGTTGGGATTTGTGAACGCTGTCGTAAAAACTTGCAAAAAATTGCTCCCCGCTGGCACCACTACAGAAAATGGAGAAAAGCGTGAGAGCAAATGAGAGCAAGACAGAAGTAAAAGAAAGCAAGTGAGAGCTATGAGGGCAAGGAAGGTTTATATACACCGAATGGGGGCAGGCAAATCGTCACCATAACTCCCCCTCAAAGGTGAATCATCACCATAATTACCCCTCAAAGGCAAAAAGATGCAGTTGATGTAATCGATGCAACTGTCCCCCAATCACCGCATGCCACGTGTCATCCAATGCAAGAAATGAGGGCACGCTTCTGACAACACAAAGGCCTAGGCGAGCTTATCTGAAGTAACGTGTCTGATCAGAAGACGTAATGACTCACTGACAAATGACATAGGCCCAGAGAAAGGGGATATTCACCTCGGGCTGACGGAATAGCTTCGGGAACGTCAAAAATTTGGCCAAAAGCTGGGAAAGCCACTTGAATACTAGAGGAACTACCTCGGTCAAGAAGAGGCATATCATATTGCTAAAACTCCCTCTGAAGAGGATAACATCAGCTAAAAACTCAGTCATGATGATTGGGCCAGCCACCACTTTCCATGAAGACTTCCATAATTTGCTCAACTAACTGAAGATATAACTTCAGCCTTCCGAGGGGGGCATGTGATAGCCAAAGTGCTATTGCCCTCCAAACTATCAAGCTCTGGCGAAGCACCACCCTCAAAAAATGTGAGCACCAACCTCGGGAAAAGAAGGTCCATAGTCCTTGATCCCCGGACCTCGATCATCCACCATTATCCTTGGGAATAACAACGACTAACCTCGGGAAAATGGTGTGCTACCACCATCAGTAAAATGACCTGACCAACTTCAGAAGGGTAGACTCACCATCCTCAGTAGGGCAAAGCATCATCCGAAGGAAATCCTCTGTGCTGAGGGGCCTTCTGAGTAACAGGGGTGACCTCGGCAAGAAGCTCTCATATCCCAAAGTGGTCCCTTTCACCGAAGGGGTCTTGTGAACATGACAAAAACGGTTAAGGAGCCTCTGACACAAAACCCTCGCATATGCCCTACACATACAAGCCTCCCACGGCCCTGGCTTCTGGCTAGAACAGCCTATTGTTGGGTTTCGGGAGCCAAACAGCGCAGCGATATTTAACCAAAACCCTCCAGGAACCAAATGAAACGGGGTAAACCGAGTGTTCAAAAAGTTTCATACCTAATTTTTGGTTGAGATCTCTCACTCAACTGTAGAGTCGAATCACAAACTTGAACAGTTGACATGTTCAAGCTCTCTATGGTATCCACACGAGCCTCTCGGGATCACCACGCTTCCACCGCGTCCCGGCAGATGCGTTTCTCTTGCGCTCGCAGTGCTAGCTTGCGTCCTCCAAGGAATTGCAAAAGAAGAGTGTGACTGTCCTTTTTGGAAGGCTAGGGCAAGGAGACCTACGAATTTCTCACTAGAAGTTGTATTTATAGTGAGACTCAATTTCCAGGCCTAATGGGTTTCAAAGCCCTAATCCAATTAGGCTTTAATTTCGGGCTTAATAATGGCTCAACTATTGGGCCCATTATTAATACGAAATTATTGTGAACCCAAAAACCCAATTTATTAGCCCATGCACTCTAATGATCCAAATAGCTCTATGTGTGTGACCCAATAGGCTTTTACCACGTTGGCAATGATCATAAATCACATTTATGATCATAAGCAATGAGCGGTGTCTAGCAACACATCATTGCTACCCAAGTGACAAGATTGTCGATGATTCGACTAAACCTTTATGATCATCACCGATATATGCCATTGTCCCTTTGTCCAAGATATCAAGACTAAGCACGAGACATGGAATGTGTCACTCTCGTATAGCCCAATCTTTGGTTTCTTGATTACCGAGTAGACCAACTTAAACTGATGACATTGATATCGTATATCAACTCATCCGAGCATGGCCATGCATTTTTCTAAGTCTTACTCTATCAAGGGGCCTGAAGATATCACTCCCGTTACATAGGAGGGACAAATCCCATCTTGATCATACAAATCCCTCTGCATGATATGTGACATACCCAATGACCTCCTTCAAGTTCACTCAGTTACGAGCAACAAAGGAAAGTATCAAAGTATGTGACTCACATGTAGGGAACCTTGATGATCTTAGGTCGAAGGACTACATATACCATGATCACTATGAGAATCACTTATGACACTCATATAACGATCCATGTAGTGTTCTCATGGTGGGTCGGTCCAATACACAAGTTCTCCAACTTGTACCCATATGTAGACTACATATCTCATATTAGTCTCCACATATGCTAGTCGTTATATATTATTGCAACCCGCTCCACAATAATACTAGACTAGGAACATTTAAGAATATCATTGTTCTAGGGTTACAATTATGTTTGTTACATTATGCAAAAACAAAAACAACGAACATAATTGCTGAATTAATGCCTTAATAAAATATAGTGACTCAATGTGCAAAAAATACAATCATCTCATGATTGGCTTTTTGGGCACAACACTAACAATCTCCCACTTGCACTAAAAGCCAATCATCCATGTATCTAATACCGATGGACCTAGAATGGCTATCATGCTTTTTCTGCGTAAGGGGCTTTGTCGGTGGATCAGCAATGTTGGTGTCTGTCAATGTCCTGCATATCCTTACATCACCCCTCTCAATGATCTCCCTGATGAGATGATAGCATCGAAGTACGTGTTTGGATCGCTGGTGAGATCGAGGTTCCTTAGCCTGTGCGATTGCTCCATTGTTGTCACAATAGAGCTCTATCGCGTCGGTAATGCTTGGAGCCACTCCAAGTTCAGGGATGAACTTCTTGATCCAAACTACCTCCTTCACAGCATCAGAGGCAGCAACGTACTCAGATTTTGTTTTAGAGTCAGCTACTGTCTCTTGCTTTGAACTCTTCCAGCTTACAGAACCACCACCAATATAAAACACATAACTAGATTGTGATCTAAAATCATCCTTATCGGATTGGAAGCTTGCATCGGTGTAACCCCTTACAATGAGCTCATCTTCACCTCCAAAGACCAAGAATGCACCCTTAGTCCTTCGTAAGTACGTAAGGATGTTCTTAACAGCTGTCCAGTGACTCTCACCAGGGTTTGATTGGTACCTACTCATCATGCTTAAGGCATATGAGACATCAAGATGAGTACATATCATGGAATACATGATAGATCCAATTGCTAAAGCATATGGAATCTTACTCATGCGCTCTCTCTCCTTGGGTGTACTCGGACACTGAGATCTAGAAAGAGTTATACCATGTGACATGGGCAAGAATCCTTTCTTGGAATCTTGCATGCTAAACCTCTTCAGCACCTAGTCAATGTATGTACTTCGACTTAGGCTAAGAAGCTTTCTAGATCTATCTCTATAGATCTTGATGCCTAACACATAGGCTGCTTCACCCAAGTCCTTCATAGAGAAACATTTCCCCAGCCAAGTCTTCACAGACTATAGCTCAGGAATGTCATTCCAATGAGTAGTATGTCATCTACATACAACACCAAGAAGACAATAGCGCTCCCACTAACCTTCTTGTAGACACAAGGTTCATCTTCATTTTTGATAAAACCAAACTCTTTGATTGCTTCATCAAAATGAAGATTTCAACTTCGAGAAGCATGCTTCAGTCCATAAATGGACCTTTGCAACTTGCACACTTTATTGGCATTCTCAGGAGTGACAAAACCCTCAGGTTATGTCATGTACATATCCTCAAGTAGCTTTCCATTTGGGAATGCAGTTTTGACATCCATTTTCCATATCTCATAATCATAGTGTGCAGCAATAGCAAACAAAATTTGGATGGATTTAAGCATAGCAACTGATGAAAAAGTTTCATCATAGTCAATACCATGAATTTGCTTGAAACCTTTTGCAACCAATCGTCCCTTAAAGGTAATCACATTACCATCCATGTCAATTTTCTTCTTGAAAACCTATTTGCACCCTATGGGTTTTACCTCTTCAGGTGGGTCAACCAAAGTCCATACTTGGTTTTCATGCATGGATTCCATCTCGGATTTTATAGCCACTAACCACTTCTCAGAGTTAGGCCCCAACATAGCTTGTTGGTAGGTTGTGGGCCCATCCTGATCCATGAGCATCACATCGCCAGTGTGAGTCATGAGAAATCCATATCTCTCAGGCTCATGCCGAATCCTACCAGACCTACGTGGGCTATGTGCTACGGGAACAGACTCTTGAACCACAACATCTTGTGGTGTCTGTTCAGGTTCCATTTCAGGTTCAATGTCTCCTTGTTGTTCTTGAATTTCTTCAAGTTCTACTGTCCTCCCACTAGTTCCTTTAGAGATAAACTCTTTCTCCAAAAAAACACCAGTTCGAGCAACAAACACTTTTTGCTTAGAAGGATTGTAGAAATAGTAACCCTTCATTTCTTTGGGATACCCAACAAAAAGGCATTTTTAAGATTTGGCCCCTAGTTTGTCAGAGGATTGATGTTTCACATAAGCGTCACAGCCCCAAATCTTCATAAAAGACAAATTGGGATGCCTCCCACTCCATATCTCATATGGTGTCTTTTGAACCGATTTAGATGGAACTTGGTTTAGTGTAAAAGCGGCTGTCTCTAGAGCATGTCCCCAAAAGGAGTTTGGAAGGTCAGCTTGACTCATCATAGAACAAACCATGTCTAACAAAGTTTGATTTCTCCTTTCAGATACACCATTCCATTGAGGTGTACCTGGTGGAGTGAGTTGTGATACTATACCACACTCCTTCAGATAGTCAAGGAATTCTTGATCCAAATACTCTCCACCTCGATCTGAATGAAGAACTTTGATACTTTTACCGAGTTGATTCTCTACTTCATTCTTGAATTCTATAAACTTTTCAAAGGATTCTGACTTGTGTCTCATGAGATACACATAGCCATATCTGCTGAAGTCATCAGTGAAAGTAATAAGGTATTGGAAACCTCCTCTAGCTTGTGTAGACATAGGGCCACATACAACACTATGTATGAGTCCTAGTAAGTCATTAGCCCTTTCACTTTGCCCTGTGAATGGGGCTTTGGTCATCTTGCCCAACAAACATGACTCACATGTCTCATATGATTCAAAATCAAATGAGTCCAAAAGTCCATCCTTATGGAGCTTAGATATGCGGGTCTCATTTATATGGCCCAAATGACAGTGCCAGAGATAGGTCGGGTTCCAATCATTTAATCTGACCTTCTTGGTATTCACATTATAGATTGGATCTTTGAGGTCTAGAACATACAACCCATTGCCTAGTTGAGCACTACCATAAAAGATTTCATTCAAATAAATAGAACAACATTTGTCCTTTATTATAAATGAAAAACCTTTCTTGTCCAAACAAGAAACAGAAATCAAATTTCTACTAATAGTAGGCACAAAGTAGTAGTTGTCTAATTCTAAAACTAATCCACTAGGTAAACTGAGAACATAAGTCCCTACGGCTAAGGCAGCAACCCTTGCTCCATTTCAAACACATACATCCACTTCACCTCAGGCCAATCTTCTACTTCTACTTAGATCCTGCACATTTGCACAAATGTGAGATCCACATCCAGTATCCAATACCGAAGATCAGGAAGTAGAAAAGTTAGCCTCTATAACAAAAATAACTAAAGTGGAAGTCTTACTTCCCTTTTCCTTAGTAAGTTCTTCAAGATAGAGCTTGTCGTTGCACTTCCAGTGTCCAGGTTGCTTACAATGGAAGCACTTCTCTTCCTTTGCCACACCACCCTTTGGTTTCAATGCAACTGAAGAAGAATTAGGATTGGACTTTCCATTAGCTTTATCCTTCTTCTTGTTGGCTTTTCCTTTTCCCTTGCCCTTTTGAACCATCAAAATGGGCTTAGCCTTCTTAAGATTTTGCTTAGCAGTTCTTAACATGTTGAGCAATTCAGGGAGGGACTTGTGAAGGTCGTTCATGTTATAGTTCATGACAAACTGACTGTAGCTTTCAGGCAACGATTGCAAGACCACATCAATAGCCAACTCTTTCTGAAGAGCAAATCCCAAATTCTCAAGATTCTCAATGTACCCAATCATCTTGAGCACATGAGTACCCACGGGACTTCCTTCAGACATCTTGCACTAAAACAATGCCTTAGAGGTCTCAAACCTCTCATGCCTAGCTTTCTTTTGGAAAAGCATTTTGAGATGTTCGATCATATCAAATGCCCCCATGTTCTCATGTTGCTTCTGAAGCTCAGATTCGATGGTAATAAGCATGTGGCATGCAACATCCAAAGCATCATCAGAATGCCTCTTGTGAGCATCCCTTTCAGCTCTTGGAGCAGTGGAAGCAGGCTCATTCGGAATGGGCTGCTCTAGGACATATGCCTTTCTCTCTTGCTTAAGGACTATCTTCAAGTTTCGGTACCATTTGAGAAAGTTGGTCCTATTCAGTTTTTCCTTCTCAAGGATCGATCGCAACGAAAGTGTCGATGTGTTTTGTGCCATGGTTTTCTACAACGGTAAATATGCAGTGTAAGAGTCATGTATTTTAATTCATTTAATAAGGACTTTTATTAAACGATACTCCCACTATTTTCCTCAAAATAATAACCCTCGATATTATTTTGGAAAACCTTGGCGCTAAGGTATTCTAGTGGGCCAAGATCCATATTTGACCACAACCTGAGTCAGCTTTGGCTTTTCTCTCAAGTTACAGCTACTTAGGTAGGCAACTCCTTGCCAATTGCATCCCATGCAACTCTTGGATAGTTAGGTGAACAACACTTGTCCAAGCTCTTCTCATGCACTTAAGCCCAACTTTATGACTCTAAGTCCCTAATCCTATTAGGATAACTTAGTTAAGTCGAACCTAAAGTTAGCAGTTTGGATATCACTATTATCCCATTGCGCCTTACCAAGATGAACATAGGTGCTTTGCTTTGGCAAACCCACCTAATGTTGATCACAGTCTTGACGAGTGCCAACATTTGGAAGGCATCACATTTAATGACTTAATATTTGTTTGAGGGATTTTTTGTTTGATCTCACCAATTTGTTATCTCTGGTTGTCTTATACATGCATCACGTACAAATATAAAACATGCATCTCATGTGTACAAGAAAGTAAACGTGACATGGTTATAGCCAAAACTATGCGATATTCTCAAGCCAACGAGAATATCATAAAAGCCTAAGAAAAGAAAAGAGTCTTCACAAGCTCATTCTCTTTCTTTCTTGGTTGCCCTTTTGTTGTCACCTCCTTGGACATACCACCTTGGATGATCCTTGGACATACCAACTTGGATGATCCTATAATGCAGCATTAAATCAATAATAGAAACCTCGAGTTACATTCGAGGGGAGTAAGGTGAGAAGAGAATGTACAATGAGAGTGATAAGAAAAGGCACGACTCGTAGACCATATTTACAAGTACAACCAATCAAGGGCTATAACCATGCACCATGCTTCAAACACCAATCAGCATATCATGTCAAATCTCATTCAACAAAGATGCATGCCAATTTTCGCGTGTTGATTAACCAATTTTTATTTATGTGGCGCTTTGCATACGGCGGTCCCGCTGGCCGGTCAGCGGGCGGTGGTTCCGCTGACCGGTCAGCGGACGGGGTCAAGGGGAGCCACCCTTGCGGGGGGCGTGGGGGGCCGGGACGGGCAAAAAATTGTCTTACAATTGCTTAGCCCGAAATCTTCTATTTCGAGCAAGTAGGCACCCGAGACTTTTGGTGCCCGAACAGGCTAAATCTAAACCAAGCTAGTGTTTTTGCAACTATTGCAAGAATCCTAATCCATATAGGTATCTCATACCTATCAATTTTAGGTTAATCTCATTAACCAATTAGTTTCATTTCTTCATATATGTCATATGTTCATTACGAGTTCCGGTTTCATGCATCATGAATCAATCTAATTAATCATGGCCGAAAAGTAACCGAAGACATAACATCAAGCGATTCAACATCAATCCTGATTTAGGGTTTCAGCAGTAGCTCTAATACCACTATTGGGTTTTGGGAGCCAAATAGTGCAGCAGAATTTAACCGAAACCCTCCAGGATCCAAGTGAAACGGGGTAAACCGGGTGTTCAAAAATTTTCATACCTAATTTTCGGTTGAGATCTCTCACTCAACTGTAGAGTCGAATCACTAACTTGAATAGTTGACATGTTCAAGCTCTCTATGGCATCCACATGAACCTCTCAGGATCACCACGCTTCCACCGCGTCCCGGCAGATGTGTTTCTCTTGCGCTCGCATTGCTAGCTTACGTCCTCTAAGGAATTGCAAGAGAAGAGTGCGGCTGTCCTTTTTGGAAGGCTAGGACAAGGAGACCTGCGAATTTCTCATTAGAAGTTGCATTTATAGTGAGACTCAACTTCCAGGCCTAATGGGTTTCAAAGCCCTAATCCAATTAGGCTTCAATTTCGGGCTTAATAATGGCTCAACTATTGGGCCCATTATTAATATGAAATTATTATGAACCTAAAAACCTAAATTATTAGCCCATGCACTCTAATGATCCAAATAGCTCTATGTGTACGACCCAATAGGCTCTTACCACGTTGGCAATGATCATAAATCACATTTATGATCATAAGTAATGAGCGATGTCTAGCAACACATCATTGCTACCCAAGTGACAAGATTGTCAATGATTCGACTAAACCTTTATGATCATCCCCGATATATGCCATTGTTCCTTCATCCAAGATATCAAGACTAAGCACGAGACATGGAATGTGTCACTCTCGTATAGCCCAATCTTTGGTTTCTTGATTACCGAGTAGACCTACTTAAACTGATGACATTGATATCGTATATCAACTCATCCGAGCATGGCCCGAAGATATCTCTCCCGTTACATAAGAGGGAAAAATCCCATCTTAATCATACAAATCCCTACGCATGATATGTGGCATACCCAATGACCTCTTTCAAGTTAACTTAGTTATGAGCAACAAAGGAAAGTATCAAAGTATGTGACTCACATGTAGGGAACCTTGATGATCTTAGGTCGAAGGAGTACATATACCATGATCCCTATGAGAATCACTTATGACACTCATATAACGATCCATGTAGTGTTCTCATGGTGGGTCGGTCCAGTACACAAGCTCTCCAACTTGTACCCATATGTAGACTACATATCTCATATTAGTCTCCACATATACTAGTCGTTATGTATTATTGCAACCCGCTCCACAATAATACTAGACCAGGGACGTTTAAGAATATTATTGTTCTAGGGTTACAGTTATGTTTGTTACATTACACAGAAACAAAAACAACGAACATAATTGCTGGATTAATGCCTTAATAAAATATCATGACTTAATCTGCAAAAATACAATCATCTCATGATTGGCTTTTTGGGCACAACACTAACACCTATGGCCAGTTGTATATCCTCATGCCCGAACGTACGAATCACATCTAACCGAACACGTGTCATGATCTAAGTAGGCTATGTCAAACGGACTTCTCCTGACGCCCACCCTATAAATACTTGGGAAACGACCTTGGTAAGACAAGAGAGACTGAACTTTCAAGAAAACCATACTCTTTACTCTCTACCCACTACTCTTCACTTGCCAAATCCTGACTTGGGCATCGAAGGCTCCCCCCCGGAAACACACTCTAGGGACCTCCTAACCCCTGTTCTTTTGAGTGTTTCAGGCAATCTCCCCGCAAAAGTCTTTCCTTCAGACACCCTTCATACCGGAAGTCCCTACTTCAGGCCATTTTGTCGTACAACGAAGATGCCGATGAGCATCAAAAGTCTAAACTACTTGTTCACTCAGAAAGAGTTGAACATGAGGCAAAAGATATGGTTAGAGTACGTCAAGGACTATGATTGCAGTGTAGTGTACACAGAGGGCAAAGGCAATCTAGTAGGAGATGCCTTGAGTAGGGAGGACATGGTTCTTCTGGAAAGAGGATCCAAAGCTCACCATGATGAGCATAATAGTCTACTATGCCTATGTCATAAATGGCATAGGTAGGAGGAAGCACAAATCTACACACTGACAATCCAATCAAGAATGGATTGAATGGGTTAAAAACACAGAGGATATAAATCCTATTTTGAAAAGGATATCAGCAAAGGAAAAAGGTTCCTTGTATGAATCCTTTGCCTATAGTCAAGCATTACTATACTTCAGGGAGCGAATCTATGTGCCTAAAACACCAAAGCTCAAGGATAAAATACTTGAATAAGCTCACACAAGCAAGTTAAACATCCATCCAAGAAGTAGAAAATGTATAAAGACTTCAAGACTTACTTCTGGTGGCCAAATATGAGGAGAGACATAGTTACTTACGTCTCCAAATGTGCCATATGCCAAAGGGTAAAGGCAGATCACCAAAAGCCAGCTGGTACCCTATAGACTCCACTTATACCAATAAGGAAGTGGGGCAACATAACTGTTATGGCTCTACTTGTAGGAAACATGCCCGTGGAAGGTAAATTACTCTAAATTAAGTTTGGAACCTTAATTTAGGTTTACATAGGAGGAATATGAATGTTTAGAAAATTTCACTAAGTTTCGATAAGGTTAAGGTGCAAAATAAGGTTTGGGCACAAAATGGTAATTTTGCACCTTCACAAGTCGTGCTAAGTCTCGAGTGGTTAAAATGAGTTTATATAACCTAAATTTTAACTTTAACCCAAACTTAGTTGAAATAAACAAAAATTGACCAATGATGTCTGAGGTTACCAGAAGATGGGGTTTTAAGTGTTCCATGTCTAATACTTGGGTGGCTTGGGTTTTAAACTTAGTTTATAAGATGGTAAAGTGGGGGATGGCTGCCAAAACCTGAGTTCATCCTTCACACCATCATTTCTTCATCAAACTGAGCTTAAAATCAAGATTTTTAAGTGAAAAGAGGAGGTACCACAAGTATATAGGCCATTAGATGTTAATGTTGTGCCCAAAAGCCAATAATGAGATTATGTATTTTTGCACTTTGAGTCATGATATTTTATCATGGCATTAATCCAGCAATTATCTTTGTTGTTTTGTTTCTGCATAACATAATAAACATAATTATAACCCTAGAACAATGATATTCTGAAATGTCCTTGGTCTAGTATTCTTGTGGAGCATGTTCCAAAAATACATAATGACTAGCATATGTGGAGATTAATGTAAGATATGTAGTGGACTGGATGGACCGACCCACCATGAGAACGCTACATGGATCATTATATGAGTGTCATAAGTGATTCTTATAATGATCATGGTATATGTAGTCCTTTGACCTAAGGTCATCAAGGTTCTCTACATGTGGGTCATATACTTTGATACTTCCCTTTGTTGCTCATAACTGAGTGAACTTGAAGGAGGTCATTGGGTATGTCACATATCATGCGGAGGGATTTGTATGATTAAGATAGGATTTGTCCCTCCTATGTAACAGAAGTGATATCTTCGGCCCCTTGATAAAATGAGACTTAGAAAATGCATTACCATACTCGAATCAGTTGATATATGATATATGAGACTTAGATATGTCATACTACCTGCGAGCCTTTCAAGTATTTATAGGAGGCACTTAGGAATAGGCAGTTATCCTTAGCTGAGCAAGTTGGGACATGCGCGCAGCTGGATCAGTTTACATTGGGTTTGTACCTTAGAAGTGTTACCACCTCACAAAAATGGGAGAACACTTTTAAGGAGGTGTTGATCATGCCTTTTACACCCCACACTTTAATCATTATGGTGAGAATTACACAATATAATGGTTTTTAGCCGTTATGACACACTTGTAATTCTCCCATTTTTGTGAGGTGGTAACACCTCTAAGGTACAAACCCAACGTAAACTGATCCAGCTGCGCACATGTCCTAACTTGCTCAGCTAAGGATAACTGTCTATTCCTAAGTGCCTCCTATAAATACTTGAGAGGCTGCCAGGTAGTATGACATATGAGAGCTTCCATTATTCTATTTTCTACTCTTAGCAACTACTCTGTCATATATTGACTTAGGAATTGATAATCCCTCCCACTAAAAGCACTCTAGGGAGCTCCTAACCTATGTTCTTGAAAGTGTTACAGATACTACTCTGGTAAAGTCATACTAGAGGCCTAACATGTCATACATTGAAGATGTCTTTGAGCATCATTTGGCGCCATTTATGGCAACCAAGTCGCAGGTCACTGTCATAGAGAGTCGGCACTCCAAGGATAATGGAACCCCAAAGTCCAAGTATGTTCTTGAGCCTTCGGCAGCAAACCACCAAGCACCCCCAGAGCCTTTCCTGCTAGAGGATGAGCATCCTCTGACGGTCACTATAGGCTTCCTACATGATCATCAATGCTTTATAGTGGCCAAAATGATATAGCACATAGACCAAAGATGGTCACATGCACATTCTCATGAAAGGGCCTCCCCAAAAGTCCATCCGGAAAGGGGCCGCCAGGCACCTCACTGGAGTTCCCCAAATAGGAGCCTTCATGAAGAGTCTTTAATGGAGAACCTATTACCGACTCTGAGGTACTCCAGATATGGCACCAAAATTATGCATTTGAAACTCCCAAGGTTGGTATGTTCTGTAGGCCATCGAAACAATACCCTTAGGTGCATAAATGCATGCGTATTGGTCCAACCATTACACACATCTTCAAATTTTTTGCATACCATGGCAGCAAGTAAGGAAAACAGTAGAACAAGTCTTAATCTTTGCTACCACACACTAGGCAATCTTGTTAAGTTTAAGAAACCAACCACTGCACCCAAAACTTCCTCCAAAAAATTGTACTCCCTCCGTCCCAAAATCTTTGCTCCATTTGTTTTTAGCAATTAATCTAGAATTTTTTATTTTCAACATTTTAATATATAAATGAAAAATTTTTACATACAAATGATAAATCAAGATATGTAGTTTATAAATATATTTTTTTTATTTTTTTAAATAAACAATAATATAAAAAAATCAAGTCAAAATACAACAAAAAGTCAAATGGAGCAAAGATTTTGGGACGGAAGGAGTATTAATCTAGTCATGTAGCCCATATTCTCTTTGCTTCATTATTAAGTAGTGACTTAAACCAAACCAGAGAATTTTTTTTTACATCAATAGCCCACCTATGGACCAAGTTATTGTTTTTTTTAAGTTGGTTCCAAAATTCTGACCAAATGTATAGCAACTCAACCAATTTGGAAATGCCATAACTTTGGCTATAGGGCTCCAAATGCAAAAATTATAAATTCTAGTTAAACCTCTAGATGTGATCTAGGCATGGTCAAACTTTCGTACCATGATTTGTCCCACCCAGCAAGATATAGAACTTACAGTGTAGAGTCAAAATTTTGGCCACTTTATGACCATTTTGCCCATACGAAATTTCATAAGTGTGCAAACACTACATTCACAAGGGGTAAGCCTTCCAAGGCTATCCCATACATGTCCAATACACATAAGAATTACATGATCTTGCATCTAGAAACTTTATGTGGGCAAAACAGAATTCACAAGCATGCAGCCTATCATTCACACTTAGACAGCTTGTGCACCATATTAACATGCATGGAAAAACAGTCCTCAAATGTTGACATACTTATTCCCAATTCACATGTCTTACATGTACATGAATCCATGCACTATATAATGGCCTTAACTTAGCTAAAACACACACCCAAGTTACAAGAGAGGTTTGGACACAATGCACTTGAGAAATAGGATGCTGGATAGCTACTACAAACTTCAATAAGCACCATCACTAAAAATAACAAATGTTCTCCTAAAATCACCAAACTTTCTAGATCACCACTAGATACATGGAAGTTTGGATACCTAAAATTTTAGATCAAATCTCAAACAAAAAAGGTCAGTGTGAGTGTGATCTTTTTGCTAGACATGAAATGGGCTAATTTGAGGGGAGTAAGTTTTATTGTGAAACTTAGTAAGGAGCACACTTATAGTCTGAAGGTAATGTATGTTACCACCTCACAAAAATGGGAAACTTACAAGTGTGTCATAATGGCTGAAAAATCATTATATTGTGTAATTCTCACCATAGTGATTGAAGTGTAGGGCGTAAAGGGTATGATCAACACCTCCTAAAAAGTGTTCCAAGTTAGTAACTTGGCCCCAAAGAAAAGCCGTAAGGATTGCTTGTTTGTCAAGCAACCTATGGACTTTTTTGTAAGATTTTGGAAACTCGGGTACTCAATTGAAAAACTCTCAAGAAAGAGATTTCGAGAGTTATGAGAAAAATATGAATGGTATGAAAGTGCTATTGGAGGACCAAATTGGTCATGGAAGACAACTAAAGACAAAGAGAACACAAAAGGCATAAAGGACCTAAGTGTCCTAGTGTAAGCCTCATGATGTGTACGTTTTTTACTTAAGTCAAATGGAGCAATTTGGAGTTTTCCCACCATTGGGGAGGCAGCCAAGGCTTGATAATTAGTCAACACTGGTGGGCACATGTGTACCGATAAGTTTAAGACAAAGAGACCATAATTAATGAGAAGGAAAATGACATAAAGCAAGGTTAAGCTTGTTAAGTGTCCTTTGTGCCCTTAAGCTCATTTAAGGCTATTTAAGTGGCCAAATCACTTATCCCACTCAAGGGATGACTGGCCAAAGCATGGCAAGAAAGTCAAATATGGGCCAAAAAATTAAGACTAAAAAGCCATGGTCTTGTAGCAAGGAAAATGACATAAAGCTTAATTAAGGCTATTACGTGTGTTTTGTGCACTAAAGTCTTTATAAGTGGTTATCTTTGTCTTTATCTCCCACATTTGGTCTCTTCCAGTAGAAAAAAATGCAGCGTCTCCACCCCCACACTTCTTCCATAGCCACCATACCTCCAAGATTCAAATTGAAGACAAAAGAAAGTAAGAAAGGGCAATTGGAAGCTATGTGGTGCTAAGACTTGGGTGCACCTAGGATCAACCTCCAATTTCAGCATACACTCAAGGTAAGGGTTCTCTTGCTCTCATGGACTGTTTTCTGTCATTTTCAAACATCCATGGACCTAGGGCTAAGCTTGGAAGAGAGCCATGAGCTTGATAAACCAAGCTTAAAGAGGGGAGTGCACTTATTGAAGGTTTTGTGACCTACTGTCAAGTGTACAAAGATTGCAGTGAAATAAGAGTTTTCTAAAGTTTCCTGGATTGTTTACTGTATTTCCAAGCATCAATGAAGCTAAGACCATGCTTGGAAGAGAGCAAAAAGCTCCAAGAACCAAGTATGGGTTAAAGGGAAAGAAGCATGGCAAGGTTTCGGCCTTAGTGTTACCATCCTAAAGATGGCAGTAAAGTGAGGGTTTCTAGAGCCCAAAGTTAGTACTAACTACTGTGATTTGGTTATGTTTATTCTGTGTTTTATGGACTAACCTATGGTATATGCTGCTGCCACATTTCATGTGTTTGTTGGTTGTGTTTGGCTGCTGCATTTGGTTGCCATATCTTGTATACATGCATTGTGATTTTTTTGTTTTAGTGTCTTTGGATGCAGGTTTTAATGAGGATCACATTACCTTAATAAACCAAGTGTTACCCTTAAGAACTTTCTCAATGAAACTTACTCCCCTCAATTCTGTCATTTCAGGTCCAGCTGAAAGATCACCTTCAAACTAACCTTTTTGTTTTGAGTTTTAATCTGAAATTTCAGGTACATGAAATTCCATATGTCTAGTTATGATCTGGAAATTTTGGTTATTTTAGGAGCACATTTGGTATTTTTAATGGTGGTACATATTGTGTTGTGCAGCAGCTGTCCAGCATCCTGTTTTTGGAGTCCAATGTGTCTCAGACCTCCTGTAACCTAGGGTGCGTATTTAGCTGAGTTAAGACCATATTGTAGTTCATGTATGCATTTACATGTATTGTATGTAAAATGAGACAAGTATCTGAACATTTGAGTAATGTTTTGGCTATGTAAGTGATGTGGTACAAAGCTGCCTAAGTGTGAATGATGGGCTGCTTACTTGTAAATTCTGTTTTGACCACATAAAGTTGTTAAAAGAAATGGAATTTAATTCCTATGTGTAATGGACATATATGGGATAGCCTTGGAGGGCTTTCCCCTTGTTAATGAAGTGTTTGCATGGTTTGGAAAAATTGTATGGGCAAAATGGTCCAAAAGTTGCCAGAAATTTGACTCTGGACCTAAATTTTAATATCTCCCTGTGTGGATTGAATCTTGGTATGAAATTTTGAGCACACCTAGAGTACATCTAGAGGATTAACTGGGATTTTGAATTTCTGGATTTAGAGCCCTTTAGCCATAGATATGACATTGCAAAGTTGGCTGAGTTACTGTTCATTTGGCAGAATTTTGTAGCCAACTTAAAAAATCCATAACTTGGTCCATAGGTGGGCTATTGATGTAAAAATCCCTTGGTTTGGTCTAATTCTCTAATTGGTAATGGAGCAAATAAAATAGGGGGTATGTGGCTAGAATGATACAGTTTATTATTCAAAGTTACAGGTGGAGTGGGTGGTCACTAGAATTTAATAAGATTGCCTAATGTGTGGTAGCCAAGATTAAGACTTGTGCTAGTGTTTTCCTTCTTTGCGGCCATGGTGTCCATGAAATGTTAATATGTGTGTGATGGTTGGACCAATATGCATGTGTTTACATAGTGCCCAAGAGGGCCACTTAGGTATGCACACTAAGGGTAGTGTTCGGATGGCCCACAGAACATTACCAATCCTGGGAGTTTAAATGCACAAATTTGGCTCCATAATTAGACTATCCTGCAGTGGGTAACAAGAGGAAGGTATGCCAATAGTTTTCAAATGGATACACCTAATCAGGAGGGTGAGGGTGTGTGGAGGTCCCTTGCCAGTAGTACTGGGGACCATACATTTTTTTTTATTAAGAACCTTTGGGGGCTCGAGAACTCCTTTGGGATTTGAATGACTTCCAAAGGTGGCTAGGAGAAGTCTATCGGTTTCATAGACCATGTTTAGAAGGTATCTTTTCTGCTGAGGGTGGTAGACTTCTATTTCAGATGTTGGTTGTATTCTGTTCCGAGGGTGGTGTAGACTTCTATTTAAATGGTTGATCATGTTCGCTTTTGAGGGTGCTGTTAGGTCCATTGGTTCAAAGGGCCTTTGGGCAATAGCCCTTCAGCTATTAGTAGCCTTAGGTCGAAATTACATCAAATCTTTCAACACTTAATAAAATTCTTGGGTGACAAGCAAGGGTTAAGCTTTAAAACACGACATCTTAGGACGTAAAATTAATTCTTTTCCCTGGAATCTCCTTCGATGCCATAATCTCCTTGAAACCTAGTAATCCTTAACTAACTTTCTTGACATTGCTAAATCAACTTAAACTGAGGTATTAAGCTAGAGATTTATTAATTTATGTAAATTAAATGAGCTTTCTGCAAGGTGGGCTGTAACATCGGACCCACTTATTGGTGCTTAAAACCACATAGGTGGAGGCTTCAATGCCTTATATTGGAAGTGTTCTAAGGTTCCACGGGCTACATTATTTTGTAAGTTAACTTTGGTGGCGTAGTTAACATCAATAGCTGGCTGAGTAATTGGATGAGTTCCTAAGAGTATGTGAGCAACAGAAGAATTCAACAAGGTGCCAATAAGCTAAGTTGAAAATATTTGAATTTTTATTTCTAACCATGTTATGCAGATGGAAGTCACGGAAGGAAATAGGGAGCAAGGAACTCATGCATAGGGTAAATGGAAGGATAGTTTGGTCTGTTCGTTAGTTGTGTACCATAGTTTATAGCTAGCAGGAACAAAATAGTTCCTAGCGGCTGGTCTCAGCTATCGGTTGGCAGTAAGATAGCCTGTGCAATAAGAATGACTAGCATAGACTAAGGGATAGCATCTAATTTGTAGTCACTATCTCGGGTTAAGTGGAGTCAAGTGCCACCAAGATGACTTATGGGAGAAAAGTGCTTAACTAGTGAGGCCAGCTGAGTAAGTGAAGGGCTAAGTCTACGATGGAGTCTAGGAACTTGTTGTCGCTTTTAGTTGCTTTTTGTGCCAATAAGTTTTTGGAAATTTGAAACTTAGGTTAGGAATGACCAAGCGATGCCAGGAATGGTAAGCTTTCCCTAGACCTTTTAGGGTAGAGTCTTACGCCCATGTGGAAGAGTTCACTGTGACCGATCAAGAGATGGCTTAGGATGGCTATAGTGGAATCTCCTACCCAGCTAAGTCATTCAATTAGTAGTTTTAAAGTGCCAGATAATTATGGGTACAGTTGTACTTAAGTGGTTAAGATTTCAACTTTGGTAGTTGTTGGCATTTATCAAAGTACAAGATCTCAAGGGTTTAAACCGTAGTCAAGTTGGTCAAGTTATGGTAGTCGAGAGCCTAAAGTAAGTGTGAGTTTTATTGGACCCTAGTGCCTCGTAAAGAAAGGGCCAGTGACTTACGAGACTAGATAATGGGCTAGCAGGTAAGTATGACAACTCCAAGGGATAGTACTGACCCTATGGTGCATAGGAAACGCTTTAATGCACTAGGTGGAGTTGTAGCAAATGAGCCACCAGAGGAGTTTCCATGGACAGAACAAAGTAATGAAGTTAGTTCGCCCACCAATGAAAATGATGTTAGGGTGATAGATCACATCTGCACATCATCCCAACAAGAGCTTAGCATGGTATAGTTCATGGGATGGTAGTTAATGATCACCAGAAGGTACTGAGGTACTTTGGTAATAGTGTAGGGCCGAGTGGCCTAAAAGTTAAAAACTTAGTGTGTAGGCTTCATGCACCAAGGATACACTGAGTAGAGTGACCAAAGTGATGAAGACTCATACTCTAAGGTGTGTAAAGACTTACAACTCTTGGTAGACCATTTGAACAAAAGAGCCCTAGAGTATAGTGGAGTAAGGAGGGGAGTATGCCTTGGGTGCTAGGATTGTGTTATGGTGAGGCCATAGTGCAATGGTGATAGACTTTGTCTAGTGGTTGTTTCCAATGCTAAGTACCGGGCTCTCGGTGAAGAACCGTCAGTGCTAGAGTTAGTGGACAAGTTTCGTGCTTGTTAAGCTATATTGCACTGGCAGGTTTTGGTAAAAGGAAATTAAGTGCTTGATCTAGATTAAGACTTCTGAAGTGCAAGTGCTAGTGGACAAGTTTTTAAACTTTTTAAGCTAACTTGTGCTAGGAGGTTTCGTACCAAGGGAAGTAAGGAAAGGTTGTTGGTCACCAAACTTATTAGGACAGAGTTGAGTTATTAAAGATACTTTAGTAGTGTCTTTATGTCAAAGCTAGTAGAGTACCATTTCATAGTCTTCAAAGTGAAGTAGCACTCGGGTGCTTTTAGATCGAGCGAAGTCAGGGAATGTAGGGGGAATGTTGAGTAATGCAATTGAGATTTCCGGTTGGCATGAGCAGAAAGTAAAGCACTAGCTATAGTACCTATATAGGTGAGGGCCTAACTTGAATGCCAAAGGACATTAGTTAAGCAAGTCGGGTAGGTAAGCACCAGCTGAGTACTTGCGAAGTTGACACCCTTTGCCAGGTTTTGCCTGGATATGCAGGCACCATATCCTAGGTTTTAATCTTAAGGTGGGGAGATTTAATTCAAAGGACTGAATTCTCCAAGGTGGGGAGAATGTTATGGCTCTCTATGCAATGCACCATTCATAGCAAAGTAAGACTTGTTAATCAAGTCAACATCCCTAGTTTTTTGCCGCAACTAGTTTGAATAAGCAAACCAAGTAAGTGTTTAAAAGGGTATATGATTCCTAGTTTGATTTGACACCTAGATGTCACCAGGGGCAAAATGGTCATTTTATACTCCAAGGTGATAGGATTGGAATTTAAGCTCATAAATTGTTCTTTTGGACCTAAGTGACAAGAAACCAAAGAGTTGGACTAAATTGCCAAGTCTTATGGCACTAATTGAACATGTGGTGTTTTTGGCAAAACTAAAGAAGTTGAAGGGCTAAAGTGAGAAGATTGTTTTCTAAGCTATTTTTGGAGTTTTGCTAGCTACTATTCATCATCTTCAACCTCCCAAACCCGTAGCTTTCATTCTCATCTTCAATTCCATGGCCAAACTTGCATTTCTTCACCAATTCTTGGTGGAAATTGAAGCTCTAATAGGTACCCATCCATGGGCAAGCTTGTTCTTGGAAGGATTTTGATTGGTGAGCTTGCTTTGGGATTTTTGGTGGTTATGAGCCATAAATATGTGTTGAGCTTGTTGATTCCTTGATGTTCTTGATTTCCTGAGCTTTCATGAGCTTGGGTCTAGCTTAATTGAGCTTATTTTGGGTGCCTAGTGCATTGATTTTTCTTGGAACTATGGAAGCCTTAGTGGAACCCATTCTTCTTATTGTCGTGCTTGATTGCTTGCTTGTTCTTCTAAATTGAGGTATGAGATTTAGTTTACATACACTTATGATGTAGGTCTTAGTTGCTTGAATGTTGGTTTCAAGTAGTTTAGAAGATATGCATAAGTTATGGCAGAATTTGCTTGTGATGGACTAGTATAGTTCAAGGATTAGTGTGGTCTAATCAAGCACCTCAAGCTTTGTTTGGTTAGCATCCAGATAGCCTATTGTAGTAGTTTTGACGTTCTGGAACTTGTGGAGGCTTGCATTTGGTATTTTAGAGGTGTTTGATACCCCCAAAGTGTCTATGAACACAAGGTGAGGAAACAAGGCACGTTTGGAACTCAAGCAATGGCACCGTTTGTGACACCTCACCACTATGTTGCCATTCTCGATAATGCATTGCCAAGACCCCGATATCATTTACACGCTGTAGTATTTTTTGTATAACTTTTCACTCGGGTGTCTGACTAAGGTGATCCAATATTCCATGTGAAGCTAAGAGGAAGAGATACAATTCTATGCTACCAAAAATGCCTAAATATGCCCAGGAAATCTTTTATTTTATTTCCAAAGGAAGGGGCTTAAGAGCGCCTAAGGGGACTTGGGATGTGCTAGTGTTGTGCCCAAAAGCCGATCATGAGATGATTGTATTTTCCATATTGAGGCATGATATTTTATTGAGGCATTAATCCAATAATTATGTTTGTTGTTTTGTTTCTATGTAATGTAATAAACATAATTATAACCCTAAGATAATGATATTCTTAAATGTCCTTGGTCTAGAATTATCGTGGAGCGAGTTGTAATAAAACATAAAGACTAGCATATGTGGAGACTAATATAAGATATGTAATCTACATATGGGTACAAGTTGGAGAACTTGTGTACTGTACCGATCCACCATGAAAATGCTACACAGATCATTATATGAGTGTCATAAGTGATTCTCATAGTGATCATGTAATGTAGTCCTTTAACCTAAGGTCATCAAGGTTCCCTGCATGTGAGTCACGTACATTGATACTTCCCTTTCTCTCTCGTAACTGAGTGAACTTGGAGGAGGTCATTAGGTATGTTACGTATCGTGTCGAGGGATCTGTATGATCAAGATGAGATTTGTCCCTTCTATGTAACAAGAGTGATATCTTCGGGCCCCTTGACAGAGTGAGACTAAGAAAATGCATGGCCACGCTCAGATGAGTTGATATATGATATCAATGTCATCAAGTTTAAGTTAGTCTACTTGGTAATCAAGAAACCATATATCAGGCTATACGAAAGTGACACATTCCATGTCTCGTGCTTGTTCTTAATATCTTGCACAAATGGAAAACGGTAGATATAGATAATGATCATAAAGGTTTAGTTGAATAACTGACAATCTTGTCACTTGGGTTGCAATGATGTGTAGCTAGACACTACTCATTGTTTATAATAAAAAATGTGATTTATGATCATTGCCAATGTGATAGGAACCTGTTGGGTCACACACATAGAGCCAATTGGATTATTTGAGTGCATGGGGCAAATTGTTGGGTCTTGGTTTCATGTTAATTTCTTATTAATGATTGGCCCCATGGTTGAGCCATTATTATTGTTAGCACCTCACAAAAATGGGAGAATTACAAGTATGGAATAATGGACAAAAACCATTATATTGTGTAATTCTCTTTTTAGAGATTGAAGTATGAAGGGTAAAAGTTTTAATGAACACCTCGTTAAAGGAGTTCTAAGTTGGTAACTTGGCCCCCAAGAAAAGCCTTAAGGATTGCTTGTTTTTCAAGTAACCTATGGACTTTTTTGTAAGGTTTTGGAAATTAGAGTACTTAATTGTAAAACTCTCAAGAAAAAGCTTTGGAGAGTAATGAGAGGGATATGAATGGTATGAAAGTTCAATTGGAGGACCAAATTGCTTCTAGAAGATAAGTATGGACAAAGGAAAACCCAAAAAGGCTTTAAGGACTTAATTGTCATATTGTGTGCCTTTGGTTGTCCATGCTTATGACTTAAGTCGAATGGAAGTTTTGTGTGGTTTCTCCACATAAGGAGTGGCTGTTATAGCATGGGATAAGGAAGTGAAATGTGGGCCAAGAGATTAAGGTAAAGAAACCATTGTCTTGTGGCAAGGAAAATGACATAAAGCTTCGTCAAGCTTGTTAAGTGTGTTTAGTGCACTTAAGACCATATAAGTGTCCATTCTTGTCCGTATCTCCCAAATTTTGGCCTCCTCTAGCAAAAAGAAAGCCAACCATCCCCTCCATGCTTGCTCCATAGCCACCATACCTTCAAACTAAAAAATACTTGCAATTGAAGACAAGGAAGCACAATTGGAATCTATGTGGTGTTAAGACTTGAGTGCACCTAGGATCAAGCTCTAATTTTAGCATACCCATCAAGGTAAGGGTTCTCTTACTCTCATGGGTTATTTTTTTCATTTTCAAGCAACCATGGAGCTATGTCTAAGCTTGGAAGAGAGCCATGAGCTTGATGAAGCAAACTTAGTGAAGTGAGTGGACTTATTGAAGGTTTTGTGACCTAGTGCGAAGTGCACAAAGTTGGTAGTGAAATAAGGGTTTCTAGAGGCCAAATTTAGTACTAACTAGTGTTAAAACTTTCCTAAGATCAAGCTTAAGCTTAAGGAAGGCTGCCATAGTGATTTACTTAAGTTTACTGCATGTTTTATGGAAACCTATGGTTTATGTTGCTGTCGTAATTCATGTATTTGCTGGTTGTGAATGGCTGCTGCACTTGGTTGCTATATCTTGTATATATGCATTGTGGTTTTCTATTTTATTATCTTTGGATGCAGGTTTTCATGATGTTTACATTGCCTATTGAATCCAAGTGTTACCCTTACTAAGTTTCTCAATGAAACTTTCTCCCCTTAATTCTGTCATTTCAATTCCAGCTGAGAGATCACCTTTAAACTAACCTTTGTGGTTTCAGTTTTGGTTTAAGTTTTTAGGTACTTAAAATTTCTATATGTATAGTTGTGATTTGGAAAGTTTGGTGATTTTAGGAGCGGATTTGGTGGATTTAGTGATGGTGTTTATTGTGTTATGCAGCAGCTATCCAGCATCCTGTTCTCGAGTCCATTGTGTCTCAGGCAATCCTGTAACTTAGGGTGCATATTTAGTTGAGTTAAGACCATTATGTATTGCATTTATGCAATTACATGTATTGTATGTAAAATGAGACAAGTATGTGAACATTTGAGTAATGTTTGGCTATGTATATGATGTGGTGCAAAGGTACCTATGTTTGAATGATTGGTTGCTTACTTGTAATTTCTGTTTTGACCACATGAAGTTGCTAGTTACAATAGCCTATAATTCATATGTGTATTGGACATATATGGGTGGCCTTGGAGGTCTTTCCCCTTGTGAATAAAGTGTTTGAACTGGGATTTAGAATTTCTGAATTAGGAGCCTTGTAGCCAATGATATGACATTGTAAAGTTTGCTAAGTTAATGTTCATTTGGTCAGAATTTTGTAACCAACTTTAAAAATCCATAACTTGGTCCATTGGTGGGCTATTGTTGTAAAACAAAATTCGTTGGTTTGTTCTATATCTCTACTTGATAATGAAGCAAAGAAAACTGGGAGTTACATGGCTAGATTAATACAATTGATTGGAGGAATTTTGGGTGCAGTGGCTGGAATTTTTGGACCAAGTAAGAATGCTTAATGTGTGGAAGCCAAAAGTAAGAATTGTGCTAGTGTTTTTTTCATGCCCAGTCTAGCCCCTAGTCCATTCAGGCTTAATTACTTAACCATGCAGTAGAATTCCACAAAAGGGGCATTTATTCATTATCAAAATATGCGGGCATTAACCCGAAGATATTACTAGTACTAGCTCATTGATTATTTACTTAAAGGTTGGTATTGTGCTCTCGTAAACAAGCTAGTACTTATGTGGAACTTGTGTGTTCATTTTATTACTCAACCTACCAAGTACATGCATGGCAACCAAAATGCTAACTCAAGTTTTGAAAACTTGTTTTTTATGTACATATTTCGTATGCTCAAGTTTAATCCAAAAGTTCAAAAGTCCATCAATTATGCCAAGAACACAACATGGTTGAACATAAAAAGTTCATTAAAAATATATTCTTAGTCTTTCAAGACAAGGCCGAATGCACATATGGCATAGAACATACATAACCACCTTATTACACCTTCTTCCCACAATCTAGACTCCAAGACCTGCACATAAAGTCCAGACTTAGTTAGCTTGTTTCACAAGCTACCCATAACACTTAGAATACTTAGAACATTGAGCAAATACATATGGACACAAACCTTTACCAACAGAAAGAGTATAAAATACTCTTGATCTTAGTTCCGTTTTAGTGCTCCTTTTCCTACTTTAAGTAGAGAAGGGTGGCTGAGTAAAACTCAGTAAGGATTTCGTATTGCTCATAGAGCCTAACATAGCCAAGAATGACATGGAAAAATATACTCCATGTTAGTGTTGTGCGCAAAAAGCCAATCATGAGATGATTGTACTTTTGCACACTGAGTCATGATATTTTATTAAGGCATTAATCTAGCAATTATGTTTGCTGTTTTGTTTTTGCGTAACATAATAAACATAATTGTAACCCTAGAATAATGATATTCTCAAATGTCCCTGGCCTAGTATTATTGTGGAGCGGGTTGCAATAATACATAACGACTAGCATATGTGGAGACTAATATGAGATATGTAGTCTACATATGGGTACAAGTTGGAGAACTTGTGTACTGGACTGACCCACCACGAGAACACTACATGGATCTTTATATAAGTGTCATAAGTGATTCTCATAGTGATCATGGTATATGTAGTCCTTCGACCTAAGATCATCAAGGTTCCTTACATGTGAGTCACATACTTTGATACTTTCCTTTGTTGCTCGTAACTGAGTGAACTTGAAAGAGGTCATTGGGTATACCACATCTCATGCGGAGGGATTTGTATGATCAAGATGGGATTTGTCCCTCCTATACAACAGGAGTGATATATTTGGGCCCTTGATAGAGTAAGACTTAGAAAATGTATGGCCATGCTCGGATGAGTTGATATACGATATCAATGTCATTAGTTTAAGTTGGTCTACTCGGTAATGAAGAAACCAAAGATTGGGCTATATGAGGGTGACACATTCCATGTCTCGTGCTTAGTCTTGATATCTTGGACAAAGGAACAATGGCATATATTGATGATTATCATAAAGGTTTAGTCGAATCACCGAAAATCTTGCCACTTGGGTAGCAATGATGTGTTGCTAGACACCGCTCATTGCTTATGATCATAAATGTGATTTATGATCATTGCCAACGTCCTAAGAGCCTATTGGGTCGCACACATAGAGCTATTTGGATCGTTAGAGTGCATGGGCTAATTATTTGGGTTATGGTTTCACAATAATTTTGTATTAATAATGGGCCCAAAAGTTAAGCCATTATTAAGCCCGAAATTGAAACCTAATTGGATTAGGGCTGTTACCACCACACAAAAATAGGAGAATTACAAGTGTGTCATAATGGCTAAAAACCGTTATATTGTGTAATTCTCACCATAGTGATTGAAGTGTGGGGGGTAAAAGGCATGATCAACACCTTCTTAAAAATGTTCCAAGTTGGTAAGTTGGTGCCCAAGAAAAGCCTTAAGGATTGCTTGTTTGTCAAGCAACCTATGGACTTTTTTGTAAGATTTTGGAAACTCAGGTACTCAATTGTAAAACTCTCAAGAAAGAGATTTGGAAAGTTATAAGAAGGATATGAATGGTACGAAAGTGTTATTGGAGGACCAAATTGCTTATGGAAGACAACTAAAGACAAAGAAAACACAAAAAAGCATAAAAGACCTAAGTGTCCTAGTGTAAGCCTTACGATGTGTATGTTTTTGACTTAAGTCAAATGGAGCAATTTGGAGTTTTCCCACTATGAGGGAGGCAGCCAGGGCTTGATATTTAGTCAACAATGGTGGGCACATGTGTACCAATGAGTTTAAGACAAGGAGACCACAATTAATGAAAAGGAAAATGACATAAAGCAAGGTTAAGCTTGTTAAGTGTCTTTTGTGCCCTTAAGCTCATTTAAGGCCATGTTAGTGGCCAAATCACTTTTCCCACTCAAGGGATGGCTCAAAAAAGCATGGCCAGAAAGTCAGATGTGGGCCAAGAAATGAAGACTTAGAAACCATGGTCTTGTAGCAAGGAAAATGACATAAAGCTTAACTAAGGCTATTAAGTGTGTTTTGTGCAATAAAGTCTTTATAAGTGGTTATCTTTGCCTTTATCTCCCACATTTGGTCTGTTCCAGTAGAAAAAACGCAGCATCTCCACCCCCCACACTTCTTCCATAGCCACCATACCTCCAAGATTAAAATTAAAGGCAAAAGAAAGCAAGAAAGGGCAATTGAAAGCCATGTGGTGCTAAGACTTGGGTGCAACTAGCATCAAGCTCCAATTTCAGCATACAACCAAGGTAAGAGTTCTCTTGCTCTCATGGGTTGTTTTCTGTATTGTCAAGCAAGCATGGAGCTAGGGCTAAGCTTGGAAGAGAGCCATGAGCTTGATGAACCAAGCTTAGTGAGGGGAGTGCACTTACTGAAGGTTTTGTGACCTAGTGTGTGTTGGGTTTCGGGAGCCAAATAGCATAGTGGAATTTAACTGAAACCCTCCAGGATCCAAGTGAAACAGGGTAAACCGAGTGTTCGAAAATTTTCATACCTAATTTTCGGTTGAGATCTCTCACTCAACTGTAGAGTCGAATCACAAAACTTGAACAGTTAACATGTTCAAGCTCTCTATGGTATCCACACGAGCCTCTCGGGATCACAACACTTCCATCAGATCCCGGTAGATACGTTTCTCTTGCGCTCGCAATGCTAACTTGCGTCCTCCAACGAATTGCAAGAGAACATTGCGGCTGTCCTTTTGGGAGGCTAGGGCAAGGAGACCTGCAAATTTCTCACTAGAAGTTGTATTTATAGTGAGACTCAACTTCCAGGCCTAATTGGTTTCAAAGCCCTAATCCAATTAGGCTTTAATTTCAGGCTTAATAATGGCTCAACTATTGGGCCCATTATTAATACTAAATAATTGTGAAACCAAAACCCAAATTATTAGCCCATGCACTCTAATGATCGAAATAGCTCTATGTGTGCGACCCAATAGGCTCTTACCACGTTCGCAATGATCATAAATCACATTCATGATCATAAGCAATGAGCGGTGTCTAGCAACACATCATTGCTACCCAAGTGACAAGATTGTCGATCATTCGACTAAACATTTATGATCATCACCGATATATGCCATTGTCCCTTTGTCCAAGATATTAAGCCTAAGCACGAGACATGGAATGTGTCACTCTCGTATAGGCCAATCTTTGGTTTCTTGATTACTGAGTAGACCAACATAAACTTATGACATTGATATCGTATATCAACTCATCCGAGCATGACCATTCATTTTTCTAAGTCTTACTCTATCAATAGGCCCAAAGATATCACTCCCGTTACATAAGAGGGACAAATCCCATCTTGATCATACAAATCCCTCTGCATGATATGTGACATACCCAATGACCTCCTTCAAGTTCACTCAGTTACGAGCAACAAAGGAAAGTATCAAAGTATGTGACTCACATGTAGGTAACCTTGATGATCTTAGGTCGAAGGACTACATATACCATGATCACTATGAGAATCACTTATGACATTCATATAACGATCCATGTTGTGTTCTCATGGTGGGTCGGTCCAGTACACAAGTTCTACAACTTGTACCCATATGCAGACTACATATCTCATATTAGTCTCCACATATGCTAGTCGTTATGTATTATTGCAACCCGCTCCACAATAATACTAGACTAGGGACGTTTGAAAATATCATTATTCTAGGGTTACAATTTTGTTTGTTAAGTTATGCAAAAACAAAAACAACAAACATAATTGCTGGATTAATGCCTTAATAAAATATCATGACTCAATGTGCAAAAATACAATCATCTCATGATTGGCCTTTTGGGCACAACACTAACAGTGTGAAGTGCACAATGATGGCAGTAAAGTGAGGGTTTCTAGAGCCCAAAGTTAGTAATAACTACTGTTAAAATCCTCTTAAGGCCAAGCATTAGCTTGAGGAGGGCTGCCATAGTGATTTATTTAAGTTTATTGCATGTTTTACGGACTAACGTATGGTTCTTGTTGTTGCTGCCTTTCATGTGCTTGTTTGTTGTGAATGGATGCTGTATTTGGTTGCTATATCTTGTATATATGTATTGTGGCTTTTTTATTTTAGTGTCTTTGGATGCAGGTTTTAATGAGGATCACATTACCTTAAGAAACCAAGTGTTACCCTTACTAAGTTTCTCAATGAAACTTACTCCCCTCAATTCTGTCATTTCAGGTCCAGCTGAAAGATCACCGTCAAACTAAACTTTTTGGCTCGATTTTTAATCTGAAATTTTAGGTACATGAACTTCCATATGTATAGTTGTGATCTGGAAAGTTTGGTGATTTTAGGAGCACATTTGGTATTTTTAATGCTGGTACTTACTGTGTTGTGCAGCAGCTGTCCAGCATCCTGTTTATGGAGTCCATTGCATTTCAGGCGCTCCTGTAACTTAGGGTGCATATTTAGCTGAGTTAAGACCATTTTTTAGTGCATGTATGCATGTACATGTAGTGTATGTAAGATGAGACAAGTATGTGAACATTTGAGTAATGTTTTGGCTATGTAAGTGATGTGGTGCAAAGCTGCCTAAGTGTGAATGATGGGCTGTTTACTTGTAAATTATGTTTTGGCCACATAAAGTTATTTAATTTAAGGGAACGTATTTATTTTGTGTAATGGGCATATATGGCGTAGCCTTGGAGGGATTTCTCCTTGTGAATTAAGTGTTTACGCACTTATGAAATTTTGTATGGGAAAATGGTCATAAAGATATCAGAATTTTGACTCTGCACTTAAAGTTCTATATCTCCCTGTGTAGAAGGAATATTTGTATGAAATTTTGACCACATCTAGACAAAATCTATAGGTTGAACTGAGATTTTGAATTTCTGAATTTAGAGCCCTGTAGCCAAATTTATGACATTACAAATTTGGCTAAGTTACTGTTTATTTGGTCAGAATTTTGTAACCAACTTCAAAAATCCATAACTGGGTCCATAGGTGGGCTATTGATGTTAAAAAAAATTCCTTGCTTTGCTCTAATCTATAATTGATAATGGAGTAAAGAAAACAGGGGGGAAATGCCTATAATGATATAGTTTATTAGTGGAAGTTACAGGTGTAGTGGCTGGTCACTGGAACTTAATAAGATTGCCTAATGTGTGGTAGCCTAGATTAAGACTTGTGCTAGTGTTTTCCTTCTTTGCTGCCATGGTGTGCATGAAATGTGAATATGTGTGTAATGGTTGGACCAATATGTAGGTGTTTACATAGTGCCCAAGAGTGCCGCTTGGGTATGCACACTAAGGGTAGTGTTCTAATGGCCTACAAAACATTACCAATCCTGGGAGTCTAAATGCACAATTTTGGCACCATAAGTGGAATACCCCGGAGTGGGTAATAGAAGTTGGTATCAGAGTATGATCAAAGCATAGTTTGTACATGTACATAGCAGATAGTTGAATTGCATGCATCTACATATATGAACTCAGTTTGGTCAGTTGCTAGTGCCAAGTACCATTAAAATACCTATGGTCTGTGTATGTGCTCTATGATGAATCATCAATGCAAGAAGTAAAGATGGTTGCCACAAGGAGAGGGGAACCACCCCAAAGGCCTCTTACTGATTCTAGGTAACAAAGATACGGACAGAATAGAGGGAATCAAGGGCAACAGGGGGTACCAAACTCTGAAGTGCCTCAGGTTTGGTTAGAGCTTCAGAGGAACTTAGCTCTAATCAATGAGAACTTAGTAAGGTTGATTCAAGCACAACAACATGAAGTCCAAGTAGCTCCAGTAGAACCAGTTTAGGATGCACAGCAGCAATTAGAAGATGAAACTAGGAACACATCTGAATATGTTCCTTCTGGAAGCTTAAAAGATACAAATGATGAGACCATTGAGGAGGAAGATGAAGATAGGAGAAATCCAAGAGGAAGAATACTCAGGTCTGAGATTGGTTAGGTGTCTAGGACCAATCACTCAGTCTATGACCATTCCTCCACTAGGAATGAGATTGAGGAAGGCTATGAAAGAAGATCCAGGAGAAGGCAGAGAGATCATAGAGAGCATCACCATACAGAGGGCTCCCACAGATCCTAGAGACACAGATCAGAGGATCTAGAAGGTATAGATGAAGTCAGACTATTGGAGAGGTTCCAAGGCCTAAGACCTTCACAGTTTGATGGAAGAGCTGGGCCAGAGAGAGTTGAGGAGTGGTTAATCTTCGTTGAAAGGATGTCTGAGAGAATGCCACTTAGCTTTACTAAGAGAGTGTCACTAGCTACCTACAATCTGGTAGGCAGTGCAGAGATGTGGTGGAGGAGCACCAAAGATAGATATGCTGTCTAGAGGGGTAAAAGGCCAGGAAAAGACATGGAAATGACCTAGCCAGAGTTTACTCAGCTGTTTCAAAAGCAGTACATTAGTTATGCTATCAAGGAAATTGAGCAAGCTGAATTTGATGCTCTAAGGCAGGACAACCTCAGTGTCCTAAAGTATAAGCACAAATTCAATCAGTTGGTGAGGTATGCTCCTCAGTATCATGGACTCGAGGAGTTGAAGGCCAAAAGATTTGTCAGAGGCCTAAAGTCAGACATTAGAAAGGCTGTTAGACCCTTTGGAGCAGTTACATACTTTGAAGAAGTGTAGAAAGCTCTATTCATAGAGCAAGAGGAGCATGAGACTAAGTACATTCCTAGTGGACCAAGGGAAAGTAGTCAGGCAGGAGGCAACCAGAAGAAGCCACTAGATGGCTAGAGAATTGCCAAGAATTCTCATCTTGGTCGTGAGGGCAAGGTTAAGGGGAAGTTCGCTAGCCTAAGGTGCCCTAAATGAAATAAGTTTGATGGAAAGAAACCTTGCTATTTTGATACCCAAGCATGTCTAAGATGTGGATCCATGGATCATTGGATCAAAGACTGCTCATAGGCTTAAAGGAGGCCAGAACACCAAGGTCCAGTAAGGCCTATTGGGGGTAGGACCTAGAGGGGGAACACCTAGGGAGGGACAGCAGAGGCCAGTTCCTCTAGTGCCATGGCCTCTAGTGCAGAGGGCTGGTAGAGTCTTCGAAATTGAGAGACTAGAGACATCATAGCAGGGAGGAGCACTAAGAGGTAATATTTACCTTAATGGTATGCTTGTTAGTGTTCTGTTTGATACTGATGCATCTATGTCTATAGTGGCTAGAAAATTTGTTAAAGCCATGAAATTGCATACTAAAGCCATGGCTAGGATATCCTTAGTGAAAACAGCAGGTAGTCAATGTCTTTTCACTAATGACCTAGTTAAGGATTGTGAGCTAGTAGTTGGAAAGACTAAGGTTATGACTAATCTACTAGTGTTGGATATTCCTAAGTATGATTTAGTGCTGGGTATGAATTGGCTTGCTATGCATAACATAAGAATTGATTGTGCTAAAATGGAAATCACATTGCCTGATGGTGAAGTGCATTCATTAGTGAATTCTAAGGAATTAGTGTATGAAATGCATGGCATGGAGCTAAAGGTACTAGATGAAATACCTGTGATTTCTGAGCATGATTATTGTTATGCATTGAATCAATTGCCCTATGAAGAAGAAGTAGATAGAATCCCTATAGTGAAAGACTTTCCAAAAGTCTTTCCTAAAGACCTGCCAATTATTCCTCCACTAAGGGAAATTGAGTTTGAGATCAAGTTGTAACCAGGAGCTAGTGCAATATCCATACCTATTTACAGAATTCCAATCACAGAGATGAATGAGCTCAAGAAACAACTTGATGAACTTCTTGAAAAAGGGTTCATAAGGCCAAGTCTTTCACCATGGTGAGCTCCTGTTCTCTTTGTGAAAAAGAAGGATGGATCTTTGAGACTATGCATTGACTACAGGAGGCTCAATGCAGTGACTATCAAGAACAAGTATCCACTCCCTAAGATTAAGGATCTGTTCGATCAAATCAAGGGAACTAAGATATTCTCCGAGATACATTTAAGATCTGGATACTTCCTGTTGTGAGTAAAGGAAGAGGACATTCCTAAGACTGCATTCAGGACCAGATATAGGCATTATGTGTACATAGTCATGCCATTTGGTTTGACTAATGCCCCAGCTGCTTTCATGGACTTGATGAACAGGGTGTTTAGACCACATCTAGACAAATATGTGGTTGTGTTCATTGATGACATCCTAGTGTATTCTAAGGATGAAAATGAACATGAACATCATCTGAAGATTGTCCTAAAGACTCTATTGGAATGTCAGCTTTATTCCAAGTTATCCAAGTGTGAATTATGGGTATGGGAAGTGTCTTTCCTAGGACACATCATAGATGCACAAGGCCTTAAGGAAGACCCTAGAAAGGTCAAGGCAGTGCAAGAGTGGGAAAGACCAAAGACTGTGAAGGAAATCATAAGTTTCCTAGGATTAGCTAGATACTACAGAAGATTTGTATCAGGCTTTTCCATGATTGCCTTAGTTTTTACTCATCCGACCAAGAAGGGTCAAAGATTTTAGTGGACTGAGAAATGTGAAAAGATATCAGGAGAGGAAAAGGTTCCTTGTATTAATCCTATGACTACAAGCAAGGATTACTGTACTTCAAGGACCGAATCTATGTGCCTAAAAGACCAAGTTAGCTACAAGATACATAGGTCCTTATCAGATCTTGGACAGAGTTGGCAAGGTAGCATATAGGTTAGCTCTACTGCCAAGCATGTCAAGTGTACATAATGTTTTTCACATCAGTATGCTTAAGAAATGTCTGTTGGACACAAAGCATGCTATTGTAGTGGAAGACATACAGTTGGAACCCTGACATATGAAGAGAAAGCTATAGCTAATTTAGCCAAGGATACCAGAAGGTTAAGAAACAAACATATTCTCATGGTTAAACTTCAGTGGTCACACCACTCCGAAAGATAAGCAACCTGGGAAACTGAAAAAGACTTTATGGAAAGGTATCCTGAAGAATACCCAAAGCTTAAGGCTATTTTGGAGGACCAAAATTTTTAAGGGGGGGAGGATTGTTACCACCACACAAAAATGGGAGAATTACAAGTGTGTTATAATGGCTAAACACCGTTATATTGTGTAATTCTCACCGTAGTGATTGAAGTGTGGGGTAAAAGGCATGATCAACACCTCCTTAAAAATGTTCCAAGTTGGTAAGTTGGCGCCCAAGAAAAGCCTTAAGGATTGCTTGTTTGTCAAGCAACCTATGGACTTTTTTTGTAAGGTTTTGGAAACTTGAGTACTCAATTGTAAAACTCTCAAGAAAGAGATTTGGAGAGTTATGAGAAGGATGTGAATGGTATGAAGGTGCTATTGGAGAACCAAATTGCTCAAGAAAGACAACTAAAGACAAAGAAAACACAAAAAGACATAAAAGACCTAAGTGTCCTAGTGTAAGCCTTACGATGTGTGTGTTTTTGACTTAAGTCAAATGGAAAAATTTGGAGTTTTCCTACCATGGGGGAGGTAGCCAGGGCTTGATAATTAGTCAACAATGGTGGGCACATGTGTACCAATGAGTTTAAGACAAGGAGACCATAATTAATGAGAAGGAAAATGACATAAAGCAAGGTTAATATTGTTAAGTGTCTTTTGTGCCCTTAAGCTCATTTAAGGCCATTTACATGGCCAAATCACTTATCCCACTCAAGGGATGGCTGGCCAAAGCATGGCAAGAAAGTCAAACATAGGCTAAGAAATGAAGACTAAGAAACCATGGTCTTGTAGCAAGGAAAATGACATAAAGCTTAATTAGGGCTATTAAGTGTGTTTTGTACACTAAAGTCTTTATAAGTGGTTATATTTGTCTTTATCTCCCACAATTGGTCTCTTCCAGCAGAATAAATACAGCATCTCCACCCCCACACTTCTTCTATAGCCACCATACCTCCAAGATTCAAATTGAAGGCAAAAGAAAGCAAGAAAGGGCAATTGGAAGCTATGTGGTGCTAAGACTTGGGTACACCTAGGATGAAGCTCCAATTTTAGCATACACTCAAGGTAAGGGTTCTCTTGCCCTCATGGGTTGTTTTCTGTATTTTCAAGCAACCATGGAGCTAGGGCTAAGCTTAGAAGAGAACCATGAGCTTGATGAACCAAGCTTAGTGAGGGGAGTGCACTTATTGAAGGTTTTGTGACCTACTGTGAAGTGCACAATGATGGCAGTAAAGTTAGCAATAATTACTGTTAAAATCATCCTAAGGTGAAGCATAAGCTTCAGGAGGGCCGCCATAGTGATTTATTTAAGTTTATTGCATGTTTTACGGACTAACCTATGGTTATTGTTGTTGCTGCATTTCATGTGTTTGTTTGTTGTGAATGGCTGCTGCATTTGGTTGCTATATATTGTATATATACATTGTAGTTTTTGTGTTTTACTGTCTTTGGATGCATGTCTTAATGAGGATCACATTACCTTAAGAAACCAAGTGTTACCCTTACTAAGTTTCTCAATGAAACTTACTCCCCTCAATTCTGTCATTTCAGGTCCAGCTGAAAGATCACCATCAAACTAACCATTTTTGCTTGAATTTTAATCTGGAATTTTAGGTACATGAACTTCCATATGTCTAGTTATGATCTGGAAATTTTGGTAATTTTAGGAGCACATTTGCATTTTTAACGGTGGTACTTACTGTGTTGTGCAGCAGCTGTCCAGCATCCTATTTATAGAGTCCATTGCGTTTCAGGCACTCCTGTAACTTAGGGTGCATATTTAGCTGATTTAAGACCATTTTGTAGTGCATGTATGCATTTACATGTACTGTATGTAAGATGAGACAAGTATGTGAACATTTGAGTAATGTTTCGGCTATGTAAGTGATGTGGTGCAAAGCTGCCTAAGTGTGAATGATGGGCTGTTTACTTGTAAATTCTGTTTTGGCTGCATAAAGTAATTTAATTTGAGGGAATGTATTTCCTTTGTGTAATGGACATATATCGGGTAGCCTTGGATGGATTTCCCCTTGTGAATGAAGTGTTTACACACTTATAAAAATTTTGTATGGGCAAAAGGTCATAAAGTGACTAGAATTTTGACTTTGCACTTAAGGTTCTATATCTCCTTGTGTAGAAGGAATATTTGTATGAAATTTTGACCACATCTAGAGAAAATCTATAGGTTGAACTAAGATTTTTAATTTCTGAATTTGGAGCCCTGTAGCCAAATTTATGATGTTACAAAGTTGGCTAAGTTAATGTTCATTTGGTCAGAATTTTGTAACCAACTTGAAAAATCCATAAGTTGGTCCATAGGTGGGCTATTGATGTAAAAAAAAATTCCTTGGTTTTCTATAAGTCTCTACTTGATAATGGAGCAAATAAAATAGGGGGTACATGGCTAGAATGATATAGTTTATTAGTGGAAGTTACAGGTGTAGTGGCTGGTCACTAGAACTTAATAAGATTGCCTAATGTGTGGTAGCCAAGATTAAGACTTGTGCTAGTGTTTTCCTTCTTTGCTGCCATGGTGTGCATGAAATGTGAATATGTGTGTGATGGTTGGACTAATATGCAAGTGTTTACATGGTGCCCAAGAGTGCCACTTGGGTATGTAGACTAAGGGTAGTGTTCTGATGACCTATAGAACATTACCAATCCTGGGAGTCTAAATGCACAATTTTGGCACCATAAGTGTAATACCTTGGAGTGGGTAACAAGGGATTTGAAACCCATTAGGCCTGGAAGTTGAGTCTCACTATAAATACAACTTTTAGTGAGAAATTCGCAGGTTTTTGCCCTAGCCTCCCAAAAGGACAGCCGCACTATTCTCTTACAATTCCTTGGAGGATGTAAGCTAGCATCGTGAAAGTAAGACAAATGCATCTACCTGGACATGATGGAAGTGTGGTGATCCCAAGAGGCTCGCGTGGATACCATAGAGAGCTTGAACACGTCAACTGTTCAGGTTTTGTGATTTGACTCTACAGTTGGGTGAGAGATCTCAACCAAAAATTAGGTATGAAAATTTTTGAACACCCGGTTTACCCCGTTTCACTTGGATCCTCGAGGGTTTTGGTTAAATTTCGCTGCGCTGTTTCGCTCCCGAAACCCAACACTCCAAGCTCCTACAAAGAAAACACTATGACAAAGAAAATATAAGATATATGCATATAATAATAATCAGGGTCAACAAGCACAACCAAACGTAGAAGTAGACAAACACACACACCACTTAACACCATATTCCCATAAAGGGCAAAGCAAGCATGAACATATTTTTTGTATTAATTTGAGATCTCTTTATGCTTGGGAATTGAGTTGGCCAACCTAATTCCTAGTTGTAATGCTTGCATGGAGCTAGCTAGCATAGAGTTGCTTAAGCAACAAAACATAGCCCTCTGTAGCACTCTTAGGATCACATGGAATTCAGTATCCATCACCCAAGGGCCCAACTACTCAAAGAGTATAGGAATCCTTACCACAAAACCCTTAGCAACTCTGTTGCCCGAAAGCTTTATAAGCTTGTTTCTTGCCTTTTCCATGCTTGTTGTAGCTAGAATTTAATTTCTAGCTTGAGAACCTACAATGGATGAATTATTAGCAAGTATATTCTTGCATTACCATAGCTCAAAAGCTTACATATGCCAAGAAAACTTGGTGGAATGCACAATACCTCAACAAAAGAGGTATAGCCAAATCTTTATGCTTGATTTCCTTCAAGCTTCATCCTGCCACTTGATTCGTTGCCTTGGAAAGCTTTAGAAGCTTATGAACATCGAGGAAACAAGCTTCACACTTAAGAACACTAAGCACAATACTTGGCCGAATGGTATTGTAGAAGTGTTTGAGCTTTAGGATGAGCGAATAAGTGTTTTAGAGTAAGTGAAATGAGTGAAATGGAGACTAGAATGGAACTTGTATAGCTGGCCATGGGAGTATATATAGAGTGAAACCATGTGATTCACATTGGGGTGACTGGTAGACAAATTGCGAGACAAAATGGAAGACTTATGTGGTTGGTGGGTGAGATAGTCAAAAGTAGGTACAAATTGGAAGACTTGTGTGGCGGTGGGTAAGATAGTCAAAAGTGTGGGACAAATTGGAAGACTTTGGTGAAAGTCGGGAGAATTTGTCAAAAGTTGGAGGACAAGTAGGTGGGGGAAGGAATCCTAAGTGGTGAGTTGGATGGGAGGTGGATTAAAATAATGGAAAATGGAGGGAGGTGGCAGCCATGGCATCCAATTTCATTAAAATTGGCTAATCCCTCTCTTAGTCCCTCAATTCCTCGCATTTGGGCAATTGAGCCCAACCACCAAAAGTCCCCTTTGTCCAATTGAGTCCCTTACCTTAAATTTTCATCATTTTAGCCAAGTTTAAATTCTGAGAGTGTCCAACACTCATCATACTCCTCGGTCCCACTTAATTTAGTGTCTCCCAATCTCAATGAGCTTAATTCCCAATTTAGGAAAAATTCTTAAGCCCTAAATCCTCATAGCCCTAGGCTTAATAACTTAGGATTTTGCGAGCATTACAGTTTTCCTTCTTAGCTGGTGTAGTATGCATAAATGTGAATATGTGTGTTATGGTTAGACCAATATGAATGTATTTACATAATGCACAAGAGGGCCACTTGAACATGTACACTAGGGTTGTTGTTCTGATGACCAACAGGGCACGCAAATCCTGAGAGTTTAAATGCACAGTTTTGGCACCATAACTAGATTACCCCGGAGTGGGTAATAGATGTTGGTATCAGAGCATAGTTTGTACATGTACATAGCAAATAGTTGCATTGCATGCATCTACATACATGAACTCAGTTTGGTTTGCTGCTATTGTCAAGTACCATTGAAATACCTATGAGCTTCATATGTGCTCTATGATGAATCATCAATCTAGGAAGTAAACATAGTTGCAATAGGGAGAGGAGAACCACCCCGAAGGCCTCCCAGTAATTCTGGGGAACAAAGAAATGGATATAATAGAGGGAATCGAGGGTAATAGGGTGTACCAGACCCTGAAGTGCCTTAGGTTTGGTGAGAGCTTCAAAGGAACTTAGCTCTAATCAATGAAAACTTAGTAAGGTAGATTCAAGCACAATAGCTAAGACTCCAAGTAGCTATAGCAAAACCAGTTCAGGGTGCACAGCAGGAATGAGAAGAGGATACTAGGAACACATTTGAATATGTTCCTTCTAGAAGCATAGAAGACATAAAAGATGAGACCAATAAGGAGGAAGATGAAGATAGGAGAAATCCAACAAAAGGAAGAAAAAGGTATGTGATTGGTCAGGTATCTAGGACCATTCCCTCAGTCTACGACCATTCCTCCACTAGGAATAAGATTGTGGAAGGGCATGAGAGAAGATCTAGGGGAAGGCAGAGAGATGATAGAGAGCAACACCACACAGAGGGCTCTCATTGTTACCACCATACAAAAATGGGAGAATTACAAGTGTGGCATAATGGTAAAAAAATCATTATATTGTGTAATTCTCTTCATAGTGATTGAAGTGTGAGGGATAAAAGATATAATGAACACCTCCTTAAAAGTCTTCCAAGTTGGTAACTTGGCTCCCAAGAAAAGAATTAAGGGTTGCTTGTTTGTCAAGCAACCTACGAACTTTTTTGTAAGGTTTTGGAAATTCAGGTACTTAATTGCAAAACTTTTACAAAAGAGGTTTGGAGAGTTATGTGAAGGATATGAATGGTTTCAAAGTGCTATTGGAGGACCAAATTGCTCATGGAAGATAACTTTGGACAAAGGAAACACTAAAGGCATTAAGGACCTAAATGTCTTAGTGTAAACCTTAAGGTGTTCAAGCTTTTGACATAAGTGAAAGTGTGAGATTGTGGAATTATCCCACCATGGGGGAGGTAGCCAAGGCTTGATAAATGGGTAAAAAATGTTCGGCACATGTGTAACAATGAGTTTAAGAGAAAAAAACCATAGTTAGGGAGAAGGAAAATGACATAAAGCAAGGTTAAGCTTGTTTAAGTGTGTTTTGTGCCCTTAAGGCTCATTTAAGGCCATTTAAATGGCCAATTCACTTATCTCTCTCCCACTTTTGGCTTCATCAAGCCCAAGAACATAGCCACACTTCCTATTTAGCCACCACACCTTCAAACTTGCAATTGATTGAAATTGAAGGCAAAAGCAAGCAATTGGAAGCAAACTACAGCCATTGCTTGAGCATTTCAAGGATCAAGCTTGATTTTTGGCCTACCCACTACAGTAAAGGATCTCTTGTTCTCATGGGTTATTTTTTGTATTTTCAAGCAACCATGGAGTTAGGTTTGGTTAAAGTTGTAGAGGAACTTAGCTTTAATCAACGAAAACTTAATAAGGCTGATTTAAGCACAATAGCAGGAATCCAAGTAGCTCCAGGAAAATGAGTTTAAGATGCATAGCAGCAACCAAAAGAGAATACTAGGAACAGATCTGAACATGTTCCTTCTGGAAGCATAAATGATACCATTGATGAAACTGTTAAGGTTAAAGATGAGGATAGGAGAAATCAAGAGGAAGAAGACTATGGTCCGAGATTGGTCAAGTGTCCTAGCCCAATCCGTTAGTCTATGACCATTCCTCCACTACGAACGAGATTGAGGATGGCTGTGAGAGAAGATCCAGGAGAAGGTAGAGAAATCATAGAGTATCACCATACAAAGGGCTCTCACAGATCTAGGAGACATAGATAAGAGGATCTTGAAGGCCTTGATGAAGTTAGACTATTGGAGAGGTTCCGAGGCCTAAGATCTCCATAGTTTGATGGAAGAGCTGTGCTAGAGAGAGCTGAGGAGTGTTTAATCTTCATTGAAAAAAGGTTTGAGAGGATGCCACTTAGCTCCACCAAGAGAGTGTCACTGGCTACCTACAATCTAGTAGGCAGTGCAGAGATCTGGTGGAGGACCACTAGAGATAGATATGTTGTCTAAAAGGGTAGAAAAGCAGGAGAAGACATCGAAATGACTTGGCTAGAGTGCACCCAGCTGCTTTAGGAGCAGTACATCAGCGATGCTGTGAAGGATATGAAGCAAGCTGAATTTGATGCTCTAAGGCAAGCCAACCCTAGTGTCCTAGAGTATGAGCACAAATTCAATTAGTTGGTGAAGGATGCTTCTCAGTATCATGGACTGGAGGAGTTGAAGGCCAAAAGATTTATCAGAGGCCTAAAGTCAGACATTAAAAAGACTATTAGACCTTTTAGAGCAGTTACATACTATGAAGTAGTGTTGAAAATGCTACTAGTAGAGAAAAAGGAGTATAAGACTAAGCATTTTCCCAATGGACCAGGGGAAAGAAGTTAGGTAAGAGGCAACCAGAAGAAGCCACCTAATGGCAAGGGAATTGCCAAGAATTCTCATCTTGGTGGTGAGGGCAAGGTTAAGGGGAAGTTCCCTGGCCTAAAGTGCTCTTAATGTAATAAGTTTCATCAAAATAAAACTTTCTATTTTGACACCCAAGCGTGTCTAAGCTGTGGATCCATGGATCATTGGATCAAAGACTACCTACAGGCTCAAAGGATGTCAGAAGACCAAGGTCCAGCAAGGCCTATTAGGGTATGACCTAGAGGGGGAGCACTTAGGGAGGGGCAACAAAGGCCAGTTCCTCTAGTGCCTTGGCCTCCAGTGCATAGATCTGGCAGAGTCTTCCAAGTGGAGAGGCTAGAGACATCACAGCAGGGAAGAGCACTAAGAGGTAACATTTACCTTTAGGGTCTGCCTATTAGTGTTATGTTTGATACTAGTGCATCTGTGTCTGTAATGGCTAGGAAATTTGTTAATGGCATAAAATTGCCTATTGAAATCATGCCTAGGATACCTTTAGTGAAAACAGTAGGTAGTCAATATCTTTTCACTAATGACCTAGTTAAGAATTATGAGCTAGTAGTAGGGAAGACTAAGGTTATAACTAATCTGCTAGTGTTGGACATTCCTAAGTGTGATTTAGGGCTGGGTATGAATTGGCTTCCTCTGCATAACATAAGAATTGATTGTGCTAAGAGGGAAATCACATTGCCTAGTGGTGAAGTGCATGCATTAGTGAATTCTAAGGAATTAGTGTATGAAATGCATGGCATGGAGCTAGAGGTACTAGATGACATACCTGTGATTTCTAAGCATGATTACTACTATGCATTGAATGAATTGCACTGTGATGAGAAAGTGGACAAAATACATGTAGTGAGAGACTTTCCACAAGTCTTTCCTAGAAACCTACCAGGTATTCCTCCACTAAGGGAGATTGAGTTTGAAATCAAGCTGCAACCAGAAGCTAGTCTAATATCCATACCTCCTTATAGAATGACAATCACAAAGATGAATGAGCTTAAGAAAGAACTGGATGAACGTCTTGAAAAAGGGTTCATAAGGCCAAGTGTTTCACCATGGGGAGCTCTTGTTCTCTTTGTGAAAAAAAAGGATGGATCTTTGAGACTATGCATTGACTACAGGAAGCTCAATGCAGTAACTATCAAGAACAAGTATCCACTCCCTAGGATTGAGGATCTTTTTTATCAACTCAAGGGAGCTAAGATCTTCTCCAAGATGGATTTGAGATCTGGATGCTTCCAATTAAGTGTAAAAGAACAAGACATTTGTAAGACTACATTTAGGACCAAATATGATCATTATGAGTACACAGTCATGCCATTTGGTTTGACTTATGCCCTAGCTGCTTTCATGGACCTGATGAACAGGGTGCTCAAACCACATCTGGACAACTTTGTGGTTGTGTTCATTGATGAAATCCTAAAGTATTCCAAGGATGAGAATCAACATGAACATCATCTAAAGATTATCCTAAAGACTTTATTGGAACATTAGCTTTATGCCAAGTCATCCAAGTGTGAATTCTAGATAAGAGAAGTGCCTTTCCTAGGACACATCATAGATGTACAAGGCCTTAAGGCAGACCCTGAAAAGGTCAAGGGAGTGCAAGAGTGGGAAAGACCAAAGATTGTGAAGAAAATCAGAAGTTTCCTAGGATTAGCTAGTTACTACAGGAGATTTGTATAAGGGTTTTCCATGATTGCCTCAGTTCCTACTCATTTGACCACGAAGGGTCAAATATTTGAGTGGACTGAAGAGTTGCCAATAGCTCAAGCGGAGGTTGATTGAAGCTCCAGTATTGACTTTTCCTGATCCATGTAAGCACTACGTCATATATATAGATGCATCTAGATCTGCATTAGATTGTGTACTTTTGCAAGACCAAAATGTCATTGGTTATGGGTCAAGGTAGTTGAGACCCCATGAGCAAAATTATCCTACCCATGACCTAGAACTGGCAGCAGTGATTTTTGCTCTAAAGCAATGGAGGCATTACTTGATGGGTAGTTCCTTTGTGATCTACACAGACCATAAGAGCCTAAAGTACTTGTTGACTCAGGAAGAGTTGAACATGAGGCAAAGGCGATGGTTATAGTACATTAAGGACTATGACTGTAGTATAGAGTGCACAAAGGGCAAAGGCAATCTAATAGCAAACGCCTTGAGTAGGAAGTACATAGCACTTCTGAAAGGAGGTTGCATAGTTGATCATGATGAGCAGAAAAGTCTGCTATGGTTATGGCATAAATGGCATAAGTGGGAGGAAGCCCAAATCTACACATTGACAATTCAGTCTGGGTGGATTGAAGAAGCCATAAAGGCATAGGAGACAGATCCTGATCTGAAAAGGATTTCAAGAGAGGGAAAAGGTTCCTTGTATCAATCCTTTACCTACAAGCAAGGATTACTGTATTTCAAGGACCAAATCTATGTGACTAAAGTATAAAAGCTCAGGGATGAAATACTTGAAGAAGCTCACGCAAACAAGTTGAACATCCATCCACGAAGTGAGAAAATGTATAAAGACTTGAACACTCACTTCTAGTGGCCAAATATGAAGAAAGACATAGCTGCTTATGTCTCTTAATGTGCCAGAGGGTAAAGGTAGAGCACCACAAGCCAGTTGGTACCCTACAGACTTTACTGATACTAGTGAGTAAGTGGGGGAACATAACCATGGAATTTTCGTTAGGGTTGCCTATGACCAGATTAAGGCATGAAACAATCTAGGTTATTATGGCTAGGCTAACCAAATGTGCCCACTTTTTACCTATGAAACTCATAGACTCCTTGGGAGAAGTTAGCTTATATGTATGTCCAGGAGATAGTGAGACTACATGGAGTGCCAGATTCCAATTTATCTGATAGAGATCCAAGATTTACAGCTTGATTTTGGGGTGCTTTTCACAAAGCACTAGGAACCAAAATCCACCTGAGTACTGCTTACCACCCTTAGACTGATGGGCAAACTGAAAGGGTGATATAGATATTGGAAGACATGCTTAGGAGCTATGTGTTGGATTTCAAAGGTGAATGGGACCAACACTTTCCATTGGTGGAATTCTCATATAACAATAGTTACCAAAGCACCATTGGCATGACACCTTATGAAGCATTATATGGAAGAAGGTGCATGACACCCCACTGTTGGGTGGAAGCCTTAGACATGCTAGAGTTGGGTGCCAAAATTATTGAAGAGACTAATGCCAAAATCAAGAAAATTCAAGAGAGATTAAAGGCAGCCAATGAAAGGACGACAACCTATGTGAAGAAAAGAATGAGAGACTTGAAATTTGATGTTGGCAATTATGTTTCGCTGAAAGTTGCAGCAACCAAAGGCACTATCAGATTTGGCAGAAGAACCAAGTTAGCTCCAAGATATATCAACCATTATGAGATCTTGGACAGAGTTGGCAAGGTAGCATGTAGGTTAGCTCTACTGCCAAGCCTGTCAAGTGTTCATAATGTTTTTCACATCAGTATGCTTAAAAGTGTCTTTTGGACACAAAGCATGCTATTTTAGTGGAAGACATACAGTTCAAACCTAACTTGACATATGAAGATAACCTATAGCTTTCTTAGCCAAGGGTACCAGAAGGTTAAGAAACAAACTTATTCACAAGGTTAAAGTTCAGTGGTCACACCACTCTGAAAGAGAGGCAACCTGCGAAACTAAAAAAGACCTTATGGAAAGGTATCTTCAAAACTACTTGAAGCTAAAGGCTATTTTGGAGCACCAAAATTTTTCAAGCGGGGAGGATTGTTACCACCACACAAAAATGGCATAATTGCAAGTGTGGCATAATGGTCAAAAAACTGTTATATTGTGTAATTCTCTTCACAGTGATTGAAGTATGGTATAATAAACACCTTTTTAAAAATGCTACAAGTTGGTATCTCGGCCCCCAAGAAATGCGCTAAGGGTTTATTGTTTGTCAAGCAAGCTACAAACTTTTTTTGTAAGGTTTTGGAAATTTGAGTAATTAATTGCAAAACTTTCATAAAAGAGCTTTGGAGAGTTATGTTAAGGATATGAATGGTATGAAAGTGCAATTGGAGGATCTAATTGCTCATGGAAGACAAATTTGGACAAAGGAAACACTAAAGGCATTAAAGACCTAAATGTGTTAGTATAAACGTTAAGGTGTTCAGGCTTTTGACTTAAGTCAAAGTGTGAGATTGTGGAGTTATCCCACCATGGGCGAGGTAGCCAAGGCTTGATAAATGGGTCAACAATGTTGGGCACTTGTGTACCAACAAGTTAGATACAAAAAAACCATAATGAGTGAGAAGGAAAATGACATAAAGCAAGGTTAAGCTTGTTTAAGTGTATTCTGTGCCCTTAAGCTCATTTAAGGCCATTTAAGTGGACAATTCACTTATCTCTCTCCCATTTTCTGCTTCCTCCAACCAAGAATGCAACCACAATTCCTTCATAGGCACCATACCTTCAAACGTGCAATTGATTGAAATTGAAGGCAAAAGGAAGCAACTGGAAGCAAACTAGACCTATTGCCTGGAGACTTCAAGGATCAAGCATGATTTTTGGCCTACCCACTTTGTTAAGGGATGTCTTGTTCTCATGAGGTGTTTTCTATATTTTCAAGCTACCATGGAGCTAGGGCTAAGCTTGGAAGAGAGCCATGAGCTTGATGAACCAAGCTTAGTGCGTGAAGCGCACTTATTGAAAATTTTGTGACCTAGTGTGAAGTGCAGAAACATGGCAGTGAAATTGAGGGTTTTTAGAGCCCAAAGTTAGTACTAACTAGTGTTAAAATCCTTGTAAGACCAATCATTAGCTTGAGGAGGGCTTCCATAGTGATTTTTTTATGTTTATTATGTGTTTTATGGACTAATCATTGGTTTATGTTGCTATTGCATTTTATGTGTTTGTTGATTGTGAATGGTTGCTGCATTTGGTTGTGAATGGCTGCTGCATTTGGTTGCTATATCTTGTATATATGCATTTTGGTTTTTTTTTAGTGTCTTTGTATGCAGGTTTTTATGATGGTCACTTTGCCTATTGAATCCAAGTGTTACCCTTACTAAGTTTTTCAATGAAACTTACTCTCCTCAATTCTGTCATTTCAGGTTTAGTAGAAAGATCACATTGAAATTGAAATTTGTGGCTTGAGTTTTGGTCTAAAATTTTAGGTACATGAACTTCCATATGTGAAGTTATGATCTGGAAATTTTGGTGATTTTAGGAGCATATTTGGAATTTTTAAAGGTGGTACTTATTGTGTTGTGTAGAAGCTATCAAACATCTTGTATATATGCATTTCATGTAGCTTTACAGAGGCTAGTTGGGCCTGAGAGAGCTGAGTAGTGGGGAACCCTCATTGGAAAAATGTTTGAGAAGATGCCACTCAACTCCACCAAAAGAGTGTCACTGGCTACCTACAATCAGGTAGGTAGTGCAAAGATATGGTGGTGGAGCACCAGAGATAGATATGCTATTCAGAAGGGTTAAATCTATGAGCCTAAAGGAGAAAAGCTCAAGGATGAAATACTTGAAAAAGATCACACAAGCAAGTTGAATATCCATCTAGAAAGTGAGAAAATGTATGAAGGCTTGAAAACTCACTTCTACTGGCCAAATATGAGGAGAGACATTGTTACTTATGTCTCCAAATGTGCCATATGCAAGAGGGTAAAGATAGAGCACTAGAAGCTAGCTGGTACCCTGCAGACTCTACCTATACCAGTGAAGAAGTTGGGCAACATAAACATAGACTTTTTGACTATGTTGGCTATGACCAGATTAAGGCATGATACAATCTGGGTCATTGTGGATAGGCTAATCAAATGTGCCCACTTCTTACCTATGAAACCCCTATACTTTGGAGAAGTAAGCCCAGATGTATGTCCAGGAGATAGTGAGACTACATGGAGTGCCAGGCTCCATTGTATCTAATAAAGATCCAAGATTTACAACTTGGTTTTGGAGTGCTTTTCATAAAGCAGTAGGAAACAAAATCCACCTGAGTATTATTTATCATCCTCAGACAGATGGGCAATCTAAAAGGGTGATACAGATGATATCCGAAGGGCTATGGACTCTAAAGTCTCTAGATCAGTTGTCATGAAACCACCCTTGGTAATAACTTCGCCTCGACCTCAGGGCACACTCAAACACCACCCTCTGAAAGGTAACAGGACCAACCTCGGAAAAAGGGGCCTTCCACCACCCTCGGATTTATGAAGATACTGACCTCAGAAAAGTAGATCCTACATCCTCTGCTGGCAAAAAGTCTCCTAAAGGTGACCCACTTCACCGAAGGGCCTTCACCAATAGCCCTCGAAGGAATGCCTCTGCCCAAAGGGGTCTCACAACCCGAAGGGGTCTTACAGAGATACAAAAAAAATAGTTAAGGAGCCTCTAACAGATAGACCTCACAAATGCCCCTGCCCTCTGGCTAGAATGGCCTACAGCCAGCTGGAGACACCTACCTCCGAACGTATGGATTTGATCTGACCGAACATGTGTCATGATCTGGACCAGCTGTGCCAAACGGTCTCCTCCCTCCACCCTCCTATAAATGCTTGGGAGAGACCTTGGTAAGAACACACAACAGACTCTTTACTCTTTATTCTCTGCTCTTTATTTCCACCCTCAAATACTGACTTGGGTGTCGGAGGCTCTTCCCCCGAAAACACACTCCGGGGAGCTCCTAACCCTTATTCTTCTAAGTGTTTCAGACATCTTCACACTGGAAGTCTTTGCTTCAGGCTAGCATGTCATACAACGAGGATGCCACCAAGCATCATTTGGCACCATTTGTGGGAACTCATTCTTAGGTCGCCATTGTTGAGGCCCAACATTCTAAGGACAAGGGACTCCTGAAGTCTCAGTCTACGCTGGAAGCTCAAACAGCGACTAAATAGCCTGTAGTAGAGACTTCATTGCCTGAGGACGAACGTCCTCTGACGGTCACGATGAGCATTCTGTGATATTTTTAGTGCCCTATTGTGGCTGAGATGACCCAACAACTGGAGCAAAGGTGGCCCAACCACCTCATAGAGGAAGGGCACCTTCTCATAGTTCCCGTGAAGAAAGGAGCCCAAGTTTACCTTGCTGGAGCTTCGAAAGTGGAAATTCTCACGATGAGTCCTCAATGGAAGATGTAACCCTTAGAGGACGTCGTGCTGGAGAAACAGTGTCAAAAATGCCTAGAACTTCCCATCGGCAAAGTCCATCCGTGGATAGAAAGTCCCAATCACCCCGCTAACAAAGTTACTCTCCAAAAAGGAGACGTTGCTCTCTGTTGCCGTTGACCACCAGGCAACGAGGAGAAGATAGTACTACCACCCTCATTAAGAAGATCCTAGAGAGGTTGGAAAAAGGTGGAAAGAAAGGTATCCCGAAAGCCCATTTGGTCAAGGCTGTCAGAGAACTTCACTAGAAAAAAGTCACCCTTCATCCATGCAGTAGTAGAGGCACCTATACCAAGTGACTTCCAAGTACCACATTTGGAAACGTATGGTGGGTGCAGCAAGCTCACCTAACAAAGTAAAGGCACAGCGTCGTGTTGCACGGCGCTGATGATGCCACCCTCTGCAAGTGCTTCGAAGTCAACCTTTTAGGGCCGACAACTATGTGGTATAACTCCCTAGCCCACAGAACCATAATGGGCTCCAGGAGTTATCCGCCACATTCACCCGCAGCTTATCGGAAGTAGACCGATAGTGAAGATGCCCATCCAAATGTTTGACATAGCCCGAAAATATAGGGAGACCATTCGGGACTATATCGAGAGGTTCAACCGAGAAGCCCTGAGTGTACCCCCAAAATCCATATCCTCACCATGATCAGGGGACTTTAGAGAGCTTCACAACTCTTCTATGAGTTCTCAAAGGATCCCCCTAACACCCTTGGAGAATTTTACCGAAGGGCGGAACAACACGTGACGGCCAAAAAGCTTAGGTGGGGAGGGCCAAAATTCTGATCACAATCAGTCTGAAGGTCAGAGTCACCAACCTCAGTAACTAACTAAGGGCGGGGGCAGACCTCAGAAACAAAGGGGGAAGAAACTGATGTCATTCCCTCCCTTGAACACCACAAGAATGAACTTACTAATGTCCATGGAAAGGCAACGGAACCCGATCCAACATTCGAAGGCCATGACCTCAGATACCAAAAAAGACATGAAGAAGTTCTACTAGTTCCGCCAAGACCGCGGGCACAACACTAACGACTGCTTCCAGCTGAGAAAGTACATTGAATCTTTAATCAAGTAAGGGCAACTTCGGCACTACCTACGGATGTCATCCGACAAAGGAAGAAAGAAGAAAAGAGGAAAGGAAAAGATGAGGACTACAATTCCTACCGATGTTGGAACCGAAGTCCTAAAAAGCATCCACCACCTCCGGCGACAGTGATCCAAACAATCACCACTAGGATACCCTCGGCGGAAAGGAAAAGGAAAGTCTGAGAAATCTCGATGATGAAGTTCAGAAACCCATTGAACAAGCTTGTACAGAAAGATGGGTCTACCATGAAGTTCCCTCATGACGACCCCCTCCTAGTCATGGCAAGGATAGAGAGTTAAGATGTCAAAAGAGTGCTCATCGATGATGGCTCCAATGCCAATGTTTTGTTCATCCACTTGTTGCCAAACTTGGGCATCTCCAAGATTGATCTTAAACTCGTTACCTCCCCTACCTTCGGCGCAGGTCCCTCCAAACTCCCTGTACTCGGGTGGATCAATCTGCCTTTGATGGTAAGGGGAACTTTGGTTTAGAATAAGAAGGAGCTATTTGGCTCCACAATGACGAGGTTTATCGTCATAGATGTCCCTTCTTCATACAACACCATCCACGGAAGGTAGACACAAGGAAATCTTCACATTCACCCAGATGTAAAGTACCTAATGGTCACCTTCGACACAAAGGAAGAGGATGCTAAAATATTCATTGATCAAGACAAAGTAAGGAAAGTCTTCATGAAGGCAAGACAGAGCCAATGAAAGTTCATGCATGGACTTCGGGAGAAAGAAGCATGGTCGGTGAAGAGGCAATAGGAGGAGAAAAAAGTGACTCTGAAAAAATAAAAACAGAGGATGTAGAGCTTGTTTCGGGCTGAAGTATCCGAGTGGGGAAAAAACTAGCTAAAGGTGGCAAGGAAAAGCTTGTATCCCTCCTCTTAAAAAACAAAGATCTGTTTGCCTACTCTCTGAAAGATATGCCTGGGGTGGACCCTCGGTATAATCCAACATTGCCTTAAAGTGTGTCTGGAGGTGAAGCATATTCAGCAGAAAAAATGTAGCTTCTCGGCACATAAGAACAACTTTGTTAAAGCCAAAGTCCAATGATAAACAAAAACGGGCATAATAAGGGAGGTCAAGTACCCTGAATGGCTCAGCAACGTTGTTGTTGCCACCAAGGAAGGGAGTGATAAACTCTGAATGTATATCAACTTTCGAAACATAAATGATGCCTGCTCGAAGGACTCCTACCCTCTGCAACAAAGAGACCAATTGGTAGACTCCACCGCCGAATACGACCTACTTAGCTTCCTCGACACCTTTAGCAGATATCACCAAATTCGGATGAATCCTAAAGATGAGGAAAAAACTGCCTTCATAACCAAATTCGGTACATACTGCTAAGTAAGAATGCCCTTCAGCCTTAAAAAACCAGGAGCAACATATCAAAGGCTGATGAATAAAGTATTCAGCTCTGAAATTAGGAACAATGTGGAAGTATATGTGGACAATATGATAGTCAAAAGCAAACAGCATAGTTGTCACATCATAAACTTGGAAGAAACATTCAACCAACTTCAGAAATTCAAGATCTGTCTTAACACTGAGAAATGTGTGCTCAGGGTAATGGCTGGCAAATTCCTCAAGTTTTTTGTATTCAAAAGAGGTATCGATGCTAACCCTAAAAAGGTCACAGCCCTGCTAGGATTCCAAACTCCCACAACAACCAAGGATGTACAAAGGCATACTAGGAAAATCATGGCCCTCAGCAAATTCATCCCCCGATATAAGGACCGGTGCCGACCATTCATCGAAGTACTCATGAAAGAAGCAAAGAATGAAGGTAACCTCGGATCCAAGCAACATCCTTGGAATGAAGATTGCCAAAAGGCCTAGGTCAAACTCAAGAGCTACTTGGCCCACCTGCCGACACTTCAGCAGCCACTAGAAGGAAAACCTTTCACCTTTACCTCACCATTACAGAGAAGGCCGTAAGCTCGATACTTGTAAAGGAGGAGGGAGGAAAACAATATACTACGCAAGCAAATCCCTACATGGTGCCAAAGTTAGGTACCTCCTCCTGTGAAAGGCCATCTATGCTCTAGTGTTGGCAAGTAGGAAGCTGCGAACTTACTTCGAAGGACATCCTATCATTGTTCAAAATAACCTACCTCTTAGGGATTTCATGAGGAAGGTAAACCACTCTGGAACATTATCAAAGTGGTGCATCGAGCTTGGTTAATATGACATCACCTATGTGGTGAGAAGAGCAACAAAGGCCCAAGCATTGGCAGATTTCATCACCGAAGTACCAAAAATTGAAGATACCCTAGAGGACCTTAGTAGGGATAAACCTGGGTCGACACTCTTCGTTGATGGTCCCTCCGGTTCAAAACATCAAGGAGCTAGAGTAATTCTGCGAGGGCCCAAAGGAATGGAAGCTTCAAAGTCCATCAAGTTCGGTTTCAACGTCACCAATAACGTCACCGAATATGAAGCATTCATAGCAAGCTTACGACAGGCAAAAAGAGTTGGTGTGAGAAATTTGAAGGCCCATAGCGATTCTCAACTGGTTGTCCGACAGATGGCAAGGGACTACATTACGAAAGACCCAAACCTAGCAAAGTACCATGACCTCGCAAAAAGGCTTATCCAAGAATTCAACAAGGTACGGATAGAAAATGTACCCCGGTGAGAAAATATGGAGGTGGGTACTTTGGCCAAATCAAAAGAGTCCACTGAAGTGTTTTGCCAGTTATGCACAGCAAAATTGTCCATAGCAACCTCAGGTATAGGGTGGAAAGATCCTATCAAGAAATACTTCATGACTTTGGAACTTCCCAAAGAACCTTTTGAAGCTGCTAGAGTATGAAAGCACTCAGGAAGATACTTCCTGATTGGACAAGAGTTGTACCGACAAGGGTACACAAGCCCGTTACAGAGGTGTGTTAGTGAAGAAGATGTTGAGATGGTCCTCAAAGAAGTCCGTGAGGGGGCCTGCGGTTCTCACATCGGGACTGATGCCCTTGCCGGGGTACTACTCTGCTAAGGGTATTTCTAGCCTACCTTAAGAAAGGATGCAAGGCAGTTCATCCAGAAATGCAACAAGTGCCAAAGACATGCTCCCATCCAGAGACTACCCTCAGAAGTCATAACATTGGCAAACTACCCTTGCCCCTTCACTGTTTGGGGTATTAACCTCATTGGGCCTCTTCCGATAGCTCCATGCGGAGTGAAGTTCTGCGCAGTTGTAGTAGACTATTTCACCAAGTGGATTGAGGTAGAGCCTTTAACAGCAATATCGGCAAATGACATAAAACTATTTGTCTAGAAAAACATCATATACAAATTTGGCGTGCCAAGGGTGATAGCAGCTAATAATGGTTCCCAGTTCACCGATAAAGGTTTCCAAGAATTAACAACCAACCTCGGGATAAAATTACACTTCACCCTGGTTGCCCATCCTCAGAGCAATGGACAAGTGCAAGTGTCTAACAGAATGATAAAAGATGGTCTGAAAAATAGGTTCAAGGAAGTAAAGGGAAAATGGCCAGGAGAGCTACCGAGCGTGCTGTGGAGCTACCAAAGAATTCGTAGAAGGAACACAAGTGAGAGACACCCTTTTCTTTCATCTTCGACATAGAGGCCATTATCCTTGTCTAGATTGTACAGCCATCCGTAAGAATATAGGTGGTCGACAAAGAAGGGAACCACCTGAGTTTAGGAACCAAGTTAGATATGGTTGGTGAGCATAGAGAGATAGCCAAGCTCAGAAGAAAAGCTTTTCAGCAGAGAGTGGCCATTGCGACAAACTTGCATGTTAAGCATAAAGGAATGAATAAAGGGGACCTCATACTCGGAAAGTTTGAATTTGAAGCACGAAGACCATCTCATGGAGTACTTCGGGCAAATTGGGGTGGACCTTATTTAGTCCTCGAATAAGTTCGGCCAGGAGTCTATAAGCTCAGTGACACTGAAGGTGGAGAATTGAAAAATACATGGTATTCAAAACTCTTTGAAAAAATTCTACACTTAGAAAAATTTTCAAGAAAAAATTATAAAAAAGATGCCAAAGGTGGCAAATCGAATTTGGTTGCTTTTGAAGGTGCATAAGTAATATTGTACAATATTTCACTAAATGTTATCGATCGAATATGGTTGGTACCGAGGGAGGCAAACTAAATGTGGTTGTTTAGGAAGGTGAATAAGTAGTATTTTACAAAAGGTTATCAACTGAATATGGTTATTACCAAGGGAAGCAAACTGAATATGGTTATTTCCAAAAGTGCATGAGTGAAATTGTATAATTTTTGTCAAGGGTGATCAACCGAACATGGTTGGTGCGAAAGGTACTTAACTATTTTTCAAAAATGAAGATTCACCGAAGGTGGTAAACCAAACATGGTTGGTCCCCAAGGTACTTAACTATTTTTCAAAAATGAAGATTCATTGAAGGTGGTCGACCGAACATGGTTGGTCCCAAATGTACTTAATATTTTTCAAAAATGAAGTTTCACCAAAGGTGGAAAACCAAACATGGTTGGCCCCAAAGGTACTTAACTATTTTTGAAGGACAAGTCTTTCAAGGAAGGTTGACCAATAATAGTTGTGAAACCTTTAAAAAGACTAAGGTTGTAAATCCTTAAAGGATGACACGACTCATTGCTGAAGATGGTTAATCACCGAAGATGGTTAAACGCCGAAGCACAAAGATAATGTCTGAAGTCATACCAATTATGGACTTAGCCAAAATTTCAAAGCAAGATAGAATTTTATTTCATTGCAAAAGTAAAAAGTACAAAAAGAAAAAGAAAAAAGGAGGCGTATTGGTTGTCCTGACCAACCTTGGGCTCCTCAGCATCTTTGGTGGAGTCACCTCCGGTGTCATCTTCATTGGTGCCAGCTTCAGTGGATGATAGAGGAAGAATGGGATGATTGAGAAATTATACTCTTAACCATTTTGAAGTTGGTCCTTCGAGAATGTTAAGTGCACGAAGGAAGGAGAGGTCCAAGTGATGATGCTGGGAAAAGAGACTTGGTGACGGGCAAGGTGAAACCCATCTTGGTAGGAGCCGATCGATCTCGACTATGAATTCAGGAATGAGCCTTAACGCAATCGTCAGCTCAGCAACGGCTTCAGCCTTCTCCTTCTGGAAGGCTTCATTCACCAAAGTCAGAGCCACCACCCTCAAGCCAAGGTTTGACACTTTGGAAGAAAAGTCTTCCAAAAGCTTATTTTAGCTCTTCAGCACCTTTTCCCGAAGGTTGGCCAAGTCATCCTTTGCAATTTTATTAAGCTCACCATACTTGATGACTGAGCCAATAAATAGCTCTTTGGCCTTCACCAAATTCTCCTCTGAATGATTTTGGATCGAAGATTGTTTGGCTACCTAGGACCGAAAGTACCCTTCATATGCCAAAAACTACAAAGAGGAAGATTCCAAATGTGAGTCAAAAGCAACAAGAGCTCAAAATTTTTCTAAGTCCTAAAAGGCTAAGGGTTTACCTGGGCAGCATGCTCGGCCATCCTTGCGTTGATGACTTCCTCGTTCGGACACTCCTCTGTCAATGACTGGAAAGTGGCATTAGTCATAATGCCCCTCGCCATTTGAGGAGCCATCTTCTAACTATCTTTGAACAAAAAATCCAAGTCATTCGTGAAGGTCCAGAAGGGCTCCCTTCGGACCCTGTCCTTCAGATTTTTGTATCCTAAAGGGCCCTATTCCTAGCATGTTCAGTCACCCATTGAGCCGGGGTCTGCAAAATCACACCGAAGTTCCATTAAAATGTTATCCCTTAGTCATTCATCTACAAGGTCTAAAATACCAAAGATTACCAAACTTATAGCTGACTGACTAATGGACAAGCCTAGGGGTGGTTCGGCATTGTCCGTATCAGAGTTGCTAACATCAAGGACCTTGGTAGGAACGCCTTTTCCCTTCTTTTTTCAACATTCCTCCAACTGTCTCGACAGTCGGATTGGGACTCAGAGGGGTTGAGCAAATGGCCGGCTCTAAGGCCGGGCCAACACGTGTAGGAGCTCGGTCAAGCAGTCCCACTTCACCTTCGAGTATAGGTAGAAAGGAGTCCTCTTTGGTTTTCTTCGACTTCGACCTCGAAGATGGTCTGGCCGATGCTTTCTTATTCTTTAGCACCTTTTTCTTCTGCTACTCCCCCTTCTTGGCTTGGCCTAGAAAGAAACTCTTCTAGAAGGTTGTGTTGGGTTTCAGGAGCCAAACAACGCAGCAGAATTTAACCAAGACCCTCTAGGATCCAAGTGAAATGGGGTAAACCAGGTGTTCAAAAATTTTCATACCTAATTTTCAGTTGAGATCTCTCACTCAACTGTAGAGTGGAATCACAAAACCTGAATAGTTGACATGTTCAACATCTCTATGGTATCCACACGAGCCTCTTGGGATCACCATGCTTCCACCACATCCTGGCAGATGCATTTCTCTTGCGTTCGCAGTGCAGCTTGCGTCCTCCAAAGAATTGCAAGAGACGAGTGCGGCTGTCCTTTTGGGAGGCTAGGGCAAGAAGACCAGCGAATTTCTCACTAAAAGTTGTATTTATAGTGAGACTTAACTTCCAGGCCTAAAGGGTTTCAAAGCCCTAATCCAATTAGGCTTTAATTTCGAGCTTAATAATGGCTCAAATCTTGGGCCATAATTAATACAAAATTATTGTAAAACCATAACCCAAATAATTAGCCCATACACTTGGTGGCCTGCGGTGGCTTTGTTGTGTGCCATTGTGCGGGTAAGGAGGGCTTCTTACGGAGGAGAGCACCTTGGGAGGAGATTCCCTAGTGGAGGATACCTGAAATGCTCTAGAAAACACAAGTTAGGAGGTCCCCGGAGTGTATTTCTGAGGAGGAGCCTCCGACGCCCAAGTCAGCACTTGTAGGTGACTAGATGATGTGCTCTTTTTTGTGTTCCAAGAGAACTTTCTTACCTGGCTGGGATGCTTCCTGGGCATTTATAAAGGGGGCGTACAGAAGCCATTCTCCTCACGTGGTCTTCCCAGATTACGACACGTGTTCGGTGGGATGCGATCCCGGCTTTTCGAGGATTGAAGGGACACTTATCTCAGTAAAAGTCGTCTGGCTAGAAGCTTAGGCATTCCAAAAGTGTCGTGTCGAGGCATCCTTATGATGGCGTGCTCCAGTGATAGCATGTCAGAATGTACTTGGAGGACGACTTTATGGGGAGGTGTTAGAGGCTCCTTAAATGCTCTGTTCATACTCCCCGAAGTTACTCTAACGTTTGCAGTAGTATATTCCCCGAGGATGGTCCCTCTGAGGGATACTTCTGCTTCTGGAGAGGGTCTGATTGTTCTGCCGAGGTTGGTCCTACCGTTCCCTAAGAAGGCGAATTCCCAACATTAGGCCAGGGGGTCGTTTTATCCTTCCGACCTCAGTTGATAGTTTTCCTCTGTCGAGGTCGGTACTCCACCAAGTCTGGGAGCTTGGCCAGTGATGGGCACCTTGGCCATCACATGCCCCCTCCTGGAGAGCCGAAGCGGGGGCTTCGGCTATGCTTTTCTCAAAAAGTTGCCTTTCTTCAGGAGGCATCTCCTCGGAGCCAAGGTACCCTAATTTAGTTTTCTTGATGTCCTCGGGACGCATGTTACTTTTTTATTTTTTCTTTTTCTACCGCAAGTCTATTAATCATCGCATCCTTTGGCCAGGCGTGTCAGTTATGGATAACCGTGCCTGGGTTTTTGCGATGTCAGAGAGGCGTGCCCTGGTTCCTTACGCTGCGTGACACGTGGACACTGTTGGATGGTGAAATAGTTATGCTGGTTAAGTTAACTGCACCCCTTCGCCTTCAAGGAGTAATAATGAGGTGGTTATATCTTCAAAGGATGACTATGACGACGTTTCGCTTATCCTTCTTCGGTCTATATAAGCACCTTCCTTCCCATTTTGCCTTACTCTTTTGTTTTAGCTTTCATCTGCTCTAGAGTCTTTTCCCGTTCTTTTCTTTTTTCTGGCGACGGTTCCTACGGCAGAGCGGTCTCCAGCGACTTCTTGCGGCGGTGTTTCGCAGTTCAGATCTTAGCAAAATCTTTGGTGGGTGTTCCTTTTTGTGGTTTCTCTCCATTGTTGTTCCTCTATTTCTCCCAAAGTCATCTCTCATTTTCTTTTGAAAGATGTCAAATCCAACTCCATTGATGACTGTGCGCCCTCTTTCTGAAAACTTCATTTCTCTTAAGGCTTACCCCTGTTCCACTACTTTGGAAAAGATGACAAAGTGGGTGGCCAAGTACTACCTTCCTTCTTATATCACACCGAAGTTACTTCTCCCGGGATCTTATGGTTACGCAGCTTCTTCGGGGGAGGTTACCGTTTACCGAGCTCAGCTGAAAGCCGGTCTTCGGTAACCCCCTCATCGCATGATATGCGAATTCTGCAAATTCCATGGTATTGCCATGAACCAACTTCCCCCAAATTCTTATTCTTACTTCAATTCTTTCCGCTGCATGTGTGGGGTGTTCCACATAAACCCCCACTTTCTCTTCTTTATGCAATACTACAAACTTCACCCAGTCCCGAAGGGTGGTTTTTACTACCTCCTTCCCCAAGGGTCCGGGAGTAAGAAGTTTATGTTTACCTTCGGCAACAAGGACAGTTGGCGAGGATGGCAGAGGAAGTTTTTCTTTTTCCGGGTTCCTGAGTCTTGGAGCCATGTTCCTATTAGATGGGCTTCGGGGAATTTGAAGGTCGACGTCGTCGATCCTCGGAAGCTCCTAACTCCAGTATTGCTTGCCGAGTTTGACAACTTTGACTGACGTATTCGGACAGTAACGGACTAGGACTCTGAGGACCCCTCACGTTCACCTTACCCTTTTCCTATTAAGTGGGATCTTATGTTAGAGGAGGTCCTTCGGGAACTAGGAGTGATAAATGCCCGTAAAGGTGACCCCGGCATGCCTGTGCCTGTTCTTCCAGGGAAAAAAGCCTGGATAGTCATGCTCCTTCGGCGTGAGATTTCTTATGAGGCTTTTTCCGAGAGTGAGTCATCTTTCAGGGTTTGATATCTATTTTCCTTTTGGACTTACACTGATATTTTTTTTTTTGTAGAGATGGGCAATCAATCTGTCGACTTTTATAAGTCACTTTACGCCAGTCAGGCTGAGAGGGGGGAGCAAGTTCGCAAGAAAGCTCCTGCTAAAAGGAAGAAGATGACTGCTGGATCTTCTAAGTTCAAGAAGGTCAAGGCTACCACTCCTCCTCCTCCCCCTGAGAACGTAGCTGAGATGGAAGATCAGTCTTCTGCTCAACTTCCGACCTCCGTGAACCCTCCCTCGGACCCTGCCCTCCTCGGGGAGACATTGAGTTCTGCCATTGCTACCGAGATTTCAGCAGAGCGAAGGTCTGCTCAGGAGTTTGAAGAGGGCAGAAGGAGGAAGGGAAAGAATATCCCTGAGGAAGTTCAGGAGGTCGGTTCTGAAGAGCACGTCCCCGAAGTTCCACCAGGTTGGTTCCTTAGCCATTCCGCTACAAATCTCAGTATTTTTCATATCTACGATTTTTTGGACGAATGGCTAAGGGATAATGTCTTGACGGAACTTCGGCATGAACTTGCAAAGAACATACCCACTGCTCCCTGGGTGGAGACTCACGCCCATCGGAGTGCTCTTTGGGATCGACGGATTCTTCAAGACAAGGTGCCACGGGAGCCCTTCTGGACGTTTATAGAGGACATGGATCTATTCTCTGAGGATAGCCAGCTGATGGCTCCACAAATGGTGATGGGGGTTCTGACTAACGCCACCTTCCAGACCCTCACCACCGACTGCCCTAATGAAGAGATCCTCGCGGCGAGGATGACCTAGCATGCTGCTCAGGTGATCCTTTCTTCTCTTATATTTTAGAAAAATGCTCTTCCAAGCTGTCACTTCCTTCTGATACTCATATGGGGCCTCTGTTTCTTGTAGCTTTTGGCATACAATGGGTACTTCCGTGCCTGGTCAGTGAAGCAAATGGAGACCCGTTCTCGGTCCGAAGACTCCTTGCGCAAGACGAAGGAGTCCCTCACCCAATATGCCCTCAAATATGGTGAATTGAACAAAATCGCGAAAGAGGACCTTGGGAATCTTTGGACCCAGCTTGTGTCCAGTAGGCAGGAGCTTCTTACTGACTTCTCAGCCAAGGTGGAAGATCTCGACTCAAAGTGCGTGACTCTTTCTTTAGAGAATGAAGCCCTTCAGAAGGTGATCGCTCAAGATGGCGAGAGTCTTATGAAGGCGCTCGCTTTGAATGCCGATCTCCAAGCTGAGGTTGCGTCGTTGAAGAAGAAAGAGATGAAGAGCAAGAAGAAGAAGAAGCTGGAGAGGAAGATTGCTGCGCTAAAAGCTGAGTTGGCGGTTCTTAGCGCCGAGAAAGATCGTACCAAGCAAATGTTGAAGACGTCTTACCAAGACGGCTTCTGCTTGGCTCGTTACCAGGTCCTTGCTCAGCACACTGGGCTTGACCTCTCTTACTTATCTACTCTGGACTTTCCCAAGGAGCCCAGATCTTCATGGTATAAAATTGAGTTTCTCAATCTTCCTCCAGCTGGGCCTGTGTCTCCGTCTGAGCCATCCGAAGGTAATGTTGAAGAGACGCTAGATACGCCAGCTCAGTCATAGGCTTCTTCTTCTTTTTTTTTGTATTCTTTGTCTAGAATTTTTTAATGAAGAATTTTTCTCCATTCTCCGTTCTCTCTTTCGAATATGAGTAGTCAGAAGCTAGTATGATTCTAGGTGTGCATTTTTGGCGGACACCTGCGCCTTCTCTTTCGGAAGGATCCTTTTTAGACTGCTAATGGGTTTTTGAGCTTAGTAAGGAACTTTGCCTCGAAAGAAGAATCATTAAGGCATATTCTTTCGGCAATGAGGCCATATTAGTCATGTATTTTCATTGATGACTTCAGGGAGGAGTAGCTACAAGCTTTCTTTGAAAAATGTCTTAGTGTAGAATTTTTTCGGAGAATCTGAATCCCAAGTATTCTTCAACTCCCCTCCTTTGATATCACCCAACTTATAGACCCCCGGACGAACTTCGTCAAGGACCAAATAGGGTCCACTCCAATTTGCCCGAAGTACCTCTTCTGATGGCCTTCGCTATTCGAATTCGGTCTTTCAGAGAACAAGGTCTCCTTTTTTGATCTCTTTTTCTGTTACTTGTAAATTGGCGGCGTGTGCTATTCTCTGCTGGAAGGCCTTTCTTCTCAACTCGACCATTTCACGGTGTTCCTCGAGGAGGTCCAGTTTTGCCCTTAGTCCAAGATCATTTCCTCCTTCATCGAACAGTTGTACTCTTACCGAGGGCTGCATGACTTCAATGGGAATAATGGCCTCAGTCCCATATACGAGCAAGAAAGGAGTCTCTCCCATGGCTCTTCGGGGAGTCATTCGGTAGCTCCATAGCACACTTGGGAGTTCTTCTAGCCATTTCCCTTTTGCCTTTTTTAGCCTTTTCTTCAGTCCATCTTTTATTGTTCTGTTAGATACCTTGACCTACCCATTACTCTCAGGATGGGCCACTGGAGCAAAATGCATTTTGATGCCGAGGTCCTCCATGAGTTCCCGGAACCCCTTGTCCGTGAACTGAGTTCCGTTATTGCCCACTATTACCCTCGGAATGCCAAATCGGCATATAATGTTCTTCCATACAAACTTTTGAGCGTCCTTCACCGAGATTGATGCCAGCAGCTTTGCCTCTATCCACTTAGTGAAATAGTCTACCGCGAAATCTGCCTCGGCATTATCTCGCCGAGGCACGTTTTCGATTCGTACGGTGTCGAACTCCCGGATGAGTTTTGCCACCAATTCATGGTATTTTGCCAAGGTTGGGTTCTTTGCCCCGTAGTCTCCGGCCGTTTGTCATACTACCAGCTGAGAATCGCTGTGGGCTTTCAGGTTTCTTATGCTGATTTTTCTGGCCAGGCGCAATCCTGCTATGAGGGCTTCATACTCCGCCATATTGTTGGTGACATCAAAACTGAACTTGATGGCCTTCATCACTTCTAGGCCTTCAGGACCCCTAATGATCACGCCAGCTCCCTGGTGTTCGGACCCCGAGGCTCCGTCGACATGCAAAGTCCATTCGGCCTCACTTTCACCAGGATCTGGATGGTTGTCTTCGGTGGTGGGTACTTCGGCGATGAAGTCTGCCAGTGCTTGAGCTTTTATGGCTTTCCGAGGTTCATAAATGATGTCGTGTTCGCCAAGCTCTATACACCACTTGGAGAGCCTTCCGTAATGATCAACGTTCCTCATGACATCCCGAAGTGGTAGACTACTCCGGCCGATGATAGGGTGAGCCTGAAAGTATGGTCGTAGCCTTCTCCCTGCCAGCACCAAGGCATATATAGCTTTTTGCAACAAAGGATACCTGACTTCGGCGCCATGCAGGGATTTGCTTACATAATTGACCGGCCATTGCTTCGGCCCCTCTTCTTTCACAAGGACGGAGCTCACAGCCTTTTCTGTGACGGCGAGGTATAGCACAAGGGGCTCTCCCACGCGAGGTTGTCGCAGAGTGGGCAGGCTGGCTAAGTAGATTTTGAGTTCTTCCCAGGCCTTTTGGCAGTCTTCATTCCAAGGATGATCATTATTTCCGAGGTTGTTTTCCTCTTTTGTTGCCTTAGTGAGGACCTTGAAGAACGGTCGACACCTGTCTCCATACCTGGAAATAAACCTGCTAAGAGAGGTTATCCTTCCGGTAAGTCTCTGCACATCCTTTATTGTGGCAGGAGTTCGGAACTCGAGTAGAGCCTTGATTTTTTCTGGGTTAGCATCAATGCCTCTTTCTGATACCATGTACCCAAGGAATTTTCCCGAGGTCACTCCGAAGATGCACTTTTCGGGATTGAGACGGATCCCGAAGGCTCTGAGCTGGTGGAAAGTTTCCTTTAGATCTGTGACGTGGTCGTCAGGCAGCTTGCTTTTGACTATCATATCGTCGACATACACTTCCATATTTCTTCCTATTTAGTCGTTAAAGACCTTGCCCATCAACCTCTGGTAGGTGGCTCCTATGTTTTTAAGCCCGAAGGGCATTCTGACGTAGCAGTATGTTCCCCCCTCGGTGATGAAGGCGGTTTTTTCCTCATCTTCGGGGTCCATCCTTATTTGATGATACCCACTGAAGGCGTCTAAGAAACTTAGGAACCCGTATTCGGCAGTTGAGTCTACCAATTGGTCTATCGGTGGGAGGGGGTATGAGTCTTTTGGGCAAGCATCGTTCAAGTTTCTGAAGTCGATGCACATCCGGAGCTTACTGCTTCCTTCTTTCGTGGCAATAACCACGTTGCTCAACCATTCGGGGTACTTGACCTCCCTGATGATACCAGCGTCTAACAAGCGCTGCACTTCAGTTTTGACAAAGTTACTTTTATGGACCGAGGTGCTCCGTTTCTTTTGCCAGACAGGTTTTGCCTCGGGATTAACTTTAAGGCTATGCTGTATTACGCTAGGGTTTATCCTTGGCATGTCTTTCGGTGAGTAGGCAAATAGATCTTTATTTTCCAGTAGAAAAGATACAAGTTTCTTCTTGTCACCTTCGGCCAAGCTCTTCCCTATTCGGGTAGATTGACCTGGGACAAGCTCTACTGTTTCCATTTCCACTTTCGCGGGATCTCCTTCCTTGCCCTTCCCTGGTGCCTTTGCCTTCATCGTTTATGCGGAGTTGTTTGCCGGAGTTTTTCGTGCCTTTACGAACACCTTTCTTACTTCGCCTTGATCTATGAAGATCTCTGCATCTCCATCCTTGGTGGCGAAAGTGACAGTCAAGTACTTCACATCAGGGCGAATGTGTAGATTTCCCTGTGTCTGTCTCCCAAGGATGGCGTTGTACGATGAAGGGACATCCATGACAATAAACTTCGCCATTGTGGAGGCGTAAAGTTCAGCAGTCCCTTCTACCGAAGTTCCTTTCATCATCAAGGGGAGATCGGTCCATCCGAGGATAGGCAGTTCGGACGGTCCTACCCCGAAAGTAGGCGAGGTGACGGGTTTGAGGTCGCTGCTAGATATGCCCAAGTTCGGCAGTAAGTGTGAGAACAGGACGTCAGCGTTCGATCCGTCGTCGAGCAGCACTCTCTTGACGTCCCAGTTCCTTATCCTCGCCATGATCAGCAGCGGATCGTCATGGGGAAAGATGACGGTGGATCCATCCCTGCGGGCCAGTTTCTTTGTCGGATTCTGATATTCCATGACTGCTATTTCTCTGGCCTTCCTCTTTCTTTCCGAGGATGGGAGCCCCGTCGTGATTGTTTGTATTACTCCTGCCGGAGGTGGAGGGCATCTCTTCGGACTTCGGTTTCTTCGCCTGTCAGAGTCATAGTCCTCATCTTCGGCCTTTTCTTCCTCATCTTTTCTTCCCTTCGGGGAAGGTATCCGCAGATATCGTCGAAGTTGGCCCAGTTTTATTAGCGACTCTATGTACTTCTTCAGTTGGAAGCAATCTTCGGTGTCATGGCCATGGTCGCGGTGAAACTGGCAGAACTTCTTTATGTTTTTCTTGTTATCAGCGGTCATGGCCCTTGGCCGCCGAATCTACGTCCCCAGCCTTTCCATCGTCATGAGGATGTTTGTCCGTGTAGTGTTCAGGGGTGTGAAAGCTGGGAGTTTCCTTCCCCGCATCCTCCAAGGTCTGTCCGCCTGTTCGGTTGGATGCTGAGTTTGCTGGTTGGACCCTTCGGCGCGGCCGTGATCGGACGTCGGCCCACGCATTCTCAGCTCCTCAACGGTCATGTACTGTTCGGCCATTCGGTAAAATTCACCGAGGGTATCCGGGGGGTCCTTAGAGAACTCGTAAAACAACTGCGAGGCTCTCCGAAGGCCCCGTGTCATGGCGAAAATGTGTATTTCGGGCCGAAAATCCGAGACGCTCAAAGCTTCCCTGTTAAACCTTTCGACATAGTCACGGATGGTTTCTCCATTTCTTTGCTCTATGTCGAACATCTGTACAGGCATTTTCGCCGTTGGCCGACTTCCAATAAATTGCTGTGTGAAGGCCGTGGATAACTCCTGGAACCCCGTGATGGTTCCTGGAGCCAAAGAGTTATACCACGCAGTTGCTGGCCCTGTGAGGGTGACTTCGAAACATTTGCACAAGGTAGCATAATCGGCCCCGTGCATTATCATGCTGCGTCTGTACTTTGTCAGATGGGCCTTGTGGGTCAGTGTGGCCATCATAGATCTCCAGCCGAGGTACCCTGAAGTCACCTGGCATGGCTGCCTCAACTATAGTTTGGGTGAACGGGGACTCATCCTCGCAGAAGGTTCCCGACAGCCTAGCCCAGACGGGTTTGCGGGCCACCTGTTTCTCCACCCTGTCTAGTCTCGCTAGTATCTTCTCCATAAGGATCATGGCGTTAGGCTCTTCCTCTGGGAAGGGAGATTGCCAGTGCCTCTTCGGGGAGCGAGCTCGGCGTCGAGGGGATAGGGACCTCGCCTCAGGCGACTAACTCCTTCACTGTGAGACTTTGGGTCGCTTGGACCTTGTTTGTCCCGCAGGCCGTTTCCCGAGGGGTATGTTTTCCGTAGAGGACTCTTCACGTGGGTCCCCGCTTCCCGAACTATGATGGGTCGATTTGGGGCTTTTCTCCCGAGGGCATCCTGGTGAAGGAGGCCTTTGGGCCTGAGCTTGTTGTGGCCACCTTCGGTCTATCTGCTGTGTCATCTCAGCCACTGACAGAACGTTGAAAGTCCCGTAGAAAGCTCAAAGTAACTACTAGAGGGCGATCTTCCTCGAGCGCAGAAGTCCCTGGGAATGTTTGCTCAGCGGTCGGTTGATCCTCAGGCGCGAACGGGGACCTCGGTGTTAGGCACCCAAGTGCTTGGCTTAGGCGAATTTCAACAACGGCGAAATAAGATTAAAATCCCAAAGGGGACGAGTAATGAGGAAGGTCAACTATGGAAACTAGTGCAATGACATTGAGAGTTAAAGCTGGACTTCTTCAGGGCCAAATTCACATGAAGTCCCGAACTGTAGAAAAAAACGTGACTAGAAAACTCAGAGAAAGGGGATCAGATAGTCCACACACTGTGATTCCAGGGAGGTGCCTCCGACGCCCAATTAAAACTACTGAAACTGAATTGGGAAGTTCGGCCAGCAAAAGTAGAATTGCCTGGACTAGTAGTGTTGCTCAAGCAGAATTGTGGGAGACAACAATCGATCCCCTAATCAAATCTTGTCTACCACTAGGGTACTATTCACTAGTACTAGTAAATTAAACTGTTATTTGTCTAGTTACATGGCCGGTTTATTGCAGGTACTTAGGACCCAATGGTGGGTTACCTGTGTTGTTTAATTGCTGGCATATGGGCCATGTATGACTCTAAAAGTGGTCATTGGAATAAAGGTTTTAGTGGAGGCATTGAGCACATGAGGAGCCTAAGGCTACAATGTCTCATTGCAAAAATTAGGAAGCCAAAGTAGCAATTAGCTAACTGCAACCCAAACCATTTCGGCCGAGTTAGTGAAGGCCATTCACTTAGCACATTTCGGGGCTTCCTTGGTTCTTCTTTGGCCGAGTGCGTTCTGAGAGTCCTTCACAAAATTGATCTTTGGAATCCGTCAAGTCTGGGAGCTCGGCCAATGATGGGCACCTTGGCCATCAACACTCTAATGATCCAAATAGCTATATGTGTGCGACCCAATAGGCTCTTACCACGTTGGCAATGATCATAAATCACATTTATGGTCATATGCAATGAGTGTTGCTGTTAGGTACCTCCTAAGTGCTTGGCGTAGGCCAAGAAAAACAAAGGAAAACAAAGAAAAGTATAAAGGAGAGTGAGGAGAACTATGGAAACTAGTACAATGATCTATGTGCAAAACTAGAAACCTTCAGGCCTTAACTGTACCTAGAAGCTGGACTATGGAAAACAGACAGGAAACAGAGAAAGGGGATCAAATTGTACACTTGAATGAGTGGTACAATTAAAACTATCAACTTTAAGTTGGCATTTTGAGCCATGCAAGTTTATTGGATGACTAGTGCAAGTCTAGACCAAAACTAGTAGACAATAATGATTGCTAGTCAAGTCTTGTCTACCACTAAAGAACTATTCACTAGTTAACTAGTTAAATTAACTAGTCTTTATTCTAGTTACATGGCCGGTTACACATGGGGAATTAAAGCACTTTGTTACTTGTGTTTGATGTGTACATGGCATTATAGGCCATGAAGTGACTTAAATGTCCATTTAGACACAAGTTTAAGTGGCGGCCTTGTGTTCATATGGAGTTGGGGGCTACATTGTTTCATGCAAAGAAATGGAAGCAAAAGTTAGTATTTTGCTAACTAAAATACAAGTCTTTCGGCCAAACTAGTCAAGACCATTACTTTGCCATTTCGGGTTCTTTGCTCTTCACTTGACCGAGAGTTGTCCTTGAGAGTTCATCCACATTTGGTCTTGAATTCAAGAAATCCTTGAGGGCATTGAAGGATTCAAGCTTGGAAAAGTTTGTTTCGGCTTTGCTTGCTTGGAATCAAACCTTGTTCTTGAGATTCAAGGAAGGCCGAGCCTATTCAAGCTAGGGTTAAGGTAATTCTTGTTAAATTCCTTGAATCCATGGTATTTTCTTCCATGAACAAGGATTTGAGTGCTCAAACGTTGTTAAGCTAAGTGAATTGAGCAATTGATATGTTGTTGTGGAAACCTAGTTATGGCCGAAAGATTAATTGATAGAGTTTGGTGTTCTTCGTTGTGTACATGGAATTAGTCCATGATTAAGGTTAATTGGTGCCTATTGATCTTATGCTAGGCTATTTTGAGCAAGGAACATCAATGCGTGCAAGTTAGCATTTGGCCGAGAAGCTCATTTTGAGGTAATCCTATGTTCTTCATCTAATTGCATGGTAATGGTGCCATGAACGTTGATTAATGATGATTAGGTGATTGTATGTTGGATTGGATGGGTGAAGAACATTAGTGTTTGGCAATGGGCATTATGGCCGAGGGCTTGAAGTAGTGTAATTTGGTGTTCATTACTTGATTACATGGTATTGGTGCCATGAACAATGATCATTGATGATTAGGTGTTTATGTAATGGGCTAGTTTGATAAAGAACACTATTGTGTGAAAATGGGCATTTTGGCCGAAAACTTGGATTAGTGTACTTGAGTGTTATTGACTTGGTTACATGGTAATGATGCCATGAGTGATGTTCATTGATGATTAGATGATTATGTAATGAGTTAGTTTGATGGATAACACAAATATGTGGAATTGGGCATTGTGACTGAGAGTGTAAGCTTGTATATTGTAGTGTTCTTCATTGAAATCATGGTAGTTAGTCCATGAGTAAGTGTTGTTGATGCCTATGTATTGTTATGGTAGGCATTGTGATTGAAGAACACTTGGGCATTTGAAGTTTGGCTTGAGACCGAAAGCTCTTGAGGTAGGGTTCACTAACACTTGATATTGCTTGGTGAATTACCATGGTTCAAGTGTTTAGAGTGGCTAAGTGATGGTTGAAATTTGCCAAATGACCTTAGTTGCTTGATGGGCTATTGAGTTTTCACTCGGTTGAATTGTTGATTAGCTAATTAACTAATGTACATGTACTAGAAATGCAAGTAAATGTGGCCTATTTGCTTAGCATTTTGGAGCTCTAAGTGGAAGTGGATGGTTTGATGGTGTTTTGTGTGCAATGTGCACATAGGTACATGTATGATTATTTGGGCCGAGAGCAAAATGTGGAGTGTGTGTGTGTTCTTGTGTGCTTTGGTGCTTTCCATGTGCTTGCTAACCCCACTTATGCAATTGTGGATTTTATGCCATGGTTATTTATCTTGTATATGTATATGCATGGTTTTCCTTGTCTTTGTATTTGTTTTGCAGGTAAAGCTAGCTAATGGGAGGTTAAGCTTTGAGTGAATACTCAGCTTAACTAAATAGACACTTATTAGAGTTGAATATGTATAAGTGAATCCTACTGAGTTTTACTCACTGCCCATCCTTTTACTTTCAGGCAAAGACATTCAACCTGCGTAGCACTAGTTTGCTCTGTACTTGTGTTTAGTGCTTGTTTGCTTGTTTAGCGAGGTATGTGCCAATTTGTGCTTGGCTTATTAGTTCTAGTACATTACAAGTGTTATATTATTGGTTGGCTGAGACTTATGTGATAAGTATGCAGGCTGTAGTTGGAGACTTGTCTAGGAAAAGCTATGGACACTTGGACTTTGGCTCTGATCATAGTATTTACTTTCATGACAATGAATCAGGCAATTAGGTTGGTGTTGCACTGTGTGCTTTTGTATGGAATTCTCAAAGTTCTGTTTGACCATTAATGGTCTTGGTATGTAATAACTTGGCATGTTTAGCTTTCGGTTTCATGGCATGTAACCATGTTGGACTCTAGGTAGACTACCCTTTTTGTGTACATATGTGTAGTCCTTGATGCCTAGACTTGTGATGCTTTTGTTAGGATTGTATGCCAAGTTATGTATGGGCTTATGGATGGCTTTATGCTTGTACATGTATGCTGAATATTTTGGGCCAATGTATGGCACTTTTATGTGAATAGTTATGGGCCTGGTCTTATGGAAATGTTGAGCATCATTATGTGTATGTTGTTGACCGAGAGCATCATGTACATATTAACTTATGGTTTCAAAATCTAAACCAATAAGGTGGCTTCTTGGTTGTCATATAGATAGCACACTTGATTGCACACCAATTATGCACTTAAAAACTTCATTAAGTGTTGCCTTGCTTGGTATGCAAGTATTCAATTAAAACCTTGCTTGTTGTGCAAGTTAGTGGTATTGGGCCTTGCCTTCGCTGCAAGTATTGTTGGACTTGTTTTAAAGCCACCTGGGCCACCTCCCAGGCCTCTCAGCTTAAGAAAATAAGACTTAATGTTGCCATGGTTTGCTTGGCCGAATGCTAGAAACTAAATTTTGGAGTTGGGCTTGTGAGTTAATTTAGAAACTTATAGGCCAGGGCCTGAGCGAGGTGTGACAGGCTTTGTTTGGTATCAGAGCCTGCTTGATACTATGATCAGAGCATAGCCTAGACAGTGTCTCCTTTAGGTCTAACTTATATAAGACTTGTATTATTTTGGATATATGTGAATATCTGCAATTGAAAGTGGAGGATGAGAACCAGGGTCAGGGACAGGGATTCCCTGAGACAAGTAGAAGGTATTGCAGCCCATAATGCAGAGGGCTTGCAAGAAAATGTGCCCGAAACTCAGTCTGAAGAAATGGAATATAATGTGGCCGAAGAGCCCACTGCCAGGTACCAAGCACCTGGACCTAGTAGAGACAGACAGGAGAGAATGGAAGTGATGATCGAGTCACTACATGCCACTGTGGCTCAACTTGTGCTGGGAATGCAATCTTGGCTAGAGGCCAAGCCCAGAATCAGGAAGAGTTAGAACCAGCAGAAGTAGAAGGGAGAAGGAGAAGAAGGAGGCCTGGCAAATAGCCAGTGGGTTATGACCAGTCTAGCAGGGCTGGAGGTAATCAAGAAGAGGAAGAAGCAGATGAGGAAAGGAGACACCCAAGGGCCAGAAGGATGAGGTCTGAAGTGAGGCAGGAGCCCAGACATTGAGGAGAGAGATGCATATATATACTCCAGGGGGACTAAACCCTCTACTGAGGAGACCACAATGAGGAGCAGATCAAGCAGATCATCCAAGGGTAAATCCAATAGCAGAGAGCAGAATAGGAGAAGGCACAGTAGAGGAGGACTAAAGGAGGGCCAGTTGGAGGGGTTCCTGGCATTGAAACCTCTAGTCTTCAGAGGAGGATGTGACCCAGAGGAGGCAGAGTTCTGGGTATATCAGATAGAGAAGATATTGGAAAGGATGGAGGTTAGTTCCACACAGAGAGTACTGCTAGCCACTTTCAGGCTAGAAGGAAATGCTGAACTCTGGTGGAGGGCGGTACAAAGGAGTTATCAGGAGAGGAATCAGATGAGGCGTCCAGACAAGAGGAGAGCTATGAGATGGGCTGATTTCCTCAGGGTCTTTCGTTAGAAGTATGTTAGTGAAGCACAGAGAGACCAGAAGCAAGTTGAATTTGACCAACTGGAGCAGGGGGAGTTGAGTGTGCTGGAGTATGAGCAGAGGTTTAACAGTTTGATTAGGTATGCCCCTCAGTATGAAGGATAGGAGGAACTGAGAACCAAGAGGTTCGTTAGGGGTATAAGACCTGAGTTGAGACAAATCCTCAGAGCAATTGGAGCCAGAGACTACTACA
>SMDT01000971.1:0-121955 GCA_005392925.1 Aquilaria sinensis
TAAGTGGCTAAAGTGTCCAAGAAATCAAGTGTGTGAAGCTTTTTGGCATCCTTTAGAGTAAAGAAATGTTGGTTTTGAGTGAGAACTAATGACCCATTTAAAACAATTGAGAGTTTGTGGAGCAAAAGAGGAAGAAGTTTGCCAAGTTGGGGGATTTAGTATAAGTTAGTTTAAGTTGTTAAGTCTTCTTCTTCCTTAGTCATTTGCATTCAACTCCAAATTCGTAGCTCCACTTTCCCTCTCCAAACTCCGAGCCCAAAGCTTCTTTTCCTGCAATTCTTCATCAAATTGAGGAAGCCCAAGCTATTAGTAGGAATCATCAAGCTTCTTTGTTGGTGTTCTAGCTCCAATTTGCTTTTTGGTGCTAGTTTGGACTCAAAATTCGTGGGTAAGCTTGTTGGGTTCATTTGGATTGGTTCTAAGTTGTTTCCATAGCTAGAAATGGTCTTGGTTTGAAGTATTTGGTGCCATATCACATTGGTTTTAGGTGAGGAACTTAATGGGAGCTTGATTGAGCTAAGGTGGTTATGTTTCAATGCTTGCTTTGTAGCTAAATTGAGGTAAGGGTTCAACTTAATTAAGCTCAAATAATGCATAGAAATGTAGTCTTTTGTGTGGGAATGAGTTAGGAACAAGACCCAAGTGATTTGAGTTTGGGATGAGAAAGTTTGAGCAGTTTTCGTGCAAGGTCACACGCTGTCGCGCAACGCTGGAAAGCGTTGGCGACGCGTTGCCAGTGGAAACGCGAGTTGGCGACGCGTCGCCGAGAAATGAAAAATTTTTCTGAACACTGATGCTTGTGGCGACGCGTCGCCAACGGCGCCGCCAAGGCATTTTGCCCCCAAGCTCCGGGCATCCTAAGAGTGTCTCAAACTCTCGATTTTCATCCCTAGGCTAAGTTAAGACATTCCGTAGCCTCGGTTGGGTCTAGAAATCCTTCCTAAGCTGGGAATTATGCATTATTTAAGTGGTAGTTAAGTTGTGTGGTTAAGAAAGAGTATGACTTGGTGGTTAAGAAAATCAAAGTGCTTAAGCTTCTAAACAAGCACTAAGGGGATTAAGGGGGTTTTTAGACTCTTTGTTGGCCGAGTAGAATGTCATTTACCTATGGTCAATGAGGAGGAAAACCTAAGTCGATCCCTACCAAACCATTTGGTTTGGTAAGCAAGCCACTATGAGTGCTCTAAGTTAAACCTTAAGGGTTTGGCTAGTTAAACCACATAGGATTACTACCTTGCGCAATAAGTTAAGGGTAAAGACGGGTAAGTTTCAAAGGGGTGACGACCTACTCTAGAACCCGTAGGTGGGACTTAAGGGAGGTAAAGTATCCGGGATACGAGGGCCAGTATCTCAAGTACCTCCGCCGTTTGAGCTCACGGCAAGTTTTATGACACCTAGAGTGCAGAAAGTCCCAAGTGCATGCATTATGTGCATTTCATATCATACATTCATGCATTGCATATCTTATATATATGTCTGTTGATTGTTTGAGTTGTTTGTTGGTTGATCCACTTGTTTGGTTGCTTGTTTGCCATGGTTCCATCTTGGTTGCTGCTATCTTCTTGTAGGTATTCAAGGGACCCTTACTGAGTACTTTTAAGTACTCACTCCCTTAAGTTTATTGTGCAGGTTCTAACTCCGGGCCTAGTCACTAGTTGACTAGTTGAGGCCTAAGCATTTCTCTTTTGCAGGCGTACTTTTCTTGAGAATCCTTGTGATTCTAGGTTACTGGAGTGGTGTAAGTTATGTGCTAACCAAGTTGTGCCTTTACAGTGTAGAGGCTAAGAGTGCACAAGAATCAAGAACTAAGGAAGGGCTTGCACTTGGAAGCTTGGATAGCTCAAGGTGGGGCTAGCATAAAGTAGATGATCTTAGTTAGTTAGTTTTTGTCTCGATATGTTTGTACCCCATAGTACCTTGTTGTACTAAGAAAGTTGCCTCTAATAGGATACATTGTGATGTAAATCCATCTTGTTACTTTTGGGTGCATGCTAGAAGTATCTTTGTATGCACAAACTATTACTTGTAGTCAAAGTAACTAGTATTTCAATGTCTTGGCACGTTTTAAGTATGTTTTAATAGAAATGCTCGAGCAACTGTTTTTTTTTAACCAACGATCTATTTATTCTTTTGCATTGCCAGGACAAAAGCATGCATATCTCTTGAACTAAGTAGGTTAAGGAACTAGTTGCATATAAATTGTTTAAGTTTATATTGACAAGTAATAGTTAGCCAATAGTAACTTAGAGGGATTCATAATCCCTAAGAGCCTACAAGATTATGGGGCACTGGGGCCCCGTTCTATGACAGTTTTTGGTATAATAGCGGGTTAATGTTCCTAGTAGAGGCAATAAGTGAACTAAGATCTAAGTGTTCTTGTGCTAAGTGCGGTTAGTACTGCTTATAAGTTGCTCTGGCTGCAGTTTTCTGGCTGTGGTTGCAGGTATTATGGTGAACACTCGGGCAGGTACTGCTACTAAGGTTCAGGGTTCTGGTGCAGGAACTAGTGACCCCAGTGGGGCAGACATGAGGGAAGTGGTTTCCCTGTTGAGGAGACTTAATGAGTCAATGGACCGGATGCTACATGGCATGGCTATTCTACTTTAGGAGCGTGCTCAACCTCCAGTTCAGGGGGAGACCTTGGAGGACCCTAATGGGGTAAGGGCCGAAGTGCACCAAGGCCCAGCGATGCACCAAGGTCAGGGGAGAAATCCCCCGCCCCAAGGGCAAGTGCAAGGTTAAGAGCAAGTAAATGAGCGTGTTCAAGTGGACTCTGAAGAGGATAGTGAGGAAGAAGATGAGGAGGACATCCATCCACGGAGGAGAAGAAGGAGACCTGTTATTCCAGACCATATGGGACTTGCTTCCTTATGCCGAGATATCAATACTCCAAAGTTCAATGGCATAGGAGATCCCGACATGGCTGAGGGATGGTTGTATCAGATTAATGAAATCTTCAAGAACATGAAGTTTGATGATAAAGCCAAGATGGATTTGGTGCCTTTCTTCTTAGAAGGCAAGGCTTCCTTATGGTGGAAAGATGTCATGGAGAGGCTTGACTCTTATAATGAAGGTAGGCCCGGGCAAAGACCTAAAGAGCTTGATTGGATCGAATTTGAGAAGGAATTTCGGAATGAATTCAACAGTGAGGCGGCCCAAGATCAAAAGCGGATTGAATTTGATGAGTTGATACAGGGAAGGTTGACGGTCCATGAGTATGAAAGGAAGTTTAGTTCTCTTTTTCGGTATGTACCTCATTTGGCCGGGAAAGATGAACTAAAGGCAAAGAAGTTCATTCGTGGACTTAAGGTGGAATTAAGGAGTTTCTTGACGATGATTGGAGTTCGGACTTATCATGAGGCTGTCCAAAAGGCCTTAGTATTGGAAAGGGAACTAATGGAGGCAAAACCTAAGGATAAGGCCATTGAGCCGAGGGTACCGGTGCACTCAAGGTTGACGGACAAAAGGCCTATTATGGGAGGAGACCAAGGACCCTCCAAGAAAATCAAGAAGGTTGGGAAGGGCCGTTGTCCTAAGTGTCAAAGATTTCATGGTAACAAACCTTGCACCCTTGGAACCGATCTTTGTAATTACTGCCGTCAGCCTGGACATTGGGCTAAGGAGTGCCCAAGGCTTAGGCAATATCAAGGTCGAGGAAGACCGGGAGCCTCAGGAGCTGGTAATGCTTTTGTCAGAGCCCCTGTGCCACCACGAGTTTTTGCTTTGACGGGCCAAGCACCCAGGGAGCCTACAGCTGTGCAAGGTAACTTTAATGTTCAGGATAGTAGTGTTAGAATTCTGTTTGATACTGGTGCTACTATTTCTGTCATTTCCTTGAGCATGGTTGTTAAGTTTGGTTTGCAAAGAACTTTGTTGGATGAGATGAGGCTCATTAAGTCGGTTGGGAGGAATATTGTTTTTACCAATGAGTTGGTCATAGGGTATCCTTTGGAATTAGGAGGTCGTAAGTTTTTGAGTGACCTTTGGGTCTTGACTTCGATTCCTTATGATGTTGTTCTTGGGATGGATTGGTTAAGTAGGTATAAGGCCCATATCGACTGTGCAGGTTATAAGGTCACCCTTGAGGATACCTCAGGGGTAAGTGTGACTTGCACGGGTGGTTTGGCAAGTAGTGCTAAGAGTTTGCACCTCAAGTTAATGGAGTCCATTCCCATTTCGAGTGAGGTGGTGACTTACTCGTTGAATAGGGTGGCAGTCGAGGAGCAACTCAAGGAAATTCAAGTAGCCAATCTATTTCCAGAAGTTTTTCTTGTAGACCTCCCAGGATTACCCCCAAGAAGGGAGATTGAATTCTCCATACACTTACAGCCTGGGGCAGAACCAATTTCTATACCCCCTTATAGAATGTCAGCACCTGAAATGGATGAACTGAAAAAGTAATTAGAAGAATTGCTTGAGAAGGGCTTTATAAGGCCAAGTGTTTCCCCGTGGGGTGCTCCAGTGTTGTTTGTAAAGAAAAAGGATGGAACCTTAAGGTTGTGCATAGATTATAGAAAACTGAATGCAGTGACTGTAAAGAACAAGTACCCATTGCCCAGAATTGATGACCTATTTGATAGGTTAAGAGGAGCAAAGGTCTTTTCCAAAATAGACCTAAGGTCTGGATATTTCCAGATAAGAGTGAGGAATGAAGATATCCCAAAGACAGCATTCAGGACTAGGTATGGGCATTATGAATACACGGTTATGCCATTCAGAGTGACTAATGCTCTGGCAGTTTTCATGGATGCCATGAATCGGATTTTTAGGCCCTACCTAGATCAGTTTGTTGAGGTGTTCATTGATGATATATTAGTGTATTCCCAAACTCCCCACGAACATGAGAAACATTTAGAGACAGCTTTGCAAGTGCTTATGAATAATCAATATTATGCAAAACTATCTAAATGCCAATTTTGGGCAAGTGAAATTCCTTTCCTTGGACATATCATAAATGCTCAGGGACTAAGTGTAGACCCAGAAAAGGTAAAGGCTGTGGTGGAGTGGAAACGCCCAACAACTGTAACTGAAGTTAGAAGTTTCTTGGGGTTGGCGGGCTATTACCGAAGGTTTATTGAGAAATTCTCTATAATAGCTTCATCATTGACTGCCTTGACAAAGAAGGCACAGAAGTTCATTTGGACCTCTAAGTGTGAGGAGAGTTTCCAGGAGCTTAAGAAGAGGTTGATTTCTGCTCCCATCTTAATCCTACCAGATCCGCATGAAACTTTTGTGGTATACACTGATGCATCTGGGACAGGATTAGGATGTGTGTTGATGCAGGATAAGCAAGTGATTGCATATGGGTCTAGGCAGTTAAGGCCTAACGAGTTGAATTACCCAGTGCATGATCTTGAGTTAGCAGCCGTTGTGTTTGCTTTAAAGCTCTGGAGACACTACCTTATGGGAAGATCCTTTAAGATCTTTACAGACCATAATAAGATCTTTACGGACCATAAAAGTCTGAAGTATTTATTTACCCAAAAGGATCTTAACATGAGGTAGAGAAGGTGGATCGAGTATATCAAGGACTATGATTGCTCGATAGACTATTGTTCTGGTAAAGGCAACGTGGTTGCTGATGCCTTGAGCCGTAAGTATTCTGGGGTAATTCTCTCCAAGGATCAAGTAACACAAACCTCAAAATATCCTAGTGCAGAGCAATTCACAGTTTTATTTGAATTGTGGAGAGAATGGGAAATGGCTCAAGTCATGGTCCTTGAAATTCAGTCAGCATGGCTGGCTAATGTTAAGCAAGCTCAAGAGAATGACCCAAGTTTGAAAGGAGTTTCTGGGGAGGAAAAGCATGGTACTGTACTGAAGGAATTTCAGTACAAGGATGGGTTACTTTACTATGGTGACCGGCTCTATGTGCCAAGTGAATGAAGGCAACAGGTGTTGTAGGAGGCACATACGAGTAAGTTTAACGTTCACCCTGGTGTGAATAAGATGTACCATGACCTTAGGACTCATTTCTGGTAGCCAAAGTTTAAGAGAGACATATATGAATATGTGTCTAAGTGCCTCACCTGTCAAATGGTGAAGGCAGAGCACCAAAGGCCATCAGGAATGTTGCAAAGTTTACCACTCCCAGAAAGGAAATGGGGATCCATCACCATGGACTTTTGTGTTGGGTTGCCAAACACAAGAAGTCAGCATGATTCCATTTGGGTGGTGGTGGATAGGTTGACAAAATCTGCACACTTTATCCCCATTAAAATTACTTATACCATGGAGAAGTTAGCCCAGTTGTATATTCGGGAAGTAGTAAGACTTCATGGAATTCCTGATCAGATTGTATGTGATAGAGATCCCCGTTTTTTTTCAAGGTTTTGGAATGCCTTTCAAAAGGCTATGGGTTCCGCTGTGAACCTAAGTACTGCATATCACCCTCAGACTGATAAGCAATCTGAGCGGGTGATCCAGACCTTGGAAGATATGTTACGAAGTTGTGTGATGGACTTCAAAGGGGATTGGGACCAACATCTGCCTTTGATTGAATTTGCTTATAATAATAGCTATCAAGAAGCTATTAAGATGGCGCCCTACGAAGCTTTGTATGGGCGTAAGTGTGTGACCCCTCATTGTTGGGCAGATAAAGCTGATGAAATAGTTGTTGGTCCAGAAATCATTGCCGAGACCACGGCAAAGATTAAGTTGATCCAAGCAAGGATCAAAGCTGCCTTAGACCGGCAAGCTAAGTACACCAATGTGCGAAGAAAAGATTTAGAGTTTGAGGTAAGAGACAGAGTACTCCTTAAAGTTTCACCAATGAAAGGTGTGGCTAGGTTTGGCCAAAGGGGTAAGTTGGCACCAAGGTTTATTGGTCCTTTTGAAATCCTCGAAAAGGTAGGAAAAGTGGCTTATCGGTTGGCTTTACCGCCAAGTTTTGCCCATGTTCATAATGTGTTTCATGTAAGTTCCTTAAGGAAGTGCATTGTGAACCCTGGGCAAGTGTTAACCCCGCCCATTATCCCTTTGAGAGAGCTTTGATTAAGTGTTTATTAAATTAAGTACCTCAAGTTATCGCCTGGTTAAGCAAGTAAGGTAAGCTTAATTAAGTAAGTGAGTTCCTAAGTGTGATTTGGCATAGGTAAATCAAGACCATTAGTTATTCTAGCTTTTAGAACCATCCTAGTAAGTTTTGACAACTTGTGGCACTAAGTGTTCTTTTTGAGCCATTTAGAACTTAAGTGGCTAAAGTGTTCAAGAAAATTAAGTTTAAGAAGCTTTTAGTATCTTTTAGAGCAAAGAAAGGTGAGTTTAGAGTGTGAGTTGGTGAGTTATTTGAAGCTTTTGAGAGTATGAGGACTTAAGTGCAAGGGAGGGGAAAAGTTGCTTATTAAGCTTATAAGCTAAGTGTTCTTCATCCTTAGCCATTTGTTCCATGCTCCAAAATTCGTGGCTCCATCTCCTCTCTCAAATTCCAAGCTCAAACTATCATTTCCTTGCAAGATTTCATCAATTAAAGGGTGCCCAAGGTGTTAGAAAGGATCACCAAGTTTGTTTGTGGTGTTCTAGCTCAAGTTTGATCTTTGGAAGCTTGTTTGGAGTTCAATTTCGTGGGTAAGCTTCTTGAGTATATTTGGAGTGATTCTAGGTTGTTTCTAGAGCTAGAAATGGTCTTAGTTTGATTGGTTTGGGTGCCAAATTGCATTGGTTTTAGGCTTGGAACTCAAGGAAGCTTGATTGAGCTAAGGTGGCTTGTGTAACAATGCTTGCTTTGTAGTGAAAATTGAGGTAAGGGTTCAAGTAATTAAGCTCAAATAATGCATGGAATCGTAGTTTAGTGTGTTGGGATGAATTAGAAACAAGACCCATTAAGTTTGGACTAGAAATGAGAGAGTTAGAGCAATCGTGGTGCAAGAACGCAGCTGACGCGCAACGCTGAAACCAGCGTTGGCGCCGCAGCGCCAGGAGCATGGGTGTTGGCGCCGCGGCGCCAGGATGCGATTTTGCACTCAGAAAGTTTCCTTCTTTGGTGCTGCGCTGGAGGGCTTTGGCGCCGCGGTGCCAGAGGTGACTTTAAGGATTTTTGGCCCATCTTTCCGGCCATCTTAAGAGTGACTTAGACTCTCGGTTTCTATTCCTAGGCTATCCTAAGGCGTTCCATAGCCTCGGTTGGGTCTAGAATTCATTCCTAGAGCGGGAATTGTGCATTATTTAAGAGGTAGTCAAGTTGTGTGGTTAAGAACAAAAGTGTGACTTGGTGGCTAAGTAATCCATTGTGCTTTAACTTTTGAATGAGCACTAAGGGGATTAAGTGGGTTTTTAGACTCTTTATTGGCCGTATAGAGTATCAATTACATATGGTCAATAGAGAGAAAAACCTAAGTCGATCCCAACCGAACCACTTGGTTTGGTAAGTAAGCCACCAGTAGTGTTTTAAGTTAAACCTTGAGGGTTTGGCTAATTAAACCACATAGGAAGGCTACCCTGTACAATAAATTAAGGGTAAAGGCGGGTAAGTTCGAGATAGGTGACGACCTACTCTAGAACCCGTAAGTGGGACTAATTGAGGTAAAGTGTCCGGGATACGAGGGCCAGTATCTCAAGTACCTCAGCCGTTTGAGCTCACGGCAAGAATTAAGGCACTTAGAGTGCAGAAAGTCCCAAGTGCATTTATTGTGTGCATTTCATATCATCCATCCATACATTGCATATCTTATTATTTGTTGATTGTTTGAGTTGTGTGTTGATTGAATTGCTTGTTGGTTGTCATATTGCATAGTTGCTGCACTTTTCCTTGCAGGTATTCAAGAAGGGATTCTTACTGAGTACCTTCAAGTACTCATTCCCTTAAGTTTTATTGTGCAGGTTCTAACTCCGGGCCTAATCACTGAGTGATAGTCGAGGCCTAAGCTTTCTGTTTTGCAGGTATTTCTATTGAGAATCCTAGTGATTCTAGTTTACTTGTGAAATAAGTTATGTGCTAACCAAGTTGTGCCTTTACAGTGTAGAGGCTAAGAGTACACAAGAACAAGAATTAAGAAGGGCTTACACTTGGAGCTTGGCTTAGCTCAAGGTGGGCTCAAGTGAATGATCTTAGTAGTTAGTAGTTTTTGTCTCTTGTACATAGTACTTTGTGTACTAAGTAAGTTGCCTCTAATAGGATACATTAAGATGTAAATCCATCTTGTTACTTTTGGGTGCATGCTAGAGTTGTAATGTATGCACAAACTGTTACTTGTAGTCAAAGCAACTAGCATTTCAATGACTTGGTACGTTTTTAGTATGTTTTAATGAAATGCTCGAGCAATGTTTTTAATCCAAGACTTATGAATTTGTTTGCATTGCCAAGTCAGAAGCATGCATAACTTAATCTGAGTAGGCTAAGTAACTAGTTGCATATAAATTGATTTAATTTATATTGACAAGTAATAGTTAGCCAATAGTAACTAGTGGGATTCATAAATCCCTAAGAGCCTACAAGATCAGGGGCACTGGGGCCCCGTTCCGCGACATAGTGTGGGCAGGTGAATTGTGGGTGTACATCTATATCATCTACTGGGACTGATCCTGAATTTGAGAGGCTACTTTGCCAGGGGGCTATCTAGTTAGATTAGAGAGGTTACTTCGTTCAAGTAATCAAGTAATACGAGTGACCCCAACGAGGACGTTGTGTACATAAGGGGAAGAGTTTGTAACACCCCATATCCCATATGGGTAAATTATGGTAAGTCTCATATGGATATCCAGGCTTAAGTTTTAAAGCATAAGCACCTAGCACTTATCTTTTTCAAAAATGATAGCAAATGTAGTGTGGGCAGGTGTTCCGTTGACCGGTTTTGAACTTGGGTCATTATAGATAGTATTAGAGCCATGTTTAGTTCAAAGTATGTGGTTGAGTTTGCCGGTATGGGACGGGGGAACTTGAGTTCCTTATTAAATGTCTCACCTGTAGACTAAGCATATATTTTTTTGTTTCTATTTTGAACAGAACTTTAAAACATTTATTAAAAACTTAGCTTATATCTCTTTAAAAATTCAAATATATCAATGATAAATGTGTTTAATTATTTGAGCCAACTAATATAAGATCTTTATTTTAATCATTAGCTTTTTTAATCTAAAGTATAGAAATAAAGATAAATTTTCCAAACTTTTAATGAAATTTGTAAATAGATCTTTTCTTAACAAATTCCATGCTATTAATTCTAATTTTCACATTGAGAACAAAAAATTTGATATCTTTCATAAGATATTAAAACTATGAGAAAGAAATTTTTATAATTACTCTAACATCATAAATAAAAAAATTCTCTCAATTTTTTTGAAACCATGATTACCTGTGGCATATTCTTTAGTGTATTATTATTATTATTATTATTATTATTATTATTATTATTATTATTATTATTTATAATAAATAGAAATCAAATTCAATGAGCAATCTTTTATAATGGATGACTCAAATGAGGATAGTTATTATGAAATATTATAATAAAAACTATATAAAAAATAGAAAAATGAAAATAATATGAAATATATCTAAACTAAAAAAACTAAAATCATTCTTGCTACAATTTATTTTAAAAAAATAATTAGAACTATAGTTATTTGTGTAAAACATTACCTGGTATTTCAATTCACGTGCATCACATGTGTGCAGTTACTATGGCATTAAACATAATCAATTTTCTATCACTCTTCTTCTTTAATTGCTCTCCTCTGCACTGTTCGATCGTCTCCCCTGTTCATGTTTTATTTCTTTGATTCTATGCAGTGTGCTTGAGTCTTTAAACAAAATCAAAACTGTAGTATTCTAATTACTACTTGTGGCATTGTAATATTTTAAGGGTTAATTATATTTATTTCTCCTAGGATTTGGTGTTACATTTTCTCAAGAATTGCAGTCCAATGCATTGTTTGTTGGGGAGCTTTATTTGGTGTACGAATTACAAAACTGAAAAGGAAAATGGCAAAAAAATTATGATAACATAAAATAAACTCGGCCATCAGATCGCAATTGTGTTGGTTTTTGTCTGAATTCAATGTTTTAATTTTTTGTTTTTCAAAATTATGTGTCATATAGTATCTGTCTTATATATATTTGTTTGGACATAAAAATAAACACACCTGTATATATAGCTCGTCATACAAAATTCATTAACTAGCAATTGATAATTACCAATGGCCAACCCTTGAGCCGTTGAAAAATTTGCCAACGCACCATTTTCCAACAGCTTTGCGTTGTAATATTGGATTTTCTAATTTGAGGCTATTGGAAATGGCCTTTCTTTTAGTAATTTTCATATTAGAACAAGCATAGGTCATACTTGTCAAGTTAAAATTTTAAGTTTTATAAAATAGTTATTGCACTTGAGATAATTATTTGATAGCAATATATAACCAAGAGCAGCATGTTTGATACAAAAAAAAAATCTTTAATAGCAGTCTAGGGATTTTTGTCATTAAAGGTAAGAATTAATATAAAAAAATTACATACAATATTTGATTTTGTAATATAGAATCTAGTCAGGGCAAGTTTGTAGCATGTCACATAATGTACCATATCATAATTATAATGGTACAAGGCATTAGCAAAACATAAGGCCTGTAAACGTCTTAATTTTCCAAGAGATGATGATAACTTTTTATCACTTTTTTTTTTGTGTCAATAGTTAAACACCATTTAGTTTCTAAAATTATGCTTTATACATTATTAATCTTAAAAATTTATTGTATAAAGATTAGACTTCAGTTTAGGTCAACTTTAAATCCCATTTTTTTATTTTCTTGAAAGAGTTTATTTTACTAATAGTTAAACCCACTTTTAATTACTAGAACTCTAAACTTTCCTCTTTTCAACCCCAAATTTTATTATCTAATGATTATTATACTATAGATCTATAGTGCATAACCTCTCTTTCAGCCCATTTAAATTTCATTTCTTCCATTTTAGTCCTTAAATTCAATATATTTGTCATTTTTATCTTTTTTTTATCTTTTTTTTTCTTTTCTTCCCCTCTTTTTGTGCAAATTCAATGTTGAACCCTTATTACCTATAATTTTTCCATTTGCCTATTGATTTTAAAACTTTATTTTAACTTTTGTGACAGCACTTAAACATTACGTTTTTGTGAGAAGGCTATTCCTATCTCATAAAAGAAAACTTTATTTGTTATGGTTTCTCTAATTTTGGCCATTTCTTGAACTATTTCTAGACTTACTTGGATTTTCATTTAAACCCTTAATTTGTTCCATTTTATTGTTTTTTTTTTGTGTCTATAGTAAAACACCATTTACTTTCTAAAATCCTACTTTATACCTTCTTAATTTTAAAAATTTATTGTATAAAGATTAGACCTCATTTTAGGTCGACTTTAAATCCCATTTTTTTATTTTCTTGAAAATTTTTATTTTACTAATAGTTAAACCCACTTTTAATTACTAGAACTCTAAACTTTTCTCTCTTCAACCCCAAATTTTATTATTTAATGATTATTATACTATATTTATATTAAATGCTACGTCATATTGAACCGCCACAACTCTATAATTTTGAGCTTTGTCTTTTTGGTCCCCACACTTTTCTTCTAGATAATTCACTCTCTGATTTGTAGGATTTGAGCTTCTAAAATATTGTTATCTATCTCCTTAAGTCACAAACTTAGGTTATTTATAATCAATTGCTCAATCAATATATTACACCGCAACACGCGGCTACAATTCAGCTACTAGATATATAATTGCAAGTTTTTCTTATTACTATTTAATATAACAGCAACTTTTATACTGGTAACGCTCTATCTTTAATTTCATTTTAACTACTTTAATTAAAATGTTTATATTCATACATACGTGTGTGTGTATATATATAACTTCTTAAAAATTAATTTTCTTAATAAGTTCAGAATTGGTTAGTATCTATTTTTTTTTTTGTTTGTTAGAGTTGGTAACCATGTACTTTGTCATTTTTTCTCTTCCTTAATTCTAGTGCTAATATAACTCTGATTAAATAGATAATGATAACATTGGGTTTCACTAAAAAAAAATAAACTATAATGTAAAGGGAAAAAAGTTATTCAACATTTGGGCATCTTCTTACTTTTTATATATTAAAGAAACTTTTTATATTATATTATAGTGTATATATATATATAATAAAAATAGCAAAGACATAAAGTAACTAAACCTTAAATTCTAATTCCTTTTAGGTACTAGGAATTTATTCTATTTTAAGGAATCTATTTTCCCATGTTTGACTAATTATATTACAAGAATAATGGGTAAGACTATGTTTTCAAACCTCAATGATGTAAGTATAATTTCTAAATCAATCAGTAAGCATTAGTTACCCAAAATGATAAAAAAAAAATTATACAAGACTTGATCTCAATATTTTAAACTATCAGTTTATCTCGGCCATAAAATGGATGGTAAGCGTGGATTTGAAATCTTAAGGGCGAGTGTATATTAAAAATCAAGAGTTAGGTAGTTAAGCTTTTTTTAGTAATATATAATTACTTATAATTACATGTCTTTGGAAAAACTCAATGTTTACTTATCGAATTTATACTTCGATATCATGACCTATATTTGTACCATCCTTATTAAAATAAAATTATTTTTGCATGCGATGAGATATCACCAACTTGTAGAAATTGGGACAGCTCTGCTGTAATGCTTCTACTACTGGTGATGCATCGATCCGGCGGTCAGTGCTGGAAAACCCATCAGATATGGACAAACAGCATAGATGCCTCATATTCTTGAGTGCATCACTAAATGCCGTAACCAAGTCTTGGTCTTGGCTGACATCATCCTCCATAAGCCACACAAGAAGCTCTCTAAGTTGGGTCAATGCACCAAGACTTTTTACATTATGGCGATTCAATCCTAATCCCATAAGCTTACGCATATTCCTCCAGTTCCCTATTCTATAGGGAAGCCAGCTCTGAAGACGCAAATATCTTAATTGCTCCAACTTCCACATCACATCAGGTACCCCATAATCATCACTGAGAAAACATAAGGTCTGTAAACGCCTTAATTTTCCAAGACATGATGATAATTTTTTTCGGACATATCCGAACACAAGCATCTTTAAGTAAACGAATCTCGTCAAGTGATGAACGTACTTCAACCCCTTGTAAATTGAGCACCCTTAGTTGTTTGTAATTGCTGGTCACAAATACCCAAAATCTTCTCAACTTGCAGTAATTTTTCCAATGTTGTGTGACCGCCGAAAAGCATCCATCCACTCCTGTAAGTTCTTCTTCAGAAAAGATGTCGCAAAAGAACCAAAGAGATCTTAAATGAGGATTCGGATAAAGATGGTTTATCTGCTTTGGTTCATATATTGCAATTCTTCGAACCTTACCTATGGTGGGCATAAAAAGAACACTTGAATCATCAACCTGTACACTTCGATTAGGAATTAGGAGCATGTCTTCTTCTTTTGCTTTTGACAAACAAAGATCTCTCATAAGATCGTGCAAGCGGCATGTTGCCAACATATCTTCCAACTCATCTTTTTCTCCAACTAAAACCATACTTGTTTTAATCAGTCCACTCAAATAACTCTTTGCTATATCTTCCAACTCTTCTTCCTTTTCCTCCCAATGAACCTGTGTATGCTCTACCATACCTTCTGCAATCCACATCTGTATCAGCATCTCTACATTTATTTCATAATCCTCAGGGAACAGGGCCATGTAAGTAAAACATGACTTTAAATAAGCTGGAAAATCATCATAGCTGGAGGCTAATATATTTCTAACACCAGTGTTTTCTGCTCCTTGATTGCCACTTCTTGCTATCTGTGAGTTGATATGTTCGAAAACCATATTCCATTCTGCCAATGTGACTTTGGTAGCCAAAATTCCACCTAGCACCCTGATTGCTAATGGCAAACCTCCACAATGTTTGACCATTTTTTCGACCAACTCCTCCTTTTTTTTACGGTTGTCTTTCATCCCTTTGTTACTTTCTGAATACATATATATAGAATAGATAGAAAAACTCAATTACTTTAGTTAAATTCAAACAATAATCTTTTAGAGCTTTTGGATACCTTCTAGAGGTGTATGTAACATTTTTTCAAAGTAGCAATTAGAATAGATTGTTTTTAAAACTGTAATCTATATAAGAGCATTTGACCAATTCCTTAATCAGGATGCATTTGTCATTAAACTTTAAGAATTGTAACTAACATTATGCCATTTTTTCGAGTGCCACACGGCTGCCCCTTTTATAGGTACGCCTGTGGTACCATCAAAAGGACATGGGATATATTTGTTGACTTTTTTTGTTTTTGTGTAAAAATAGATAAGTTCATTTTAATCATGGAAAATATAATTTTAACCATAGATATATAATTGCAAGTTTTTTTATTACTCCTCCCTGTTTCATTTTTTTTTTGCACCATTCACTTTTTAGCAATTAATCTATAATTTTTTATTTTTAACATTTTAGTACATAAATGAAGAACTTTTATATAAGAATGATAAATTGAGATATATAGTTTCTAAATTTATTTTTTTAAAAATTTTTTCTAACAAATACTAATATAAATAAATTCAAGTCAAACTATGTGAAAAGTCAAAATGGTGTAAAGAATATGAGACGAATGTAGTACTATTTAATATAACAGCAACTTATATATTGGTAACGTTCTATCTTTAATTTCATTTTAACTACTTTTAATTAAAATGTTTATATACATACATGCGTGTGTGCATAACTTCTTCAAAAATGGTTTTCTTAATATGTTCAGAATTGGTTAGTATCTATTTTTTTTGGGCGAATTTCAAAAAAACCCCCTGAGGTTTAGTGAATACTTCACTTAGCCCCTCCTGTTTGGAAATTCTCCCCTTTACCCCCTTAGGTTTAGGGCGAATTTCAAAAAAACCCCTGAGGTTTAGTGAATACTTCACTTACCCCCCTCCTGTTTAGAAATTCTCCACTTTACCCCCTTAAGTTTAATAGATCCTTCACTTACCCCCTTCCATAATATTGTAAATAATTTTAATTTACTTACAATGCTCAATTATTATTTAATTAAAATTATAGTCTTTCTAGAATTGTAAATTTTTATAGTAATAAATCACATAAATACTAAAATGAATACTTAAAATAAAAATAAAATCTATTTATATGAACATTTATATACTGGTATATGAACATTAATGCTCTTGTCAAGTATGGATGCTGCATTTACTTAGTCTAAGTCTAATTGCCCAATAATTATTGTATAATTACTATAAAATTTAAATTATTAATTTTTCTTTACTTGAAGAAAGAAATTCTTTTTTCTATTATTGATGAACATTTCACTTAGGTGAAATTTCAAAAAGTTGACAATTATGATAGAAAGAAGGTTTAGAAACCTTACTACGTATTTAAGGCCAAGATTATTTTGCATTAGTGTTAATGTATTGTTGTATATTATTCTTATATAAAATTATTATTTACTTTATTTTAAAAAAAATATTATTATTTACTCAAATTACCTATTTACCGTGATTTACATTTTAAGAAGTCCAAAATTACCTGGAAAGTCACATAAATATTTTAAAATTATTTTTTAAACGTATTAAAGTGTAGGGTTTTAATAAATTAATATTTTTTAGAAAAATAATCACTTTATATAATAATGATGAAAAAATGATATAATTCTAAGATTTACTTTAATTAACTTACTGTAGCAACGTCGGGTTTTCTGGAATCGGCACCAATCGGTTTACTTAGGTCGATTGGACACCTTAAAATTGGTCTGCGAGAGTTCGGGGGTTCGGGAGTACGGTTACGCTAAAACAACTTTGTTATAACGCCCAAAATTGGCACCTTAGTTGATTTTAATTTTTTTTTACTTTACATTTTAACAACTTCAGTTAATTTTCAAAACTAGGAATTTTAACTGAATTATTTAATCGGATGTGGATTTTTTGGTAATTAGTTTGGATAAAATTTGATATTTCCGAACCATGGACTCTGCTGAGTCACCTAGACACGGAAGTTTTTAATTCCGAACCATGGACTCTGCCGAGTCATCCGGACACGGAATTTGACAAAATTTTAAATAATTTAATCCATATCGTAAATATGAATTTTTATCTTTGTATTTATTTAATTTATTTAATTAAAAAGGTTAATATTTTCCAAACCGTGGATCCTGCCGGATCATCCAGATATGGAAATTATTTTTGTTTAATGTTAATTATTTAATTATTAGTTTAATTGATAATTTAAAAGTTTTTTTTTATTTATGAAATTTTAGATTTTTGTTAATGATCTTTAAAAGATATTTGTTTTTATTCTTTTATTTCTTTCTTTTTGTTCTTTGTTATTTGTTTATATTTTCTTTTACTTTTCTTTTCTTTCTTTTCTTTTTTTTAGTTTTCTTGTTTAATGAAAAATTTTGATTATCAAAGTTATTAATGGAATCAAAAAAAGTAATTTTATTTAAATAAATTAAAGAGTTAAAAGAAATCTTGATATTTATTTTATGTTTATTCTATTTATTTGATAAAAGAATAACCAAAAATAAAATTAATCAAGGTTTTATTTAAAAAAGACTAAGGATTTATATGTGTATTAAAAAATAAAATAAAAATCAATATATTTATTCTTTTGATTTGATAAAAGATAAGCCAAAAATAAATTATTTAATCAAGGTGTTATTTATTTAATGAAGAAAACTAATATTTATATAAAAGTAAAGTCTTAATATTTTATTTGATAAAAGGTGAATCAAAAAGTAATTATTTAATCAAAATTTTATTTATTTAATAATGAAACAAAAAATTTAGTATATTTCATTTGATAAAAGGTGAATCAAAAATTAATTATTTAATCAAAATTTTATTTATTTAATGATGAAAACCAAAAAATTTTATATGTATATTTCAAAAATAAAAGAAAATTCTTGACATTTATATATTTTATTTTTGATAAAAAAAATTAACCAAAAATGATTATTTAATAAAGAAACCAAAGATTCATATGTATATTTCATAAAAGAAAAGTCTTGATATTTATATTTTTGTTTTTTAATTTTTGATAAAAGATCTTAAAATAATTTTCTATAATTAACAAGTCTAAAATATTTAATTCTTTTCTATTTATTTTATCTTATATTTTTTTTTGAAATCATTTGGCTAAGATTTTTATTTGTTCAATAAAGGAACCAAAAAGTTATATTTTTTTATTATTTTAAAAGAAATAAGTAAAATATTACTGGATAAAGAAATAAGTAAAATATTACCCAAAAATTTTTTTTTTTTCTTTTATTCTTTTTACTAATAAAGAAACTAAAAAGTTATATTTTATTATTTTTCTAAATAAAGTAATAAGTATAAAGAAATAAGTAAAATATTAGCCCAAAGTTTTTTATTTTTAATAATAAAGGAAAATTTATTTATATACTTTATTAAAAAAAATATTTTATATACTTTATTTAAAATATTTTCCAAGCCATGGATCCTGGCAGATCATTTGGACATGGAGTTTAATTTTTTATTTAATTTTTATTTAATTATTTAATTAATTATTAATTTTAATCATAATTTTTTATTATTATTTTTTTAATTTTTTTTTAATTTTTAAATATCATTACTTTAAAGATATGTTTAAAAAAAATTGATTTGTATATTTTTAGAATTATTTAATTATGTTTATTTATTAATTTTTAACAAAAGGAATAAAAAGTTAACTTTGTTATCTTTAAAGAAATAATTAAAACATGTATTCCAAAATAACAAAAGATAATTGGCTTTTAAAAATGATTTTTATTAGCCTTAATAATTATTCACATAAAATTCTTTTTTTGATAATAATTTGTTATTATTTTTTTTTATAAAAATTAAAAGTGAAATAAATTTAATCACAAAAAAAAGACAATTAATAATAATAAAGTGGGGCTTTTTGGCCATCCACTTTAATAACACAATAATTATAACAAGAATAATAAAAATTAGCAAAGTTAGTAAAGTTAGTTGTTAGTAACAATAAAAATAAAAGTTAGTAATGTTAGTTGAGTTAATTATTAACAATAATAACAACAATAATAATAAAAGTTAGTAAAGTTAGTAAGTTAGTAAGTTAGTAACAATAATAACAATAAAATAAGGTTAAAGTTAGTATAACAATAATAAAAGGTTAGTAAGGTTAGTAAGTTAGTAACAATTATAGCAATAATAAAAGGTTAGTAAAGTTAGTAAGTTAGTAAGTTAATAATAGTAACAATAATAAAAGGTTAGTAAAGTTAGGTTAGTGTTAATAATAATAATAATAATAATAAAAGTTAGTAAAGTTAATCAATAACAACAATAATAAGAGTTAGTAATAAATAATAAATAAACAAGAAAGTTAGTAATTAGTTTTTTTTTTCTGCAAGGACAAATGAAAAGGTTAGTAACCAAAGAGAAAGAAAATGAAAAGATGATGGACTAAAGGAGAGTTTTACCCTTGAAATCAGATTTTTGAATTTCTGAAGAAACAGGCTAACAGAGGGCGACGGAAAGGGGGGGATGACAACGGGGCCAGCGGCTGGGCACGGCGACGACGGCTGGAAGGCGGGGGCGAGGGGCGACGGCGGCGTGGCTGCGACGGCAACGGGCGGCGCGACTGGCGGTGGATAAAGAGAGGGAAAAGGAGGGATGACGGCGGGACGTGGCACGACGGGACGGAGGCGCGACGGGCGGCGGCGTGGACGGCGAACGGCGTGACGGCAGCGTGCGACTGGCGACGGCGACGGCAGAGGACGGCGAAAGGGCGGCGACGCAGGGGGCGGCGTGTCGACGGCGCGGAAAGAGGGAAACGGAAGCGAGGAAGGGGGAGCTAAACGTGCAGAAAAAAAAAATTTTGGGTTTTCTGGAAATAAGGAAGGAGGCCTAGGGACCTAAGCTGTAATTTTTCCTTTTTTTAAAACGGAGCTCTAAGCTTGATTTTATTTTTTTTTATGTGTTATTCACAGATTTTGGACCCCTATTTATAGGGGAAGGGGTGCTGGACTGTTCAAAATTAAAAATTAATTAAATTCAAACTTATCTCTTAATTTGGTAAAATGACAGTTTCAGTCCTTTACGTCTCTCAGACTCTGGATAAGTTTCAGAAGCTTCTGATTTTGACAATTTTGTCGTTTTCTGTCAATTTGGGCCAGAAACGTCCGTCTGGCCCAAAATTGATGCGAAAAATTACCCAATGCTCCTGGAACTTTCATAATTTGTCAATTTTTCCCAAAACTTCTCAATTTTGTCATTTTTACCTCAAACTTTTTAATTTTGTCATTTTTATGGAGTTTTCTTTTTTCTTTCAAACATACACATATACACACATATATCATTTTAAATCAAATCTTCACAAAACAAAAATATATTTTAAACTAATTAATTTTTTTTAGTAATAATAATAATAATAATAAAAACAATTTTTTTAATTAATTTTTTAATAAATTTTTTTTAAAATTTTTTAAATGAACGGACGAAATTGGGTGTCAACACTTACGTATTGTTCATTTTATATACATATAATCAAAATAATTATTATATTATAGACATGTAAAACTTCCTTAGAAAATAAAAGTGTATGATGTAATAAGAAAAAAGTATCTAAATTAATATATAAAACTATCAATTATATGTTGGCAAATAAGTTAATTAAAGTAAAAGTATCATTTTTGCATCATATTATATAGAGTGATTATTTGTCTAAAATTATTAATCTATTAAAATTTTACACTTTAATATGTTTAAAAAATAATTTTAGAATATTTTTATGACTCTCCAGGTAGTTTTAGACTTTTTAAAATGTAAAGCTCAGTAAATTAAAATTTTCATTAAATAATAATTTTTTTGAAATAAAGTAAATAATAATTTTATATAAGAATAATGTACAACAATACATTAAAACTAATGCAAAATAATCTCGCCCTTAAATGCTTAGTAAGGTTTCTACACCCTCTTTTTATCACAATTGTCACCTTTTTGAAATTTCACCTAGGTGAAATGTTCATCAATAATAGAAAATTTAAATTTTCTAGTAATTATACAATAATTATTGGGAAATTATATTAAGTAAATACAGTATCCACATTTGACAAGGGAAATTTTAGGTGAAATGTTTCATAGAAAATATTTTCTAGTAATTATACAATAATTATGGGTAAGTAAATACAGTATCCACATTTGATAAAGCATTAATTTCATATACCAGTATATAAATGTTCAAATAAATAGATTTTATTCATTTTAAGTATTCATTTTAGTATTTACATGTGATTTATTACTATAAAAATCTACAATTCTAGAAAGACTATAATTTTAATTAAATAATAATTGAGCATTGTAAGTAAATTAAAATTATTTACAATATTATGGAAGGGGGTAAGTGAAGGATCTATTAAACTTAAGGGGGTAAAGTGGAGAATTTCCAAACAGGAGGGGGTAAGTGAAGTATTCACTAAACCTCAGGGGGCTTTTTGAAATTCGCCCTAAACGTAAGGGGGTAAAGGGGAGAATTTCCAAACAGGAGGGGGTAAGTGAAGTATTCACCAAACCTTAGGGGGTTTTTTGAAATTCGCCCATTTTTTTTTGTTTATTAGAGTTGGTAACCGTGTACTTTGTCATTGTTTCTCTTCCTTAATTCAATATATGTTTTCCTTTGTCAATAAAATAAAATCAATAATTTAATTTTTGTAAATTTTTTAACTTACAAAGCCTGAAAAATAAAAATTAATAAAAAAATATTTTTTTTTATTACAAAAAACACTTTAAAAGTACTTATTGGACTTCTTGAAATTAAGAGTTTCAATATATGCAATTTTGAAAAACAATGACGATAGAGATGAACACTATGTGTTACGAGCAAAAGTTTGTGTAATATGTGCTCTAGACAAAGGTTAAGCAACCAATTTTAACTAAGAATCCATTAAGTGATGAGGCATTGCCACATATTTTCAATTTATTTGGGGTTAAATACTTTAATATTGTATTAGGGGCTGAGGTTTGGGATATTGCTTGTCATCTTTTTCTCTAAGATGATATTTGTACCTTTTTTATTCTAATAAAATTTTCCATTAATTTGCCGATAAAAAAATATCGTTGGAAGGCAGATGAGCATTTTAGTTTCAAATCTGGATAAAAGATAATACACCATATTAGCTGTTTTTTTCTTTCTTTTTTTTTTAACTTTTAATTACTAGCTAGCAGGAATATAGTAAACTTGTTACAGCTTTGGGTTGGGTGGTGTACCTGCACTTTCTGCCGTCGAAGAGTGAAACACAATCTGTCGAAGCAACCTCAAGCTCTGGTCCTGATCCAGGCATTTTGGTGTCTGCAAGAAGCCATGGGAATGTTCAGCTATTGCTTCGTTGCGAGTCGTGATCAATATCTTCATCCTACATCCATCGCCGGGGAAGGCAGCTTTTAGGGAATACCAGACTTGTTCGGTCCACATGTCGTCAAGAACCACCAGACACAAGTCCTCTTGCAGCTTTCGTTGAAGCTGATGCGCTAGCTCTTGGTCAGTCAGCTTCAAGATCTCATCTCTCCTCTCTTTCGTCAGCTCTCTCGTTGGAGTTGGAGATTCAAGGCCGAGCAGGATCTTCTGCCAGATATCCCTGACTTGATATTGCTGGGAAACGTAGACCCAGGCGAATCGATTAAAGTGGCATTTGATTTGGGTGTGTCGGTACACTTCCTTAGCTATGGTGGTCTTTCCCAAACCCCCCATGCCAGCCACGACAACAACCTCGTATGATCTATTACCCCTTACCGGCTTGTCCTGGAGAACTGACACCAACTCACTGATGTAGCCGTCAATTTCTGTGATATCCTTTTCAATCACATCAGGAAATGTTTCGCGATGCAATGAACTCGAGCTTTCTCCACCCTTCACTGGCTCTATCCTGTAGGTCTGAGCTCGGCGAGTGAGGTCGGAGATCTTCTCAGTGATTTCGTCCACCTCGGTTCCGATCTTATGCAGCCACCAATATTCTTTGGGAAGGCAACGGAGGCCGTGCCTCTTTGCCACAACTTTGATGCCGAAGGCGTCGATAAGATCCTCGGCCTCGTACGCTCTTTCCCTGACTTCAGCCACCCAGATGTCAACGACCTCTGTCCGAGATTTCATTGAAGCTACATCTTTGAGGAAGGCTTTCATCCAGATCAGCTCTGCGCGCAACCGTGTCAGCTTGTCGTCAACCCCATCCAAGTACTTGGCCTCCTCCATAGCCAACTGGCCTAGCTTTAACGCCAGATTGGATATGAAAGCGATTGGGGTACCCATTGCTCTACCTCTCGAAGCCTGCTCCGAGCTTTAATTTTATGGGCTTAATCTGTCTTTGGTAGGCTCTCTGCTCATTCTATTGATGGTTATTTATAGACCTCGCTTTTTAGAACATTAACCGGAAAAGAATTAAAATCTGAGAGAATTAAATGTAGGATTACAAATTTTTCAATCAAAAGTTCTGTTCATAAACTTATGTCAATAAACATTAATGGATGTAAAATTACGTACAAATTATTATAAAATCCGGCATTGGGTTGTGATAAAAAAGTTTGAAATTAAATAATAAATAACATAATAACAATTTTAAATAAAATAATGCATAAAAATTTTATTCATCGAGTCTACCCTTTACAAGTAAAATAAGTTGATAGTAGTTCATGTCATGATATTATGTGCAACAATTTATATAAAAAAATGCTGTTCATTTACCTTTATTTATATCCGTTATTTTGTGATTAAATAATGCATTAATTATTTAATATATTTTTTATTTTCATTATTTTTTATCTAGAGGCTAGAGCCAGTCAACCTTGGCGTTCTCTTCATTCTTTATGCCATTTTCATTATTTTAAGAGGTAGTCCTCAAAATAATTGAAAAAAATAGTAATAAGGACAACTCGGATTAAGTAATGGCCGCTGCCCATTCGGTTTGGCTAAAAGCGGATTAAATCGTCTGTCTTTTCAACCATTTCATAGACCTCACCCCAATTTTCATAATAATTGCAAGATTGCACTCTACTCACCATCAACCGATCAGCAATCCGCTGTGTGTCCCTGGCTCCCATTGGTTGCGATCTGCCGGTAAGGTGCGTCGTCGGCTACAGGAATTGGCAGATCAGGGCTGTACTTGCCGAACAATAGGTTGACGATGGATGCTGATCTAACAAATAAATTTAAAGTTGGAAACAAAGTCGAAGGGAAAAGACCAGGGGAGCGAAAAATCTGTGGCATAATCGGAGGTATTTGATTTGATTAATTATTAGCGGCAGAGTTACAATTCTAGGCCTTCTGTTTCAATTATTCGCTGCCGACAGTTCCTTTATCTTATCTTATCTCATGTTACAGATCAGAATACAATGTTTCCTTTCCGTACTATATTAAAAACTTTGAGGTGAAATTGTAGGTATCACAGATGACGGTAGGATTGAAATGAATCGTCAAAATTGTAGAATATTGATATTTTTCGATCTCAGATAATATTGTTTAGGTGCCGTAGATGCTGCCCACCCTAGATAGAACTAGAAGACCACCATCACCCTTAATTCAAAAGAAATGAGGCCGTCTCGGCCTACCAGCCTACCTAATAAGCCCCAAAGACATCCATCAGACTGACGTCATGAGTTTGTTGAGAAAAAAATTTCTAATCACTTATCACAATAAATACGATAAAAGAAAACATACACAAATTTATGTAGATATAGTTCTTAACTAACTTATATCTATGGAGGAGAGAAATTCACTTGAATAAAATATAGAGATTACAGTAGAGGTATCCTGCTCATGCTGATCTATAGATCTCTTACATACTACTGGCAATATCTTGCTCTTACACCATTACAAGATATGAGAACCATAAAAGGCTTCTTATCTTAGCTCTCTCTATCTCTAGACCTTTCCTCCTTTTTGAAACCCTTAAATCTTGCTTTTTCATCATATTGACTTTTCTCTCATATCCAAAATCCTATCACAAACCCCAATTAAATTTAACTTTGAAACAAAATTCCAAATAAATAAAAAAACTAAAACTAAATACTAAAACAAACAAAAATTCTTAAACTTCCTCAATTTGAACCAACAAAACAAACAAAGTTCAAGCAGTAGGTATAAAACTTTTCTCCAACCATGGCACCCTAGCAACGACAAATCACTGTCGAAGTCCTCCAAATTTCATACCTCCTAACCCAATGTATTTGTAATGTTTCTGCATAAAAAAAAAAAAATAGACTAGCCAATATTTTTTTCTTGCATCACCTTTTTTGCGTTACTTTCTTCCCCCCAATATCCCTTTCCCACAAAAAAATGCCCTTCATTATTTCAATATGCGCTGTATTTCTACTCAAAACATCAACCAACCGTATTTCTAATTACAAAAAAAAAAAGCATCAACCAACATATTATCCTTGTTCAGAGGATACCAAATAATGCAATTATAATTAGAGAGACAGTCAACCCAACAACACTGGTAGTTATTTAGTTCCTTATATGATAACAAATATTGTAGACTTTTATGGCCAATGAAGAGCTGAAACTCTTCCCAATACAGGTAATGTTGCCAAAGCTTTAATGCATGTATAATAACTACCAATTCTAGATTATGATTCGGGTAATTTAGCTTGTGCGGGACTTCAACTGCCTTGTCCCAGAAGCAATCACCTTCCCTGTTTGCGTCAATAGACAACCAGGTCCCTAATGTGATATGTATATGTAGATTGCATAACAACTTTCCCAATTAGGAAGAGTTAGAATAGGTACAGAGATTAACTACTTCATTAACTCACTACAAGATAAAAAAAACAAAAAAAACAACTAGTTTATCTCTACAAGATAAAAAAAACAAAAAAGAAAATGGTTTATTGTCTCTATCAGTCACTTGGAGTGACTGAAAAAAGACTAGAAAATTTAGTTGCAGGAACCCTAGAGGAGCGACTAAAGAGCAACTAAAATTAGTGACTGAAATAAATAGTTGCTTTTGTTATGAGCCTTATTTAACTGGCATAGTGATTGATTTTGTTAGTCGCTCCATTTTTAGGGTTTTTTTAATATCAATTCTTAGGTGCAAAATTAAAATAAAATTAATTATTTTAATTATTTTATTGTAAGGCCTCATTAAATGATCATGGCCATGATGGACTTTGCTAGTGCATGGGAGGTAGGGACCATTTGTACTTCCTTCTAAGCGTACGAGCAAGGGACTAGGATGGTGCGATGCCTTGCAGCAGTAGGTTGATAGCATAAGATTTGTTGAAAGAAGATGGCGGAGCATCAATCAAAAAAGAAGGATGATGCGAGAATGGATCAAAAAAGGTGGATGGTGCAAGGGCGGACCGTTCATGATCTTAGCATGGAAGACTCTAACTTGGCTACAAGGCCATCCTCCTCTGTTTCATTCTATTTAGACTCTTCCTTGCTGGAAAGATAAGTGCTTTGAGAAGGAGAAGACAACAAATGAAAGAATGGGGAACAGAGGATAGAGATGTTATTTTTTTGGTAGGAGCAATTGAAAAGTGACTGAGGTAGAGATAACAACTGAAGAGCGACTAACTTAGAACTGTAGCAACTGAATAATGACTGACATGGAAATTGTAATGATTGAACAGTGACTAAAAAGAAACTAAAAATTAGTGACTAAATAATTCAATTGCTCAAACTGTGAGCCCCACCAACTAGTGACTGAATGATGATTGAAGTTTAATCACTCATTTTAGCCACTTTCTTGCTTTTCTCTTGTAATGACTCTTAAAACCTATTCTTGAACTATATAGTCCATTGAAAAGGCTAGTCATTCTTAGTAGGTTAGGTCAAAGCACATTCCAACTTTAAATAACCTTTCATAAGATGTGTATAATAACTTGCCAAACTCACAAAACTTTAAATCTTAGAGTCCTCGATTGTTGCTAGTTTACCATCCTTCCATTCTCGCTAAGGTCCATTGAAATCCCTTCCTTAGTTACCTTGTGACCCCTAAAAATAACACTATCTAACCAAAACTTGCATTTCATAACTTTGCATACAATTGATGTTCCTCCAGGGGTAGGGCTGTAAACGAACCGAACGAACACGAACAGGTCATGTTCATGTTCGTTCGTTTAACATTAAACGAACACGAACAATAAAAGAACGCAACTTCTCTGTTCGTGTTCGTTCGTTTATTAATAAACGAACACGAACACGAACAATTAAACCTGATGATTACCACTAATCTAAATTGGAACGAGTCTAACAATGGCCAACAGGGCAATAGGTGATGGTGAAAAAAATTATGGGTTATGGCAATGGGGCTCAGTTTGGTGCTGTAGCAGATTCACTCTATAAGAAAAATGATTGATTATGCTTGGGGAAACAAAAACAATATATTAATTTGGGAAAGATTGGAGCATAATCACATAAGTGGAGTAGATAGACACTAATAAAAATGCATGATATATAAAACATATATAACAATAAATGTATAGCTAATATATAAATAAACAAATAAATTAATATAAATGAACAAATAAATAAATAAACATAAACGAACAATAACCGAATGGTTCATGAACGTATATGAACGAACGGGACCTTGTTCGTGTTCGTTCGTTTAACTAATCGAACAGAAAAATATGTTCGTGTTCGTTCGTTTAACTAAATAAACGAACATAAACGAACTCTTACCGAACGGTTCACGAACGGTTCTTCAAATGTTCTGTTCGTTTACACCCCTACTCCAGGGTTTACAATGTGATCTTTAAATGCTATCTATCGCTCTAAGCCTTTGGCAAGTAAATTGCAATATGCTTGCAAGGTATAGTAGGTAATTACACTTTCACCACCATAATTTTCATAGCTTACATTTCAACTATGAAGGTATGCTAAATATTATATTTGTACATGTGATCGTCTTAATTTGTGTGTTAATTTTTATACCTATTTTAGGTTAGTTTTATTATAATTAGGTGATTTATTACTCTCACTTGTCTAGGTTTTATTTTATTTTGGTTAAGGAGCTTATCAAATGAGTGAACCAGATTTTTGTGAAACAAAAGGGTTGAATTGCAAGAAATTGTAACGCATTGAAAGAAATTTTCTCACTAATTAGTTGACTAAAATATTCTTTTGTAATATTATGTCATATTTTAAGTCACGGGCACTTTAGTTATGTGCATCCTAAGGTCAAAAAGAAAGAACGTGTAATAGATTAGAAAGAAGGGAGAACCACCGCAAAACAAAGAAGAGTTGCAACCACGAAGAGTTGTGACTTGCGAACCAAATAGAGGTGCAAGTGGCGAATTGAGAAGCAAGGATGGAGTAAAACAAGAATATGAGAGAGAAGTAGATAGATTGGAGAGCAATGGAGAAAAACAAATAGGAGTGAATATGTTTTTACTTTTCTTTGCGAGGAAAGTTCCAAAAAAATCACTATAATTATGGTCATGGATTGATTTAGTCATTATAGTTTTGAATGGTTCCAATTACATCAATTAAGTCATAGTTTTGGCCCAAATTGGTCACTAATGTTACAGTTTGGTACTGAATATGCCACTAATAGTTAAAAATCTAACGGTAAATCAGAAAATTACATGAAATTGTAAGCAACTATACATTAGTAAAAAGCTTTATTACATTACTTTTGAATTTTAATGAAAATACACCCACCCCTAAGGTTTTAAATATACACTTAGTCTCTAATTTATAGCCAAGCCAATGTGATTGTTTCAAAAATCAAGGTCAAGTCTGGCATAGCTTTTTTTTTAATATTTTTTGGGTAATTAACCCTTATCTATTCATTAAAAATTATACTCACATCACTTAGATTTGAAAACCTAATCTTATCCATTGTTCTTAAAATATAAATAGTAAACTATAGAAAATAGACTCTTAAAAATAGAATTAATTCCTAGTACCTAAAAGGGAATATCTCTGCATTTTTTTTTGTATAAATATAAATATAGATATATATATAAAGTTGCACTTTTTGGTTCTGATAAAAACATTTAAAGTTTAAAAAGTAAATAAATGGATAAAGATCATGTTTTATGCATATTTAATAGTCATATAAATCAAAGACATAATTGTTACAAAAATTAGATTTAGTGGCATTTTTTAGTTTATTGCCATAAAAAAATTAATCGAAAACAATCACCGATTTTGTTGTCTATTTTAACTTTTTTTCCTAAATGTTTTTCCTAATGACCTTTACTACAATGATATATATATTTTTGATAATAGGCACTTGAGTTATATTTGAATTATGTTATTGCTCTAAGGTACACTAGATACATAAGATTTTATATAGTATATGTTCATCCAAGTTGGAAAAAACTTAATTGACAAAAATTTTATATTCCATTACTTAAAAACATGCATTTTTCAACAGCCAAAATTCCAACTGCTAAGCTATTGGAAAATGGAACTTTTATTTTTCCCCCACTACATTGTTTTATTTTTTTTATAAAAATAATGGAAAAGAATTTTTTTTCTATTTCTTAAAAATAAGTGGGAAAACAAAATTTAAAAATTTCCAACGGTTAAGCCATTGGAAACAAATTTTATTTTATTTAAGCCATTGGAATTGGGGCATTAATGATACGATTTGTAAAGGACACCTACCCAAGATCACTTGTGGATAGACTTAATTAGGATATAGTGGTCCTACACTTAGCTGCAAATTGGTGGTTGAAACTCATAATTCTTTAAAATTGATATGAAACTAGTTCATTAACCTAGGACATGATCATGCATGCGTAGCTTCGGCTCTTAAGTAAAGTAAATGAACAAAGAAAAACACTTGAGAACATGTGTGTATTTTATAAAAAACTTAAAAATAAACATAAATCGAAACCAAGAAAATCAGTAGGTGAGACTTCGAGTATCAACCTTATGTACATCATTCAATAACATAATGTGCAACCAAAAGCAACTATGAATAAAAAACCAACTTAAGTCTTTTCACCCTTGTCTATACTAGATAATCAACTTAGTGCAATCAGATACTCAACTTTCCAAGGTGTCTGAGATTACAAAATAACATAGCCCTAACTTGAGCTTACTTACTCCATAATAAAGAATCATCCTACTTCCCTTGTGCCCTTAATAGCCTTCTCAGTGCTAAGGCCATAAAATAACTTAGTTAGCATAATAATGAACAAATTGAAACTTAGGACCAATCTTGACTCCATAAATTTATATTGGCAACAAGAAATTCAAAGTTAACACTTCTTTGTTTGGTGTCGAGCACAACATCATCGTATCTACACAATATGAACTTAAGGGGTGAGAATTCAATAATTCTCAATAAAAGATTTCTTAACCTGCATGAAATCTTAGGACCCATATATATAAAATAAATATATACAACTTAGCATGAGCTTAAATGTCCTGAGGTCTTATCTAATGGCCACTAGACGAGGTTGTGTGAACCTACCTCTACTTAGTCCTACTACTTTGTAAAAACTTTGTTCTTGCCTTAGCAAGTATGGTAACTTGCCACTTTTTTACTTACTTTGTTCATGTTGTATAGGAGTTCTTAAACTTAAAGGCTCAACTTATTAAGCAAGATAGCTTTATTAAAGTGCTCTAGAAGCTTATAGGCTTATTGCTTACTTAGCACTCATCACCTTACTTAAGGTTCACTTACTCACTTAGTCCTTAAGCCACTTCTTTTTCCACCACTTAACTCTCCTTATAGCTACATTTAACTCACTTTAGAAGTGGATCTTAGATCTAGGGAATGTAATCGTAGCACCAAAGTGCCATTCGGAAGCCCCGAGCTTTGGGCCTTAGGCCTCGAGGGGTCGGTGCCACAAGCCATTTGGGGCTGTCTTATGTTGAGCTCCCCGGCATAGAAGCACCAGTACTGGCATCGCGACACCAGGACTCACCTAGCTGCCATATTTTCATGCGTTTTATGCTCAGTTTGCCCTTTTTCACTTTTTACCCTAACCAAACCACTTAGCAACCACTTCCAATACTTCAAGACATGCTATATAACATGTAAATGCATTACTTAAACACTTGAAAACTTAAAAATCCCTTACCTATACCAAGATCACAAGCCCTCAACTCACTATGCACACATAAGCACAACCATGCCATTTCACTTGCAAATCAATCTAGCTTTTGTTCTAACCTAGCAAACCAATTGCCAAAGCATCAAACACACGTAATAAGATCTTAATTGAGTAATTTCAAACTTAAACAAAGCTAGAAACCTTTAATTTCCCCTTTTTGATACACAACCCACAATAGATTGCAATTTAACCTTTATAAACAAGATTTGAGTTTAGGAACCAATTGTCTAACTTAACCAAGCATTATTTAACTCAAATAAAACACTTACCTCATCCCAAAATTGAAAATGAAAATCACCTAAGGAAAGATATGTGATTCAAGCTCTTTCAAGCCTAAACAAGCCATAAACACCTAGGAACTTGCTTTGGTAGTTTTAATTTCAAAAGAATTTGGGTTCGATGAGATTAGGGGCTTCTTGGATCCAAAAATGGCGTATTTTGGGGTTTGAGGAAAAAGACAACCATGTCTTCATTTTATCTTCTCCCATTTTCACCCTTTGGTCCCTTAACTTTATAACTTGTGCTCACCTTGGTCCATAAGTCTCACAACTGTTTTATTTTCTAACTTTATAAATGTAATTGAACTAGGAATCATTAAAAATCTTCAAAATATTTAATTCCATTGTTCAATCCCATTTATGCCATAAAAATTAGGGTTTTATGATAAAATTTCTGCTTTGCCCTTTATGGGCAAACTTTACTCAAATTATCACATTACTTACTTTATGCTACATTAACTTACTAAATCTATATCTTAGTGTGAAAATAGAGTTTCTAAGTATAAATTTACACTTACCTTAGTAAAAGAGCCGTAGCACGATGTGTTTTGGTCGTTCATTTTCCAATGCCCTGACCATTGGAAAATCAAATTTAAAAGGTCCATCAAGATCAAGGGCAAGATTGTTCTTCCCTTCTCCTTTGTCCGTCTCTTCCTTTTCACAAGCACACACATGCACAAATCACCAAATTGGTCATGGAGTCTGTCATCAATATTTTTTTGGCATAAATTAGTAGATCTGATCCAGCAAACCCAGTAAGTTTTTTTTCTTTCATTTTTAGTTTACTTTGTGCAATTTTTTTAATTTTTGAGTTTTTGAGATATATAAGTTTTTGGTCGAATGATTTTTTACTTTTTTTTTCATAGTTTGAAGGCTTACCCAATAATATCCAACATTTGTGGTTCAATTTGGAGGTTAGTTGTAGAAGGATTTATTTTTTTCTCTTTTTTTTTTTGCAAAAATGAGGAAAAATATGAGTAATTTATGTTATGAAATATGTTAAATGTTGATGATTTGTTATTGTTGTTGGCAAGAAATGAAGTTGTTTGTTTGCCCATTGATATATGTAATTTCTTGAATATTTTTAATTTTTTTAATTTTAGGAATTAAAAAAAAATTATATCTTGTTAGTTTTAATTACCTTTTTTGATACAGTATGATGTATGTGTATATATACATATGAGGTAATCATACATGGAAAATAATTTCCTATATTTTTTTTATTTTAAAAAAGGTTTTTCAATGGCCAAATTCGTTGGAAATTTCCAACGGCATTAAAAATCAAAATTGTTGGAGAAAATTCTACAAGGTTAAGCCATTGAAAATTTTCAATAGGTTATATTTCATTAACTAGCCATTGGTAATTACCAACGGCTAGCCTTTGGGCCATTGCAAAATTTACCAACATTCCATTTTCCAACAGCTTCACGTTGGATATTTGGATTTACCAACATGAAGCCATTGGAAATAGCCTTTCTTTTAGAAGATTTGTTATATTAGAACAAGCTTAGGCCATAGTTGCTAAGTTAAAATTTTAAGTTTTATAAAATGTTTATTGTACTTGAGATAATTATTTGATAGCAATATAGAACCAAGAGTAGCATGTTCAATGCAAAAAAAAAACAAAAAACAAAAAACCTTTTGTGGCAGTCTAGGAGTTTTTGTCATTAAAGGTGAGAATTAATGTAAAGAAAATTGCATACAATATTTGATTTGGTAATATAGAATCTAGTCTGGGCAAGTTTGTAGTAAAAAATTAAAATTTAGTGGTAACTTAAGGGTCCCTTGTAGTATTCTAGTGCTAATATAACTCCAATTAAATAGATAATGATAACATTGGGTTTCACTAAAAGAAAAAGATAACCTATAATGTAAAGGAAAAAAAGTTATTCAACATTTGGGCATCTTCTTACTTTTTATATATTAAAGATACTTTTTATATTATATATATATAATAAAAAATAGCAAAGACATAAAGTGACTAAACCTTAAATTCTAATTCCTTTTAGGTACTAGGAATTTATTCTATTTTAAGGAGTCCATTTTCCATGTTTGACTAATTATATTATAAGAATAATGGGTAAGACTAGGTTTTCAAACCTCAATGATGTAAGTATAATTTCTAAATCAATCAGTAAGCATTAGTTACCCAAAATGATAAATAAAAAAAAAAGTCATACAAGACTTGATCTCAATATTTTGGACTATCAGTTTATCTCGGTCATAAAATGGATGGTAAGTGTAGATTTGAAATCTTAAGGGTGAGTGTATATTAAAAATCAAGAGTTAGGTAGTTAAGCTTTTTTTAGTAATATATAATTACTTATAATTACATGTCTTTGGAAAAACTCAATGTTTACTTATCAAATTTATACTTTGATATCATGACCTATATTTGTACCATCCTTATTAAAATAAAATTATTTTTGCTTGAGTTTTTTATTGAATGTCTTACCTGTAGACTTAGCATATACTTTTTTGTTTCTATTTTGAATAGAACTTTAAAACATTTATTAAAAACTTAGCTTATATCTCTTTAAAAAGTCAAATACATCAATGGTAAATTTTTTTAATTATTTGAGCCAAGTAATATAAGATCTTTAGTTTAATCATTAGCTTTTTGAATCTAAAGTATAAAAGTTAAGATAAAATTTACTAACTTTTAATAAAATTTGTAAATAGATCTTTTCTTAACAAATTCCATGCTATTAATTATAATTTTCACACTGAGAATAGAAAATTTGACATCTTTGATAAGATATTAAAACTTTGAGGAAGAAATTTTTATAAGTACTCTGTCATCATAAATAAAATAAATTCTCTCAGCTTTTTTAAAACTAGTATTACATGTGGCATATTCTTTAGTGTATTATTGTTGTTGTTGTTGTTGTTCTTACTATTATTATTAAATAGAAATCAAATACAATGAGCAATCTTTTATAATGGATGATGCAAATGAGGATAGTTATTATGAAATATTATAATAAAAACTATATAAATAATAAAAAAATGAAACTAATAAGAAATATATCTAAACTAAAAAAAAGTAAAATCATTATTGCTTCTATTTATTTTATTTATGTAAAACATTACCTAGTATTTCGATTCACGTGCATGTGTGCAGTTACTATGCGATTAAACATAATCAATTTTCCATCATTCTTCTTCTTTAATTGCTCTCCTCTGCACTATTCGAACGTCTCCCCTGTTCATGTTTTGTTTCTTTGATTCTATGCAGCATGCTTGAGTCTTGAAACAAAATCAAAACAGTAGTATTCTAATTACTACTTGTGGCAGTTGTAATATTTTAATAAGGGTTAATTACATTTATTTCTCCTAGGATTTGGTGCTACATTTTCTCAAGAATTGCAGTCCAATGCATTGTTTATTGGGGAGCTTTATTGGTGTACGAATTACAAAAGTGAAAAGGAAAATGAAAAAAAAAAACCAAAATAAAATAAAATAAACACAGCCATCAGATCGTAATTGTGTCGGTTTTTGTCTGAATTCGATGTTTTAATTGTTTGTTTTTCAAAATTATGTGTCATCATATAGCATCTGTCACTCTTATATATATTTGTTTGGACATAAAATTTATTACATGAACCAACACATCTCATTCAATAAATTGTTTAACTTATTGAAGGGTTCAACTGAACAACTGAAAAGCCTGGAGCAACACATGCATCTGAGTTGAAAGTCTTATTAAAAGCTAACAATAAACAAATAAATATATATGAAATCAGAGGGGCATGGAACAAAAGGAATGTTAACACACATCTCAATGGAACGTGACAGAAGGAATGTGCTGCACCTTTTCGTAATCTGCTCCTCCAGGGACCAACCTGTTGCAGAACTCCTTGGGCTTCCCCTCGATCTCCAACTCTTGGAGGCTTCTAATGAATCTCAATCCATCTGGAGCAGTCTTTAATTTGCGGCAATAACTAATTTTCATGCGTCGAAGCTTGCTTAGTGCTCCTTTGTGAATGATCAACTCTTCTAACTCCTTAAGGCATTCAAGATGGAGTGAATCAAGTTTAGGAAAGCCTGTTGCAGAGCATTCCATCTTGTTTCCGGTGAAGGAGGACAGATCCAAACTGAGATATCGGAGATTAGGAAGGCGCTGCAGAGTCAGCATTGGATCTTCGGAAAGGTAACAGCCCTTAAGCTTCAAGTGGCTAATGGTAGAGGGGAAGATTTCAGGAAGCTTGTGCATGGCTGACTATTTATCACCAACTTGTAGAAATTGGGACAGCCCTGCTGTAATGCTTCTAGTACTGGTGATGCATCGATGCGGTACTTGGGACCCGGCCCTGTAATCCTCATCTGAGATATGGACAAACAGCATAGATGCCTCATATTCTTGAGTGCATCACTAAATGCCGTAACCAAGTCTTGCATGACTACGTAGTCATCCAAAAGCCACACAGCAAGCTCTCTAAGTTGGGTCAATGCACCAAGACTTTTTACATTATGGCGATTCAATCCTAATCCCATAAGCTTACGCATATTCCTCCACTTCCCTATTCTATAGGGATGCTCCTTATACAACCCTGGAAGACGCAAATATCTCAATTGCTCCAACTTCCACATCACACCATCAGAGAGAAAGAACACAATTCCTGTAAAATATAAGGTTTGCAAACGTCTCAATTTTCCAAGAGATAATGATAACTGTTTTTTGACATCTCCAAACACAAGCATCTTTAAGTAAACGAGTTCACCAATCTCGTCAAGTGATGAACGTACTTCAACCCCTTGCAAATTGAGCACCCTTAGTAGTTTGTAATTGCTGGTCACAAATACCCAAAATCTTCTTGACTTGCAGTAATTTTTCCAATCTTGTGTGACTGCCAAAAAGCATCCATCCACTCCTGTAAGTTCTTCTTCAGAAAAGATGTCGCAAAAGAACCAAAGAGATCTTAAATGAGGATTCGGATAAAGATGGTTTATCTGTTTTGGTTCATATATTGCAATTCTTCGAACCTTACCTATGGTGGGCATAAAGAGAACACTTGAATCATCAACCTGTTCACTTCGATTAGGAATTAGGAGCATGTCTTCTTCTTTTGCTTTTGACAAACAAAGATCTCTCATAAGATCGTGCAAGCGGCGTGTTGCCAATATATCTCCCAACTCATCTTTTTCTCCAACTAAAACCATACTTCTTTTAATCAGTCCACTCAAATAACTCTTTGCTATATCTTCCAACTCTTCTTCCTTTTCCTCCCAGTGAACTTGTGTATGCTCTATCATACCTTCTGCAATCCACATCTGTATCAGCATCTCTACATTTATTTCATAATCCTCAGGGAACAGCGCCATGTAAGTAAAACATGACTTTAAATGAGCTAGTAAATTATCATAGCTGGAGGCTAATATATTTCTAACATCAATGTTTTCTGCTCCTTGATTGTCACTTCTTGCTATCTGTGAGTTGATATGTTCGAAAACCATATTCCATCTACCAATGTGACTTTGGTAGCCAAAATTCCACCTAACACCATGATTGCTAATGGCAAACCTCCACAATGTTTGACCATTTTTTCGGCCAACTCCTCCTTTTTATGGTCTTCTTTCATCCCTTCTTTACCCTCTAAATACATATATATAGAACAGATAGAAAAATTCAATTAGTTTAGTTAAATTCAAACAATAATCTTCTAGAACTTTTGGATACCTTCTAGAGGTGCATGTAACATTTTTTCAAAGTAGCAGATAGAATAGATTGTTTTTAAAACTGTAATCTATATAAGAGCATTTGACCAATTCCTTAATTAGGATGCATTTGTCATTAAAATTTAAGAATTGCAACTAACATTATGCCATTTTTTCTGGTGGGGCGTGCCGTACGGCTGCCCCCTTTTATAGGTACGCCTCTGGCACCATCAAAAGGACATGGATATATTTGTTGACTTTTTTTGCTTTTATGTAAAAATAGATAAGTTCATTTTAATCATGGAAAATATAATTTTAACCATAGATATATAATTGCAACTTTTTTTATTACTATTTAATATAAAAGCAACTTTTATATTGGTAACGTTCTATCTTTAATTTCATTTTAACTACTTTTAATTAAAATGTTTATATACACACGTACATGCGTGTGTGTGTGTATAACTTCTTCAAAAATGATTTTCTTAATAAGTTCAGAATTGGTTAGTATCTATTTGTTTTTGTTTATTCGAGTTAATTGGTAACCATGTACTTTTTCATTGTTTCTCTTTCCTTAATTCAATATATGTTTTCCTTCATCAACAAAATAAAATCAATAATTTAATTTTTGTAAATTTTTTAACTTACAAAGCCTAAAAATTAAAAATTAATAAAAAAATATTTTTTTTTTACAAAAAGCACTTTAAAAGTACTTACTGGACTTCTTGAAATTAAGAGTTTCAATATATACAATTTCGAAAAACAATGACGATAGAGATGAACACTATGTGTTACGAGCAAAAGTTTGTGTAATAATATGTGTTCTAGCCAAAGGTTAAGCAACCTATTTTAACTAAGAATCTATTAAGTGATGAGGCATTTCCACATATTTTTATTTTATTTTGGGTTAAATACTTTAATATTGTATTAGGGGCTGAGGTTTGGGATATTTATACCTTTTTTATTCTAATAAAATTTTCCATTAATTTGCCGATAAAAAAAAAATCGTTGGAAGGCAGATGAGCGTTTTAGTTTCAAATCTGGATAAAAGATAATACACCATATTAGCTTTTTTTTTCTTTCTTTTTTTAACTTTTAATTACTAGCTAGCAGGAATATAGTAAAATTGTTACAGCTTTGGGTTGGGTGGTGTACCTGCACTTTCTGCCGTCGAAGAGTGAAACACAATCTGTCGAAGCAACCGCAAGCTCTGGTCCTGATCCAGGCATTTTGGTGTCTGCAAGAAGCCATGGGAATGTTCAGCTATTGCATCGTTGCGAGTCGTGATCAATAGCTTGCTCCTACATCCATCGCTGGGGAAGGCATTTTTCAGGGAATACCAGACTTGTTCCGTCCACATGTCGTCAAGAACCACAAGACACAAGTCCTCTTGCAGCTTTTGTCGAAGCTGATGTGCTAGCTCTTGGTCCGTCAGCTTCAAGTTCTCATCTCTCCTTGAAGATTCAAGGCCGAGCAGGATATTCTGCCAGATATCCCAGACTTGATATTGCTGGGAAACGTAGACCCAGGCGAATCCATTAAAATGGCGTCTGATTTCGGTGTGTCGGTACACCTCCTTAGCTATGGTGGTCTTTCCCAAGCCCCCCATGCCAGCGACGACAACAGCCTCGTATGATCTATTATCCCTTACCGGCTTGTCCTGGAGAACTGAGATCAACTCACGGATGTAGCCGTCAATCCCTACGATATCCTTTTCAATCACATCAGGAAATGTTTCACAACGCAAAGAACTCGAGCTTTCTCCGCCCTGCACTGGCTCTATCCGGTAGGTCTGAGCTCGGCGAGTGAGGTAGGAGATCTTCTCAGTGACTTCGTCCACCTTTGTGCCGATCTTGTGCAGCCACCAATATTCTTTGGGAAGGCAACGGAGGCGGCCATGCCTCTTGGCCGCAACTTTGATGTCGAAGGTGTCGATAAGATCCTCGACCTCGTACACTCTGTCCCTGACTTCAGCCACCCAGGCGTCAACACCTTTCTCCGAGATTTCATTGAAGCTACATCTTTGAGGAAGCCGGTCATCCAAATCAGCTCCGTGCGCAACCGTGTCAGCTTCTCTTCCACCCCATCCAAGTACTTGGCCTCCTCCATAGCCAACTCGCCTAGCTTTAACGCCAGATTAGATATGAAAGCGATTGGGGGACCCATTGCTCTACACCTCTCGAAGCCCCGGCTCCGATCGAGCTTTAATTTTATGGGTTTAATCTGCCTTTGCTAGGCTCTCTGCTCATTAGCGCGACTCTAATGATGGTTATTTATAGACCTCGCTTTTTGGACCATTAAGCCGAAAAATTAAAATATGAGAGAACGTAGCATTACAATTTTTTGTATAAACTTTTGATCACAATAATCTATCAAATTAATGAGTTTGTAAAATTAGTTTCGTATAAAAACTTTCTATACTTCTTGTATTACCCTTAAATTTATTCAAAAAGATTACTAGATAACATAACATCCAAAGTATAACTTTGAGGCAAAGATAAGGATTTAACAAAAGAAAGAGGGAGCATCAAGGTACTTCTAAATGGTGGTCCAAAGAATATTAAGCGGTGATGGATAGAGAACAGAATAACGTACGTTACATATAGCTGAAGAAATGCACTTCCTTTCAAGATACATCTTAGAAAAGATACATGTTGATTCCTTTCTTTTTTCTTCTCAAATAGAAAACTGTACACTTGGATTATTCTTTACTAGGGATGGCAATTAGATGGGTCGGGTCAGGTTATTCAGGTTCAGGTTTAATCGGATTAGTATGTATTCGGGTTCAGGTCAGGTTATTTAGGCTCGGGTTGATTTCAGGTTGAGTAGATTTCGGATTCGAGTTGAGTCATACTAGGTCTATTTAGGTTTGGATCCAATCAAGTAGGGTTATCAGGTCTTAGGCCAGATTCAACTTGATTGTCGGGTTTATTCGGTTCACTGGTACATAAGCCAAAACCGATAAATTGGGATTCAATTTTTTTGTTTAATTTTGATTAAAATTTAATTTAACTAGAGATAAAAATAATGTAAAATTTATGAAGATATATTAATATACACTTTATTTAATAAAATGACTCCCTCTAATGTCAAGTTCTTTGTAATATTCACTATTCAACAATTATTCTATAATTTTTATTTTCAAAATTTTAGGACAGCTTTGGGTTGGGTGGTGTACCTGCACTTTCTGCCGTCGAAGAGTGAAACACAATCTGTCGAAGCAACCGCAAGCTCTGGTCCTGATCCAGGCATTTTGGTGTCTGCAAGAAGCCATGGGAATGTTCAGCTATTGCATCGTTGCGAGTCGTGATCAATAGCTTGCTCCTACATCCATCGCTGGGGAAGGCATTTTTCAGGGAATACCAGACTTGTTCCGTCCACATGTCGTCAAGAACCACAAGACACAAGTCCTCTTGCAGCTTTTGTCGAAGCTGATGTGCTAGCTCTTGGTCCGTCAGCTTCAAGTTCTCATCTCTCCTTGAAGATTCAAGGCCGAGCAGGATATTCTGCCAGATATCCCAGACTTGATATTGCTGGGAAACGTAGACCCAGGCGAATCCATTAAAATGGCGTCTGATTTCGGTGTGTCGGTACACCTCCTTAGCTATGGTGGTCTTTCCCAAGCCCCCCATGCCAGCGACGACAACAGCCTCGTATGATCTATTATCCCTTACCGGCTTGTCCTGGAGAACTGAGATCAACTCACGGATGTAGCCGTCAATCCCTACGATATCCTTTTCAATCACATCAGGAAATGTTTCACAACGCAAAGAACTCGAGCTTTCTCCGCCCTGCACTGGCTCTATCCGGTAGGTCTGAGCTCGGCGAGTGAGGTAGGAGATCTTCTCAGTGACTTCGTCCACCTTTGTGCCGATCTTGTGCAGCCACCAATATTCTTTGGGAAGGCAACGGAGGCGGCCATGCCTCTTGGCCGCAACTTTGATGTCGAAGGTGTCGATAAGATCCTCGACCTCGTACACTCTGTCCCTGACTTCAGCCACCCAGGCGTCAACACCTTTCTCCGAGATTTCATTGAAGCTACATCTTTGAGGAAGCCGGTCATCCAAATCAGCTCCGTGCGCAACCGTGTCAGCTTCTCTTCCACCCCATCCAAGTACTTGGCCTCCTCCATAGCCAACTCGCCTAGCTTTAACGCCAGATTAGATATGAAAGCGATTGGGGGACCCATTGCTCTACACCTCTCGAAGCCCCGGCTCCGATCGAGCTTTAATTTTATGGGTTTAATCTGCCTTTGCTAGGCTCTCTGCTCATTAGCGCGACTCTAATGATGGTTATTTATAGACCTCGCTTTTTGGACCATTAAGCCGAAAAATTAAAATATGAGAGAACGTAGCATTACAATTTTTTGTATAAACTTTTGATCACAATAATCTATCAAATTAATGAGTTTGTAAAATTAGTTTCGTATAAAAACTTTCTATACTTCTTGTATTACCCTTAAATTTATTCAAAAAGATTACTAGATAACATAACATCCAAAGTATAACTTTGAGGCAAAGATAAGGATTTAACAAAAGAAAGAGGGAGCATCAAGGTACTTCTAAATGGTGGTCCAAAGAATATTAAGCGGTGATGGATAGAGAACAGAATAACGTACGTTACATATAGCTGAAGAAATGCACTTCCTTTCAAGATACATCTTAGAAAAGATACATGTTGATTCCTTTCTTTTTTCTTCTCAAATAGAAAACTGTACACTTGGATTATTCTTTACTAGGGATGGCAATTAGATGGGTCGGGTCAGGTTATTCAGGTTCAGGTTTAATCGGATTAGTATGTATTCGGGTTCAGGTCAGGTTATTTAGGCTCGGGTTGATTTCAGGTTGAGTAGATTTCGGATTCGAGTTGAGTCATACTAGGTCTATTTAGGTTTGGATCCAATCAAGTAGGGTTATCAGGTCTTAGGCCAGATTCAACTTGATTGTCGGGTTTATTCGGTTCACTGGTACATAAGCCAAAACCGATAAATTCATTCAATTTTTTTGTTTAATTTTGATTAAAATTTAATTTAACTAGAGATTAAAATAATATAAATTTATGAAGATATATTAATATATAATTTATTTAATAAAATACTCTCTCTATGTCAAGTTCTTTGTAATATTCACTATTCAACAATTAATCTATGATTTTTTATTTTCAAAATTTTAGTATATAAATGAAAAATGATTGTATTAAATAATAAATAAAGACCTATAGTTTCTAAATATATACTTTTTAAATTTTTTTCTAAAAAATAATCTCCCTCTGTCCCATTTTCTTTGCTCCATTTAACTTTTCTGGCTAGTTTGATATAAATTTATTTATATTATTGTTTATTAAAAAATTAAAAATATATATTTAAAAATTGCCAGAACTTGATTTATTATTCATGTATGAAATTTTTTATTTATATATTAAAATTTTGAAACAAAAATTATATATTAATTGTTAAAATACGAATGGTGTAAATAATTTGAGATATAAAGAGTAATATGAATAAATTTAATTCAAACTATTTGAAAAAGTCAAATATTTCAAAAAATATGAGACAGAAAGGGTACTATAATTTCTAAAACCTAATTATTTTTATCTTTCTATCACTGTTTCACTAATTATTTCTCATAGTTCTTACTCACTTACTCTACAACGCAAAGCAGATCAGTAAAATAGAAGAAAATTAAATCATAATTTTTCTAAAGTTTTTACCGACCATATATTTTATATTAATTTAAGTTAAAATTGGGTCTTGTTGAGTTTAGTCATCGGGTCATTTTAGGTTCGAGTTAGGTCGGGTTTGGGTTTGGGTTTTCTCAGGTTTCACTTTAGTCGGGTTCAGGTTTAGGTCGGGTTGGGTATAGTCAGGTTTGGGTCGTTGACTTTTTTGGTCAAATTGGGTCAAGTAGGGCCTGGGTTCGGGTGGCTTGGGTCAGGTCTTTGGGTCGGGTCAAATTTTGTCATCTCTATTCTTTACTTGATAGCAACTCATATTCTATTTCATTCGCCTGTTAATTTTTAAGTTCACATAACTGGAAATACAGTTATATTTAAAGTACTAGTAAATGAAAATGTGTGTTGCATGTGAATCAAGATACTAAGTTGTTTTTTATTCAAATAATTATAATTCTAATTATCTTTTTCATGAATACATTTTTTAACCTAAATTATAATCTATATTTGTTTTCCATAAACACATAAATCCACTGATCCATACATCTATATCAGCAAAAAAAACCCTAAGAGTTGGCATTGATCTATATTCGTGAGGGTGATGTGCTGTAAAGTTTGCCTAAGACTTGGTGAAGGCTAACCGTCGCTAATATTTGGGATTTTAGAGACAGAAAATCATCACTAAATTTAACGACGGCTAACTGTCACTAATTTAACAACTGTTATCCGTCGTTAAATTTTAGTGACAGACAGCCGCTGTTAAATTTTCACTGGATTTTTAGCGACTATTTGTCGTCTCCAATTAGTGATGGTTTTTTGCTGTCACTAATTCTACCGTCACTAAATCATCTTTTTCTAGTAGTGTCAAAATAAATAGTGGCAGTAATGAATTTACTTTTCTCAGATTAGATATATTTCTTATTAGTTCATTTTTCTAATTTTTACATAGTTTTTATTATAAATTTCATCGTAACTATCCTCATTTGCATCATCCATTATAAAAGATTGCTCATTGTATTTGATTTTTATTTATTAATAATAATGATAATAATAATAATAATAATAATAATAATAATAATAATAATAATAATAATAATAATAACAATAATAACAACAACAACAACAACAATAACAACAACAACAATAATAATAATAATAATAATTTTTCGTACTTTTAATATCTTACCAAAGATTCCAAATCTTCTCTTTTCAATATGAAATTTAAAATTAATAGGATGTGATTTGTTAAGAAATGATCTTAATTTAATAGACTTAATAATATTATGTATTTAGAAATTTTATTAAAACTTAAGTTAGTAGATTTTATCTTATTTTTTATACTTTAGATTCAAAAGGCTAATGATTAAAATAAAGATCTTATATTTGTTTGCTCAAATAATTAAATAGATCCATCATTAATGTATTAGCATAACTTTGACTTATTAAAAAGACATAAGCTAATTTTTTAATAAATGCTTTGAGGTTCTATTTAAAATAGAAAAAATACATATGCTAAGTCCACAGGTAGAACATTCAATAAGAAACTCAAGAAAAAATAGTTTTTTTTTCAATAAGCGTGATGCACATATAAGCCACGATGTCAAAGTATAGACTTGGTAAGTAAACATTGAGTTTTTCCAAAAACATGTAACTATAAGTAATTATACACTACTAAAAACAACTATTATCTGACTCTTGATATTTAATAAAAAAATGCACTCACATCCCAAGGTTTCAACTCTACACTTATCCTATATTTTACGGCCGAGTCAATTTGATAGTGTAAAATATCGACACCAGGTCTTGTATAGCTTTTTTATTTATATTTCTAAGGTAATTAATGCTTACACATTGATTTAAAAATTATACTCACATCATTTAAGATTGGGAAACCTAGTCTTACTTGTTCTTGTAACATAATTATCAACCATGGGACAATAGACTCCTCAAAATAGAATATTATATTTCTAGTACCTAAAAGAAAAACCAATAACTTATAATTTAAGGTTTACCCACTTTATATTTGTGCGCTCTTTATTATATATAGATATAAATATTGATATATATAGATTTCAAGTTGCTCTTTTAGATTCTGATAAAAGATTTAAAGTTTAAAAAGTAAATAAACCTGAGAGAATTAAATGTAGAATTACAAATTTTTCAAACAATAGTATACAGTTTATAAACTTCTGATCGCAGTAATCTATCAAATGAGTTTGTAAAATTATTTTCGTACATAAAAAGTTTCTATACTACTTGTATTACCCTTAAATTTATCCAAAAAAGATTATTAGATAACATAACATCCAAAGTATAACTTTGAGACAACGAGAAGGATTTAACAAAGGAAGAAGGGAGCAGCAAGGTACTTCTAAATCGTGGTTCAAAGAATATTAAGCGATGATGGATAGAAGAAAGAATAACATTACCTATAGTTGAAGAAATGCATTTCCTTTCAAGATACATCTTAAAACAGATACATGTTGATTCCTTTTTTTTTTTCTTAGATAGAAAATTGTACACTTGGATTATTGTTTACTTGATAGCACAACTCTTATTCTATTTCATTGGCCTGTTTTTAGTTCACAAAACGAGAAATACAATTATATTTAAAATACTAGTAAATGCACACATGTGTTGCACTTGAATTAAAATGCTAAGTTATGTTTTACTTAAATAACTATAATTTTAATTATCTTTTTTAAAATAAATCCTAGCAATAGTGATTTTACTTGTTCTTGATTAGACAGATTCTTATTAATTTCATTCTTCTATTTTTCACATAGTTTTTACTATAATATTTCATAATAACTATCCTCATTTGTGCCATCAATTATAAAATATTGCTCATTGTATTTGATTTTTAATTATTATAAATAATAATAATAATAATTTCTTCCTCGTACTTTTAATATCTTATCAAAGATGTCAAATCTTCTCTTTTCAGTGTGAAATTTAAAATTAATAGTATGCAATTTATTAAGAAATGATCTTAATTTTAATGGACTTAATGATATTATGTATTTAGAAATTTTATTAAAGGTTAAGTTAGTAGATTTTATCTTAATTTTTATACTTTATATTCAAAAAGCTAATAATTAAAATAAGGATCTTATATTAGTTTGCTCAAGTAATTAAATAGATTCATCATTAATGTATTAGCATAACTTTGACTTTTTAAAAAGCCATAAGCTAAGTTTTTCATAAATGTTTTGATGTTCTATTTAAAATAGAAAAAAGTCATATGCTAAGTACATAGGTAAAAGAACAAAGATGGTCTAAAAATTAGGGATTTGGGACATTGCTCCAAGGACAGTCATTAAGGGTGGCTGATGGGCAGGCCCCAACGAGGGGCGTGTGTAGAGGGCGAGGCAAGCCGAGGAAGACAGACTACTTGGAGAATTGAGGGTCAGAGGATGTTTCGGAAAGTGATTCTAGCAGTGAAGACCTTGATGTGGAGGTTAAGCAATGCCTGAGCTCTTAGATTGCGCGGGATGCGGAAATGAATGGGAGATCATGGGCTCAAATTGTAGAAAAGGAATAAAAAACAGAGATAGCGAATGGTCTAAATATTCAACAACTTTTGGGTTTCAAGTTGACGTATATGGAGGATGAGGCAGATTCGGAGGTTGTAGAGGTTAGTGACGAAGAGATTAATGAAGGCTGTTCAGAGTGGAGGCTAACTTTGGTTGGTACAGTTATGGGTACCGAGGTTTTGCCAGAGAACATAAAACGCTTTGTTCTTGCAAAGTGGAAGAATGTGCTCCCACCCTTGGTCACGAAGATTCAATCAAGTCTATTTCTATTTCATTTTACATATCTAGGGGATCTAATGAAGATCTTGGAAGGGCCCATGAATTTTATCTTCAATAAACCTCTATTGTTAAAAAATGGGAAATGGATGTGAAGCTAGACAGAGAATTGTTTGATGTTATATTGATTTGGATCTGCTTGCTGGATCTAAAATTGTAGTACTGGTCTCCAAGAATTTTAAGCCTCATTGTTAGCAGAATTGGAAAACCTTTATTAGCCAATTTTGCTACTATCCACAAAACTCGATTATCACATGCACAGATTCTATTTGATGTGAGGAGGAAAAATGATGTACTACATTCTATTATGATAAAGAAGCTTGATGGATAGTTTGAATCCCAACCAGTCCATTATGAATGGTAGCCAACACAGTGTGAAAAGTATAAAAAGTAGGGACATGGTGAGGAAGTGTGTGATCCTAATGCGTGGAAGGATAGGAAGAATGCTAGGTAGGCTCCTATTGTGACCAAGAATGAGGTCCATCATGTGGTTACTAACCAGGTTCCTTAGGTCCCAAGTACTAATACTCTTCAGACTATTCCAACTGTGGGATAAAGGAACCCTCCAACTAAAGAAATAATCCCCGAGACCCAGTATGGAAAGGAAGGCAGTCATAGGTTAAGGCAAATTGGTCAGAGTGCCAAGATTAAAAGTAATGTCCAATAGCAGAGAAGAAAGTAGCAGAAATTGAAGGCATCACCTTGGCTAATTCCTTTGACAAGCTTCAGGTGGATGAGCAGGCGGAGGTAATAGGTGATTATGGACCTGTTTCTCTTTTAATTCCTACTTGATGTGGTGTTGTTAGAATGTTAAAGGTATTAATAATAACCTTAAACAAAAAAAATTAAGAAAATTATTAGAAAAAATAATATTAGCCTTTTGTTGGAAACTCGAGTTAAAAGTAAGAAGTTCAACTATATTCATAATACTATGTTTGCTAGTTGGGAGTATTTAAATAACTACTACTATGCTATTAATGGTAGAATCTGGTTGGTATGGGATAGTCTGGTGTTGGAAGTTCAGTCATTGGATATCTTAGAGCAAGTTATTCATGTAGTTGTGAAGCATAACATTGAATTATAGACTTGTACTTTGATTGTGATATATGCCCTTAATATACCAATGGGTAGAAGGAATTTATGGCCTAAACTTATACAGTATGCTACAAGAGTTGAGGGGGGCCCTGGATTATTTGTGGTGATTTCAATAAAATTAGACAATCTGAAGAGAAGCTTACCCAAAATCTATTTGTTGAGTGGGATGGTATTAGACTAAATGATTATTGTTTGGACATTGGAGTTGCTGACCTTAGAAGTGTCATTATGTTTTATATTTGATGTAATAACCAGGCAACAGAGGATAGAATTTATTGGAAATTAGATAGAGTCATACGTAATCGTGCTTAGTTTGATCAATTTCCTGAGGCATTTGTTGAATTTAAGCACAATTATTGTTATGACCATTCTTTGGCCTTGATTGAATTAAAGGTAGATCAGATCTCTCGGAGATGTCCTTTCAAATACTAAAAAATGTGGTAGAGTCATGCAAACTATAAATAATTGGTTTCTCAGGTCTGGGATGACTCTGTTCATCAAACTAATGTGTGGTCTTCTGTGCTAGGAAAATTGAGAAATTTGAAGAAGGCATTTAAAATTTTTAATAAGGAGTATTATTATCAAGGTGTTAAATATTGTTACTGCTAGGTATACCGCATCCCGAATTTTTAGGGTAGGTCGTACCGCATATTGTTACCATTTTTATAAAAAAAAATAAATATTAGAATATTATTTTAAAATGATATAATTTTTTTAATAATTTATTTTTACACATCTTATATGTATTCTAATTTTTCTCATCATAATTTATCAAATATAAATAAAATATATATGATAGAAGATATTCAGTTGGGGTAGCATGCACCAGAAATCCAATTAAAGGATATTGTTCAACACCATGGGACCTTCAAGCTGCTACCATCCATTAAATTTTTATATTAATTAAGAAAAGTAACAAAAAAAATAAAAGTAAATGTTTATTTTATGATATATGTATTATTTATATTTTAATTTTTTATATATTTTTGATATTTTTTTTGTAAAATGAAAAAAACAGCCATGAAAAATAAAATAACGTAGTACGTACCACATGATATTTGTGGTATATCACGGTTTTTTTTACAAAATGTATACAAAAAATGAGCGATATGTGGTATACCACAAAATACCGCGGTACACCGCACGGTAAAATGACAAAATGTGAAAATATTTATATCGCGTACCACGTACCTGTGGTAAAAATCATACCGCGTGGTATACTGTGGTATTTAACACTATGATTATTATGAGATTTATGAGAGAGTTTTAAGGAAAGAGAAAGAATTGTTTGAGTGTCCTTAAAAGTTGATTCAAAGGCCGAATGATGGAAATCTGGTGGGTAAATAGGCTGAGGTCCATGAAGAATTATGAAGACCGAAGAATTTTATGCTCAAAATGCTATAGTGGATTGGATTCAGAAGGAGGATAGCAACACTAAATTCTTTCATTCCAAGATGAAGCAGAGGAGATCATTGCGCAATATCAGCTGCCTCTTTGACAAAAATGGGCGGAAGTTACTTACTGCTTATGACATTAAAGATAAGTTGATTTCCTATTTCTTTTCTATACTTGGTATTTCTAAAAGTTGTATTATGGATATTAATGATAATATTGTTGCTAATGGGCCTAGGGTTTCCTTTGTGCATGGCCAAACTTTGATTCAGGATGTCACAAAGGAGGAAATACTTGCTGCTGTAAATGGTGTTGGTCTTAATAAAAGTCTTGGTCTTGATGGCTTTTTAGCTGCATTTTTCCAGTATGATTGGGATATAGTAGGGGAATAAGTTAGTGCAATAGTGAAATATTTCTTCCAATATGGTGAGATCCCTCATTTTTTAATTGCCACAACTTTGCATTTAGTGCCAAAACTCTCTTATGCTTCTTGTGCTACTGAATTTCGGCCCATTGCTTGTTACACTGTGTTCTATGAAATTACATTTAAAGTAATGGCATCAAGATTGCAATGTATATTGCCTGAGTTAAGACATGAAATTCAAGGGGCTTTTATTCATAAAAGATACATTGTTGATAATGTACTTATTTGTCATGAAATTATGAGGGGTTATAGTAGGTGAAATATCAAGCCTAGAATGTGCCTAAAAATTGATCTGAGTAAAGCTTATGATATAATTGATTGGTAGTTTTTAGATTAATTCTTGAGAAAGTTACAGTTCCTTGAAAGTTGGGTGAAATGGATTATGGCTTGTGTTCAATTCCTTTATTTTTCTATTGTGATAAACAGTACTCTTTGTGGTTATTTGAATGGTAGAAGGGGTCTTAGACAATGTGACCCATTATTTCCTTTGTTGTTTGTGATTGCTGTGGACTACTTCTCAAGAGCTCTTAAAAAATTGTTTGATTAGAATATGGTTGGATACTATCCTAAATGTAAAAGAATCAGACTATCTTACTTAATGTTTGCGGATGATATTATGATCTTTGCTAGAGCTGGTATTGATGATGTAAAGGCTTTGAAATTTTGTGTGGATATTTTTGTTGCCACTTATAGATTAGAGATTAGTGCTGAGAAAAGTATTTTGTTTTTTGGTGGTTTGGTTGGTAGTATGGAAAAGCATATCCTATCCATTTTGATTATGACTAAAGGCTCTCTTCTTGTTAAATACTTTGGTGTGCCTTTTGTTGATCAAAGATTGCAAATTAAACATTATAAACCATTGGTTGAGAAGATTTTGCACAAACTAAATAGTTGGAGTACCAAATTTTTGTCATATGCTGGTCGGGTCCAGCTTATAATAGCAGTAGTTTTTAGTATCCACTTCTACTGGGCAAACATTTTCCCTATTCCTAAAGGGGTGCTTGATCATATAAAGAAATGCTATCATGCTTTTGGTTGGACTGGTTCTATAATTGGTAGGAAATATCCTGTTGCTTGGGAGCATATATGTGTGCCAAAAAATCAAAGGGGATTGGGAATATTTAGTCTAAGGGCATGGAATTTGGTTAGTCTTGGGAAGAAACTTTGGAGATTACCTAATGACAGAGAATTTATGGATCAAGTGGCTACATGCATATTATATTCGTGGTAGTAACATCTAGCAGATGAGAGCAGCTAATGATACTTCTTCTGTTTGGAAACAAATTTTAAGAGTGGGACCAAAGTTTGCAGATATCATTGTGGATAATGTTTGGGCTTGTATCAAATCTGGTAAGTTTGTACTGAAACTTGCATATATTCATGTAATTGAGACTTGTGACAATGTGGCTTGGCATAAAGTTTTTTGGAGTAGTATGAATGTGCCTAAGCATTGTTTTGTTTGTTGGAGGGCTATTTTGAACAGACTGCCCACTATTGATAGGGTAAGTCAGTTTATGACTTTACCTTCTATTTGTTGTCCTTTTTGTTTAACTACTAGGGAAATCGTGATTAGTTGTTTTTTTAGTGTGACTTTCCCAAAAGGATTTAAAGGGAGCTGTCTCTTATGATCAGGCTGGGACAAGCTCCGTTTAAATGGGATAGACTATGGTTCTGGCTCTGTAGATTAGTTAAAGGCAAGGGTTTGAAGGCCAATATTCGTTGGGCATGTATTGTGGCTATAGCATATTTTGTTTGGCAAAAGTGAAACTACAGACTCTATTGGTAGCAAAGGAGAGTAGCTGAGGTAATTGTGCAGTTGGTGGTTCAAACCATCCAGTATAGATTTTCTACTAGTAAAGTTGAGGTTTTTTCTTAACATGTGGGCATCTAATTGTGCTGTGCAGTACAGTTGCTAGGGTTTGTTTATTTTTCTTTGATTTTGGATCAGGTTTTGTCGGTTACTTAGTGTAGGCCCCTAATCCTTATGTAAGTGCTGCTAGGCATTTTGGTTTAATGAAAATACGCACCAACTATGGTGTTTAAAAAATAATCCATAGGTAGAACATTCAATAAGAAACTCAAGCAAAAATAGTTTTTTTTTAATAAGTATGACACAAATATTACCTACGATGTCAAAGTAAAGACTTGGTAAGTAAACATTGAGTTTTTTGTAAGATATGTAACTATAAGTAATTATACATTACAAAAAAAACAACTTAATTATCTAACTCTTGACATTTAATAAAAAAAAAATACACTCACCCTTAAGGTTTCAACTCTATATTTACCCTATATTTTACGGTCAAGTCAATTTGATAGTGCAAAATATTGATGTCAAGTCTTGTGTAGTTTTTTTTATATCATTTTAGGTAATTAATTCCTACACATTAATTTAGAAGTTATACTCACATCATTTAAGATTTGAAAACCTAGTGTTACCCATTGTTCTTATAATATAATTATCAACCATGGAAAAATAGGCTCATTAAAATAGAATAAATTCCTAGTACCTAAAAGGAAAGCTAATAACTTATAATTTAAGGTTTAGTCACTTTATATCTGTGTGTTTTTTGTTATATATAGATATAAATATTGATATATATAGATTTTAATTTGCACTTTTAGGTTCTGATAAAATATTTAAATTTTAAAAAGTAAAAAAAAATGGATAAACATCATATTTTAGGCATGCTTAATATTCATATGAATAAAAACATGTTTGTTACAAAATTTTAAATCTAGTTGCATTTTCAATTTTTTTCATAAAAAAATACTTATATAAAACATAGGAAATAACCATGATTTTTTTATCTATTTTTTTCAAATACTAATCTTATTTTCCTAATATAAAGAATTTTCAAATGGTTTAAATCTATTTAAATTTTAAATATAAAAATACATTAAATTTTTTATTAATCAAATAAATAAAAATATTAACTTAGTAGACTCAATAGAATGATACTATTTTTCAAAAAGTTAGAAATTTTCAAAATATGTTTCATATTTGAATAAGTTTGTGTATTAATGTCAAATATGAAAGTATAGTAGTTCAGTATTACGACAATGGGAAAAAATTGATAAAGTCGCAACAAAATTATATTTAGGATAAAAATGAATAAAATTTTGATCAAATACATAGAGTACATATTGGTAATTTTTTTTGTTCTACTAAAACTTATTATATATCCTAATAAGAATCCTCTAATTTCTTCCTTTGTTATATAATCTTCCATGTGGTTAGAATCTATAGTGAAAACCTAAAGATGTGTAATTTGATTATAAATTTTGAATATATGAACCTCCATAATTCTTTACTTATTATACTTAATCTTATATAAAATAAAAACTTGAAATCATAACATAAAATTATTAACTTCATCTCTTAACAACTACAAAACTACTTCTAGTCAATGAGCTTCTACCATGAAATATAATATTCAAATAAAAATTATTTATAATGTGATATAACTTGTAAGATTTGATTTTCTGTAAAAAATTTAAAATAGAATAATATTTTAATATATAGAAAAAGTGTTAGTTGCTAAGAATAAAAATTTGTGTTACAATAATAAAGGGGATGGCCAATGGAAAAAATAATTTTCCTAATTTTTCAAACATTTTAAAACATTGAAAAATGAAAAAAATTACAATTAAAAGTCCCCTTATTATAATATAAGTAACTGATTCTAATCATGAAGAAATTTTTTTCTTAAATTTTTCCCAATGACCTTTTCTACAATGATAAATTTTTTTATTTGCTTTATTATCAGCGCTTGAGCAATACTTGAGTTATATTATTGCTTTAAAATAGATGAAATATGTAAGCTTTCATAGAGTATATATTCATCCAAGTTGAAAAAAAGTTAATTGACAAAAAAATTTATATTCAAAAACATTTTTTATAGTTGAACAAACTTAAGTCATGTTTGTTAAGTTGAAATTTTAAGTTTTATAAATTATTTATTGTTCTCGAGATATTGTTTGATAGTAATATGGAAGCAATGGCATCATGTTTGATACAAAAAGAGAAAAAAAGAAAAAAAATTTAGTGGCAATCTAGGAGTTTTGGCCATTAAAGATAAGATTAATGAAAAAAATTCATACAAATATTTGATTCTGTAATATAGAATCAAGCACAGGAAAAATTTTAGAAAAATAAATAAAATTTAGTGACAATTTAAGGGTCTCTTTTAGTGTTTTAGTTCTAATATAACTATAACTAAACAGATAATGATAAAATTGAGTTTCATTAAAAAAATAAAATAACTTATAATGTAAGGGTAATAAGGTCACTCAACATTTGTGCACCTTCATATTTTTTTTATAATATATAGATATAGATATTTAATTATTATGCTTAATTCATCACTTAATAACAAATTTTTTTATGTTTGAAAGAATTTTTATATTTTTATTTATTTTATTCATTAAATTATGTTTTTATTTTATAAAATATACTATTTATCTGTAAAAAACTCTTAATTAACCTATATACATATCATATGATCTTTACACATACACACTTTCAATAGTTGCTATATACATTCTATAAGTTCATATTATATTATACATATATATATATATATACTGATATATCTAAGACATGGCGAGATGGTACCGTTATTATACCATACCACTGAAAAAGGGTAAAATATAAGATACGAGATTTAAGACCTTGGATTTAATAATATTGCTGGAGGTTTATTCGTCAGAGGCAAACAATAGTGGCTTATTTTGATATGCATCAAAAGAATAGTGGTTTAACGTTATTTATCCAATCATAGGGCATCTATGCCGGTTTTACTGACCCGACTCGCTCCAGCTCGATCGTCGCCCGTCAGCTTCAATTCCAACATTCCGGCATCCCCCAGCTGCGCTGGCTGAAGAAAGCTTCCTTGGCGATAGAAACAGAACTCCCTTGAGCATTTTTCACCCACTTTCCGCATTTCGTTAAAGCTTCCACAAGGTATGATATTTTCTATCGCAATTTATGAATAAAGCAAATTGTCATTTCCCCCTTGCATTTGGTTCTCGATCATGTGGCAAGATTGGGGTCGTTTTCTCTCGAATTTGATGGTTTTGGAACCGAATTAATCGAAGTTGGTTGGTCGAGTGCGTCTGGTTTTATTTGCTTGGTTATTCATAGTTTATAGATTTTTCCGCATATAAAATGAACAGTTAGGTTCATGTAAATAGACTGACATTTGAAATTTTGATTTTTTGGATGAAATTTCAGTTCTTTCTTGTTTAGGGTCAGTCACCCGTTCAGTTTCTCTTTTCTATCTAGTTTTCTTATATGTGTATTCATTTTTCTTTCTGGTATTTCTTTCTTTTGTTTCTTGTAAGGGATGGAAACTTTGTTTCTTATGCTTTTTTTTCCAGGGAAAAGATGTTTCTTTCGTTCATAGAGTGTTTCTTTCGTTCATAGAGTGGTTTATGTTCTTGCAGATGTCAAGCAGTTCGAGGAGTGATGGTGAAAGCTCTTTTGATGTTGAGGGACTTCTGGAAATTGGTACACGATGTATAGAGGTAGGTTTCGGCTTGGCTATGTGCACAGTTTATCTTGGTCAAAGAGTTACAGGTGAAACCTCCTTAGGAATTATGTTTCTTGAGGTCCCTTATGCTTCTGCTTGAAGGAGTCTTTGCAGCTGAAAAAAGTTGGTTTGTTGTGTTGTCCTTTCTGTGCTTCAGAGTACTTTCACATTTATCTGGATCTTCTTTTTCTCAGAATTCATTATGGCCTTCTTTTGTGATGCAGCTTAGAAAAGAGAAAGAGTCGTTAAAAGAATCGCAATGCCAGAGCTTTGAACTGATCAAGGTAATGTTCCTGTGGAAGTATGGTAATTCTGGTTTTTTATCCAACTTGTAGAAGAAATCGCCTATCAATTATCATTTGGTTTCCCGCTTATTGGCCATTTCTCTTATATTTTTGTGATAGACACATTTGTTCAGCATCTGTTTCATCAGCCTTTTCATTTGAGACTTAGTTGTGTGTTTTCTAGTTTTCCTTGAAATTTAGCGTGATAGTATGAAAACAAATTTTCTTTTAGCAGTATTTATGGGACAAGATGAACCCCAATGTCGTCATCTCTATTTTTTGGTTTTGGAGCTAAATCATTCCGAAAACTTAAACAGTCTTATCCAATGGTTTGTTAATTGAGTGCTCTTTTATCAATTTTGTGGATGGTGTCTTTATCAAATTCTTTTTCTTGTTTATTTATGCCAGTGCTATCTTCATATTACGTGGAAAGCACACTTGTCCAAATCACCATTTTCTTCAATTTTCCTGTGCCATTGAAAATTTATGCTGAGACACTTTGATGGCAGCACACCTGCAGCAAGGACAAAGTCTCCGTTTACAATTCTGTGACAGTGTCATAATTAAATAATGTTAGGAGAGAATGTCGCTTGATGTGTGGATGTAAATAGGTCTGAGATTGTATGTATTTCCCTTCAGCAGTTTCAACTTTGGAGATTTTCTAATTTGATGTTTTGCAGAGACTAGAACTACATGTGAAGTCACTGTCTGAGGCCCGTAGCCAAGATAAGGAATACATTCAGAACATGGAGCGAGAGCTTATGAACTGTTCTCAAGAAATAGGTAATTGTTGGTAGTTACTCTTGTCTTCTGATCTAAGGGTGTCTGATATATGCAAAGGCAGTTTGTGGAACATGTTATCTAGTGGATCCTCTTATTTTGTCTAACGACCTTTTCTTTTCTCTCTGGTCAAAACATAATATCTTTCATTTCATAACAATCAAACTTCAAAAAAAAAAATCTGAGCCTGGGCTGCAGAGCTAAGTCAGGTTGATCAAACTAAAAAACAGACTAAAGCCAAGGAGTTGGACCATTCTTTGCTTCAACCTTATGAATCATCTGGTGACTGATCTTATCAGTATCAGTGTATCTGAAGACTTTCTTGTTTCTTGATTCTGACCTGCCCCTGGCTATCCTTATCATCCAATCACTAGCCAGAGTCCAGTAAGTAGGAAGGTTTGAGAATTTCATGTGCTTTTGGTTTGCTTCCAAATATAAGCAGAGAAACCAGATTTGAGGAACAGATGGCCTCCACATAAAGTTCATGCGGAGATTATATTTATACCCATAATATCAGTCTAGATTTTGTAGGTTGTCTGATCAACATTGTAAACCAAAAAATCAAAGATTGCTTTGGTGAGTGACGGGTTCCCCAAACCAACTTGTACCAAGCAACTTTTGTTTGATGCTCAGACAGATGTTGATGCTCTTTCTGGACTTTTAATATGCCATTAGAAACTCAACTCCAAGAACTACCATTTTCGGAGAACTTAACCAGATCGGCAACAGATTTTCTCAGGTTAAGCAAGATACTCAACTTATAGGAATAGTTTGGATCTTCTTTACCAGCCAAATAAATTCTCTATTCATGTAATAAATATGCTCCCATTTGACCCAAAGACTTTGCATGCCACTATCAATGTTGCTAGGAACTTGCAAAGGATAGCTTGATTCCAAATGACCAAATTGTGAATGCCGAGACTTCAGTCTTATCTAGAATCCAAGTTTTACAATATAATCACACCTTAAGAATTGTCTACATAATCTTTCCATATTTCCCATAATATTCTCGTGGATGTGAAAATTTTAAGACAGGTAATTTTGAGTGTTGATACTAATAGACTAATCAGAAGGGCCCTTCCAACATAAGATAGAAGTTTCATAGACCAACAGGTAATCTGACAGGTTCTCAATCAAAGGAAGAAAATGCTGGGAACTAATCTTGAAATCAATTCTGAGAATGCAAAGGTATTTCACAGGCAAAGTACCTTTTGGAAGACCAGAGATTGCAGCAAGACGGTCTTTTACCTCCTTAATGCCTTCACCAATAGCATTGCTTTTCAAAAAGTTAATCTCCTTTCTTTCCCACTCATCTGCTCCTTCCAAAGATGGTTACGTTGAACTTTTGTCAAATGATGTTTATTGATGTAGGATCTCATGGGAAATGCTTTTATCATTTTGTCATTAATAAATTTCCTACATTGTTTATGTGGTTCTCAGGATTGAGGCTATGGTAAAAGTGAGCCAATTGAGTAGTTAAAGCCTCGTATCATTGGTTAAGCTACAGCTTCATGTGAGTGAAAACAAGAAGTTTAAACTTGGACTTGACTCTTAAGTAATAATACCTTGAACCAAATCTATCATTGAGCTGCATTTGCTCAGTCAGGCCACCAGACATGTTCACCTTGTTTCAGATTCTTACTATCTCCATGAATTTGTGTTACATTCTGAATTTTTGTGCTGGTTACTTTTTCCGTGAGTCCCTCATATATGAATGTCTCCTGTATGGTTTCTGATATGACATATTCTTCACTTTACTCCTATGTTCCTCCCCATATTTTGCAATCACTTCCAATGTTTTTGTTTAACTCTTTGCTGCAACTGTTCACAGATTACTTGCAGGATCAATTATGTGAAAGGAACTCAGAGGTCAGCTATCTAAAACAGTATGTTGATAGCCTTGAGGCAAGATTACTAGAAATGGAAAGTTTGCGGGCAAAGGTAGGCAAGTTGAGGGAGGAGTTGGAAAGATCTGATTTTGAGCGAATGTTACTGACAGAGGAACTTCAGAACAAATTTGAAGCTAAGAAAATAGGAGAAGAAAATATACAGGAAAAGGAAAGGATGAATCTTGTAATCAGGGAACGTGAGGTTCAACTTGGGAATGCACTAGAGATTATTGAACATTTAGAAAAGGAGAACAGAGAACTTAGGGGTAAAGTTGTTGCATCTGAAAAGAACAGTGAGGAATTATTTCATGAGATCGAGAATCTTCTAGGAAGCAAGGATCTATCAGAGCTCAATATGCAGTATGTGTTGAATAAACTACAAAGCAAGCTTACAGTATCAGAAGAAATGAGGTTAGTTGAAGACTTCTTTGGGCATTAAATTTAGGGTATGATTTAGTAGTATAAAGCAAGGACATCTTAAGTGCACATACTATTTCATATTCTTCCTACCATCTCACAGTATTTGTGAATTGTTGCAGAAAAGTCATCGATTCATTATTCTCCCTAGCAGCCACAGTATTTGCATCAGATGCAGAAATGAAGGAGAAGATGGCAAAAATGTCTCATCAGATACATGAATATGAGTGTATTGTCGACCAGCTTAAGGTATCTGCTGTTCAGGCTGCATAGTTACATTTGCTAATGTTGAAGAGTTCAGACTGGAAGGTTGTCACAAAATTTATGAGATTTCATTACACTGACCGCATAAATTTGAAACTTCTCAGCAAGAATTGAGAGAGGAGAAAATGAAAGCAAAAGATGAAGCAGAGGACATGGCACAGGAAATGGCTGAGCTGAGGTATGAGATGATGCACTTGCTTGAAGAAGAATGCAAGCGCCGTGCTTGTATTGAACAAGCATCTTTTAAAAAAATTGCTGAGTTGGAAGCACAGGTGCACATGTTTCTTCTGACCTTGTCTATGATGGACTGAATTTTTAGGGAATCCCAAATAAGTTTCTCTTTTATTGTTGTGCAGATTAAAAAAGAAACCCAACAATCTTTGGCAGTGGTCAGATGCCACCAAGAAATGTAGTAATTTGCTGCATGAAGAATCAATCAAGTCCATGACATGGTCATTGCCACAGAGGTTTGCGCCTTGCCATTTCATTTTCTTCTTTTCTGTCACAAGCTGTTAAAAAAAAATTTTAGTCTGAGCTGTCCATGTCCTGGATGTAGAGGAGTACAGTAAGTCTGGCTGGCCCTAACCAGTTGATAATACTGGCCTCAAACTGGAGTTTGTAGGCTTTGGCATGGGGCTCACACCGCGAGGAAAGTCAGACTCTTACAGCCCTGTACCTTTTTTTCTTGGCCAGAAAAGATGATACAGGCCTGTACATTTGATAAGGCAATGTTATACAAGGGCATATCCAAACAATCATTGTTTCTGATGGCATAGATTCGCCTCGTACAACCTGGCAACTTGTTAACTGGGTCTGGCCTTGTTTTCACTCATTGTACGCCTCCTCCCACATGATATTATGAGTATGATTAGTGATAAAACTTGTGCATCAGTTGCATTCTTGACCCGGTTTTATGTCTACAACTTGCTCTAATTCCAGAATAAGTTACTGGTGACCTTCACTAGTATTGTTAGTCAATATTAAAAGCTTTCCTGATTGATGACATCGGGGATGCCGTGCCTGAGCTTATATAGTCCGATCCGCAGTAACTACATCATGTTTCTACAAGTGCAGCCCTAGTGGATTTGTTTGGACTTCTATTACATGACAGTACCGTAAATCCATGACTTGATTATCAGCAACAATACATGGTTCTTTTGTTGTTTGTTGCCACAGCCTGAAACTGCTGCAAACATACTTTACCATTCTGAAGTCGTTTTGTTTTTGTTGACGTGATTAATCTCAGAAACAGTGGCATCCATTTGTTGTGCCCTTACGAGTACAAATCCTATCTCTGTTCTTATGACTTCGGTTTTGTGCAGAGATGTGCCTGGAAGGATGTGGGGAGCCTACTACATCCTCTAGAATGATCGTAGTTGCGATTTTCTCATTTAATGAAGCTCAAATTCGCAAAATCCCTTGTTCACTGATGTGTATTTTGCTCAGGAGGTTTGTGCTTTTATCCGGGTTGGCTTGGCTTGTTCAACAGGGTGGTGGAGTTGATGGTTGCAAATAGTTGGAGTAGAATCAAGTGTGAGTTGTACATTTTTGGAAATTCTGGGTAATGCCTTCCTTTTATTCAGTTTGTAGGAATTGTACATTTTTGGAAATTGTAAGCTGATCTGATGATTATGGTTGTCACAGTCTATCACTGGCTATGATGTAATCAGAACCCAAGCTCTAAAGCTATGGCTTCCATTTTCAAGAAGGGAGAAAAAAGTAAAAGGAGAAGATTGCTTCAAATCTGGTTCTACAGAAAACTACTTGCAAATGAAAATGAAATGTAAATATCAAATTTAGCTCCAGTATAAGTTTAACAGATAAAGTTGTAGGAGATTTTTAAAAAGCGACTATTTTACATATAGGGATTATTTTCTCAAATGGAAAAATGGGCAATTTTGTCACTGAAGTATGAGGTTAGAGTAGTTTTGCCATTAAAGTTTGTTTGCGGAGATATTTTGCCATTAAATTTTTTTCATAGGGGCTTTTTTGCCATTGATATTTTTGAATAAGGAGGTTTTTACTATTATGGAACTTAATGGTAGGAATATTCCAATATGAGGAAGAATATTCTGTGAATGACAATGTGATGTGGATTAATTGGTGAAAAAAGCTGGATACATCAGTCTTACGGTTGGAAAGGTGGACGCAGCATTTAATTGAATTGGGGGAATTAGGTTTTGGATTATTGGAGGGATAGATTGACAGAGTAGTCATTCTATACCTCGACGAAGGTGTTTGTGAGCTATACTTAGCCATCGTTTGTGGTACTGTCAAGTTTATTGTCTATGCTATTAGAAGGAAAGAGAGTCTAGTCAGTGCTTGGATTTTTGTCTACCAAAAAAGGAACAAGGTAATCGAAAATTTTGGGGCTTTAGGAGTTTTAAAGTAACAATTAAGTTTAGGGATTATGCACAATGTGTGTGGTTGATTGAATTTTTTATATGGAGCTGTAACTGATTTACATTATTTTCCTTATAGCATGTCTGTGAATAGCATGAAAGGGAGTGAAGTAGAAGGAAATAGAGGTGTTCTATATCAGAACAAAAGGTGTGGCTCTGGGCGACGAGCTACAATGAAAATTTCTAAATAAAAAAGGAATCCTAACAAGCTCTATTATTGTTATGGTGAAAAAATATGTGGATAATAGGAATGATGTGTTCCACAGAACATTAAGCAAACATGGGATGATCTGAGGTCGACGCAGACGCTCAGGAAAGCATGTTGCTGCTGGGGATGAATCTGTGGGCACAAATGAAGGAGTAAATGAAATTATGGATTTGGTGAACCATGTTTGTGTGAAACTAGATATGATAGAAGTAATGATAGTAAGAACAAGAGAATGAGTCATATTTGTCTTGTTTTTCATTGGATTTGCTCTTATTGTTGTAATTGGGGTTTTGTTGATGTTGTTAAAGTAATGAGTTGTTTAGGTTTGAAATGAGTTTGAGACAACAACTTAGGTTATGTAGGCTTGATTTGAAGAAGTGAATGAAAGTCTTGTTTTATATCTTTGTGCTTTTCTTTTGTAAAATGTAGTATGTATATTATGAAATAGTTTCGGAAGGCACAAGTCAAGACTGTCAACAATGCACTTTGGTATGGGATTCTCAATAAATGTTCAGGACCTGAAATCATTTCATTAGAGTAAAGCCATAATGGTTGTAATATTCCAAGTACACTACAGTGTCTCAATGGCAGATGCTTCCAAAAACTGATACTCCAAGTAACTTACAAAACCTGTCCCAAAAGGTAGTAGGTTGTTTGAAATTACAAAACCCATCATCTAATGTAACATCCTACTTTGGTTGGCTTTGAGCATCTCACCTCTTTCACTTGAACACTCAAACACTCAATTTGTTAGTGTTCCTCTATTCAAAGATCCTACTTTGGTTGGCTTTGAGCATCTTCGGCTAGATGACAACTGGTTTCTTGTCTGGAAGTCATAGCCCTTATGAATGTGGCACCAGAGTGAATGAACCTATTCTAACTTGAGGCTTCTAGGAGAGTAACTGGCAGTATGACAAACCCTTAGAAGGACATTTCCTTTGTAGGGGCGTCCCATGGCTACACTTGTGGCACCTACAAATAAAAAACATAAAAAGATGACAAGCTTTCAACAAACATCCTTAGTTTATTCAAGGTTTAATGAAAAGAAAACATGAACTTACACTACATATCAGTTGCACCTGATGATAGCTGCTTCCTTGGTATGTATTTCCCTTGTCGTAACACCTTACTCCCTTTCTTGGCTGACAACACATGAAAATGCAAAAAGAATAGATTGAGTGAAAGGCCTAAGTTTCAAATAGTTTAGCAGACTATGTCATTACATTATGGACAGTTTTCCTAGTGTATGTGCTGGTGAACACACCAATTTCACTATGCTGATACTCTTTCTTTCTCTGCCTTATAGTTTGAGGTTGTACACCCTACAAGGCAGATTTGTGTCAGATTATACCTGAGATAAACATGGACTTATTGCACTGCACAATTTAAGTACACTACAGTGCCTCAATGGCAGATGCTTCAAAAAAATTTAATCACATCCTACTTTGGTTGGCTTTGAGCATCTTGTTGTTGCACCAGAGTGAATGAAACTATCTTTGATTGCCTTATTTGCAGTTGTGCTGTGTGGCATGTCACTAGGGGCATGAGATTAGGTCCCTCATTGCCCTATTTAGCATTATGTCTGAGAAAATTAAATGCTTTTTGGACACAAACGAAACATGCTATAAGTTTCAGAAGTGTGCCTGCTGACTTGATTGCCTTGTGTTAAGCGGACAACATCTTCTATTGTGTCCTTGCTGCAAACAAAAACCACAACGGTTTTAATTACCTTTCTTGGAAAGCTTGACTTTTCTTTTTGGTTCATCATGCTCACGCCTCCTGTTCTTCCTAAGTCTACCCCAAACACTAGTTCTCACCAAAGGTATGAGAATGGAAATAACATCAGACATTGGCCAGGCATTTGGGCCACTACTTGGGTTTAGGGAGTTCCCATAAGCCAACATGTACATTTCCTTCTTATAATAAGCATCTAAATAATCCTCAATCTTATAACCCTTCTCCAAAATATAGGTTATTGCACATCCGCAAGGTATGCCCGAAATCTCCTAACTTTCATATAAACATATCTTTTTTTCAAGTTTCACAGCAAACAACTACTCATTGCATTGAACCTCATATTGACCATCACCATTAAATATGACATCCCAACCTACACTCTTCTCATACTCTTTGTTTAGTTTTTTCAGAACCACATCACCATAGTCACTAGTCTACCTTTTACAATATTCCTTTTTCTCATGAAACCTCTTCATGTATTTTCTAATGTCCTCTAACATTGAGAAGATAGGCTTTTGCCTACACTCCAATATGTCCTTAACCTCATTAAAGGCTTCACACAAGTTGTTTTGATTAACGTCACATTTAGGAAAAACTTTAAAATATGCCTTACACCAATACTTTGGGTCTATCCTAAGCAAATCATTCTTAGCATTAGGAAAACTTATTAATTTTAGCAATGCAATCCTAAAACTGTCTAACATTAGTGCTTTTTGTTGCTTCTAGAAATAGGTTTTTCAGCACTTCACCTTTATGAGTTGCTTGCCAGTTGGAACATATGTGTCTTGCACATCTACAATGTTCAGCATTTAGTAAAAGCTCTTCGATGGCAGGGATCAAACCCTGCAATCAATAATCAATTAAAATAAATTAGTCCAACTGTACTACAGAATGTCAATGAAGAACATATAGGCAGTACCTTTTGTTGGTCTGAGATAATGGTCAATCTACAGCTATTTTGAATATCAAGATCATGCATGAGAAGCATGAGGAACCATGACCAAGAGTCTCTATCCTTACTTCCACAATTGCCCATGCAATTAGAAACATTTGGTCATTTGCATCTCTCCCAACTGCTGCCAACAATTCACCCTTCACTATACCCTTCAAGAAGCAGCCATTAACCCTGAACAATGGCCTACACCCTTCAAGGAACCCTCTCTTACAGGCTTCAAAGTAGAAGTACATCCTATTGAAAACAACATGGGACACATCAGCAGCTAGAATCAAGTCCAAAACAATGGTACTACCTGGGTTTCTCCTTAGCAACTCTGCTTGATAATCTTTTAGAATATTGTATTCACCCTTGTAATTTCCCTCCAATTCATACCTCATAATCTGTCTAGCTCTTTTCACCATATCAAAAGTGACATTCAACTTCCTTTCATCCTTCAACATCCTTTTAATTTTGCTTTATTTCAGTGTTGAATCTCTTCTTATGGTTGCACAATACAACTTTGCCACAACTCTTGCTGTCACTAAACGCAACTTATACTTAACCCTACATGAGTAAGAGTTGTTCAAGCTCTTCACCTAAAAACATCTAAGTGCCCTACTATGTGAAGACTAAATTTTGAATAGACAGCCCTCTTCACAGACAACTTAGATTCTTAAAGGATCACTTTTCTTGAAAAAATACATCTTTATGATGTAGTGCTGCATACTTAGCAATAGCCTCTTTAAAAAACACGTTCTCATAAAAAAATCATGCCCTTTTCAAACTTTACACTTTCAAAATTAAGATTATACCTTGGGAATCTGCTCCTCTTGTATTTCAACAAATCTGGACAATTTTCATCCTCTGAATCTTGATCAGAGTCAATATTCCTAGCATATGAAGATGGCAAATAGTCTGTCCCATCATCATCACTGTCAACATCCCATAAATAGTCTTCACCGGCCTCCTCATCTTCAGCTCCAACAGGTTCCTTGTCTTGAAATTCTAGAGCATCTTCATCTTCGGCTTCAAAGCCCTCAGACTCATTTTCATACTCCTCATTATCATATTTTGCAACCACTTTCTTCTTCAAACTTTCTTCAGTTGTAAACTCTTTTAATCTCAGCCTGTCCTCTCTAAGTTCCTCATCATCATCATTAAAGAGGAATCTAGTGTTATTAATAAACTCCTCACACTCTAACCATTCAGCCTCTCCAATCTCAGCTTCAACACCTCTAGCTTCACTAGGTTTAGGATTGCTTACATGTTCTCCCGCATCTTCTCTCTGGTCCTCACAAGTAAGGGTAGTTGCACCTTCCTCTATATGAACCTCCTCAGTTGTACCTGTCCCCACTGCCTCATTTACTTTAGATGTACCAGCCTCTTCATTCTTAGATTAGTCAACACCAACCAAATTATTTCTCTTACCTACTTCTACTTGGTCATTATCATCAATGTATATACTACCACAGCCTCTTTCAACTACTAATTCCTTAAAATCAATTGCATGACTGTCATTCTCTATTGGCCTAATGTCATGGAAATGTTCAAGGAACCCCCCATGTTACCTGGTAGTACACCTTGCCCACACTCTCTACCTTCAACTTGTTTAACCACTTTATTATATAATCAAGGACACCGAAATACTCCTTGAACACAATGTTCATAATCCCCCCCAAAAAAATACCTAAATGGCTCATCCTCAAAATGGCCATTGTGGTGGATAATGTATTTAAATAGTAAGCAATCCACTTGGTCCCCAACATTGTCATCAAAGACAAATATAATGTCAATAAAAAAACCCACTTTCTCATAATAAAAAAACTCACTTTTTCACAATTAAAATAAAATGCAAATCCCATGTCCTAAAAGAAATATGCATCAAATGCTGGAATCCAAGAAAAGAATCTCTTCTACCTTCTTCCCATTACCTTGACACAGTAGATTTTTGTCTTCTTTTGTGTCTTTTTTGCCCTCTGTCTCTGCCAATGCTCAAATGTTTCCCTTTTGACTTCGTTGCTCCTATCAATCTCCCTCATCAATCACATTTATTAACAATGGAAGCTTTTTCAAGGATCACTCTCTCACCGTCAGAGTCACTAAAGGTTGCTTTCTCTCTGGCCCCACTTTTTTTTTTCAAATTCTTTGTATGACTCAAGAGGGAAAAGAGCTAAACAATGTAAAAGAGGGAAACTAAGGAAACGAAAAGGCAGATGTGGGGAGTTTTGCGCCATTTAATAGATATCTCCACCTATCTATCCACGTCAGATCCATGTCAATAAAATAATTCCACATCACCACCCTATCAGCATATTTACACAAATCCTTAACGCTAGTGGCAAAAAAGCCCCTATTGAAAATGCTAATGGCAAATATCTCCATAAAGAAACTTTAGTGGCAAAACCACTCTAGCCCCTATACTTCAGTGGCAAAAATTGCCCTTTTTGCCTTTTCTCAAATTGTATACCAATTAAAACTCTACGTTTTAAGAAGTTTAAAAATAGCTTTTGAAACATTTTTTTTGTGAAGTGCTAATATTTTTATTTTCTTTTCTTTCTAGGTGGGTGAAAGAAAATCGTAAAAATCAATTGCTGTATAAATAAATATCATTTAAGTTATTATTAACTAAATAAAGTATTGACAGTAAACCAACGTTAGTTTTAGATAAAAACAAAATAAAATTGAAAATAAGCAGCTTAAGAAAACCGGAGAAGATACGCCCTATATGAATTAACGGATGACTAATTGTAAGAACATAAAATTGTCGTTACTTAAGTTGAACAAGCTTTTAATCATGATTAACTACGACTATATGATATTAGCAAATATCCGTGAAAACTATACAAAAAGAACCTGATTCGTAGTAACAAAGACGATAGTAACCATCGAACGTAGATTCAACTAATAGTTAACTTAGGCAATTTAATTAACGGAAAAATAATGCCAATTATAATACTCCCCACCACATGATATTTATTATTTTTTAACCTTTTTACTTGAGTTGGACACAATTTTTTATCATATTTATTATTAAGAAAATATTTTAAAAGTGCGACAAATACGCCCTACGATTATATGATCGTAATGAGTCTGTGGCAATCATAGACTGTTAAAATATTCACAGCCCATTTCAGGTTATCCAGACCTTTGATTCCATATTTTTTCAGGCCTAAATCCACAATTTACCTCCGAACTTTATTGACCTGGGCACATAGCCCCTTCAACTATGATTCAGGGTAACTCAACCCCCAAATTTTGTAAATCGGGACACCTAACCCTTCTATCTGATGGAAATGTTCCTTTTGGTTTTCAAGAGACTTGAATGATAATAACATTAAACAATGAGACCAAAATTAACATATTAGCATATTACTGTTTGAGAGGTTGTCTTCCTCTGCAGCTTCGCATGCAAAAGACTAGGGAGTTCCTTAAAAATTGGGAGCATCCTCAACATGTCAATTAAAGCTGTAGATAAAGACTACCTGTCAAACAGCAATATGCTAAAATTCCAAGTTCAGCCTCCTTGTTCAATATTATTGTCAATTAAGCCTCTAAAGAACAAAAAAGAACATTTCCACAAGTTAAAGGGGGTTATATGTCCCACTTTATAAAGTTTTAGGGCTAAGTTGCCCCAAGTTATAATTGAAGGGATTAAGTGTCCGAATCAGCAAAGTTTGGGGGTGAATTATGGATTTATGCTTTTTTTATAATCAAAATAATATAAAAACTAGGAAAGAGGATGGAGGCTGCAAGATGGTTAACACCAATAGCCTTTTGCCTAGGTAGTAACACCACCAAACAATGCTAGAATGAGTGAAGAAGGTGCAATATTTGGCTAACCACCTTTTGGAGCGACAGATCTATGTCACGACCACTTGATAAAGTCTACAAAACCTGCAAGCAGTTGGTTAGCAAAGTGACAAATGAAAGGTGATGGTTGGATGTTATCATTATAGCCCTATGGATAGCACGAAGCTCAGCTTCTAGTGCATATTGGCATTGGGGGATAAGGATGCTTTGGCGAAGTAGAGGATGAGCATTAATTCTCATCCATACCCAGGTTGCCACACCCAGACTAGACGTACAACGCTATACCCTATCAATATCAATAATAATCAGAAGGTTAGAGTTTTGTATATCTTGATTAGACCCCATGTGCGACATAAAGTGGGAGGAGGATTGTACATGTCCAGAGACAAGTTCTGCTACAGATCCACAAAGAAAGAAAGTTGAGCAAGCAAATCATCCCATTGTACAAGAAAGGATGGAACATGGAACATCACATGCCGAAAAACACACTCATTATGTCTAATCCAAATAGTCCAAAGAATGGCAACTAGAAAGTGAAACTAATCAGGTGGAAAATGTTGTTTTTGACTCAGAAGAGTAGTAAGCCAACATTCAATAGAGGAAAAAGACATAGGTGAGGGGTTAGAGCAAAAATTATGCCACAGATCTTGAGATCTAGGGCATTACCAAAACAAATGAAACATTGTTTCCGAAGATGCTTGACAATGGGAGCAAATCGGAGCGATCAAATCACTATGATTAGCAAGAGAGGTTGTCATTGGTAAAGCTTTCGATAGGCACTTCTATAAGAACACCTTAAACTTCTTGGGAATATTGGAAGCCCATAAGGACTTCACAATAGTAGAGAACTTTGGATGCGGAGCACACTGGAGGAAGGTACCTGCAGAGTTTAACAAAGATGCCAATTTGTTTTGGAGTTTAAGATTGTAACCTTGTTTAATAGAGAAATAACCCGAGGAACTCCCAAGCCACATCATAGTATCATGATTGCTAAAGCGGTTTGGGAGGGGAATGATGTTGAAAATCAGCTGAACAATCGAAGGGGGTGAAGAGTTGTTGAAGCAGGGGAAGATTCTGACATAATTAGGTAGGGTGAAGAAGGTTAGCAACCTGCAAGTTAAGATCCTTAAAGGTATACCCTGCAATAGTATTGAATATAGCTGGAGAAGTTATTGGAATTCATTCATCTTCTCAAACCCGAATGATAGAGCCAGTGCCCACAGATCATTGGACATGATCCTGTAGGAGTGATCGTCCATGAAGGAGGCTGCGCCATATGGGAGATTTGTTGCTCGGAGCTTTAGCTGTCCAAACGGAATGATTACATCCATAATTTACAAATAGAACTTGATAGACCAGCTTGTTGTTGCTCCTTGTGAATATTCGCCAAAGGTTTTTGCAAGCAGTAATTGATTAAAAAGTTTGAGATCTTTGATTCCAAGCCCTCCGAGGCCTTTCAGAAGATGCAACAACCCTTGATGCCGCATATTAAGACAATCCTTCTCCCAGGAGCCCAACCACCAAAAACTAACAAATTGCTTTGGTAAATCATCTGCCAATCTCATCGTTACTTTAAAAAAAAGGACATCATATAAATTGGGATAGAAGAGAAAGTCGAGTAGATAAGAGTGAGATGGCCTGTAGGATTCAATAAATATAATGTTTTTAAAGAAAATATAACGATTTTTTATGAAGAAAATATAACAGTTACTTCTAAACATTATGTGCTCGGAAATGATTAATTAATAGGTTATTAAATACATTATTTTCAATTTTGTTGATTTTTCACTTAGTTTGTATCAATTGAAATTTTACATTTTAAGAAGTTTAGAGAGTGTTTTTAAAATATTTTTTGTTAATTTTTTAAGGAAAAATTACAAAAATTCCTGAGGTTTGGTCAAACCTACAGTTTTGTCCTCGTTGTTTCAAATACCTACACTTACCCCATTTTTTAGTTAACATCGTGATTCACCATTACCCAAAAATAGGAAATGCCAAATTTGCCCTCCTAACCTTCTTCCTTAGAAACTTTGTGCCCCCAACTTATGCATTTAATGATCTACCCCATCTCCTACTTTGCCCCTTCTCATCCTCTCCCCATTCAGCCATTTGCCTCCTCCTCCGTCTCTTCCTCCTCTTCTCCTTCCTCGCTGTGAAACCCCCGCCGTCACTGTCCCTCACAATTAGGAAACTAGAGAAAAAAAAACTAGAAAAAAAAAATAGAAGCCTGGAATCTGGCCAAGAAGCCGACGGAGATTCGCAACCTGCTTCCTCTGCCTTTCCTTCGCAGTGGCGTCCATCGAGGCTTACTCAACCAGTTTTAATCCCAATAGGGGACAAATCATCAGAGGCCACAAGAAAATTGCCAGCAGCACAGTTCATAAGAATATGCGCCCTATTCTCGATCCTCCTTCGCTGATGAGAGCCACAACACCTTTGAGAATATCTGCCCTAGCCTGAAGCTCAACCCACCCCCTTTCCTTCAAATCCTCCATTTCCGGCAAAAGCAGAGACAAATACCTCTCTGTCAATGACCCCAAAAGCCCCAATTGCAATCGCATTGAAATAATAAGGGACAATGAGTCCACCGGCTGAGAACATGGTGGCAATGGGTGACTCCGATGAGCGATGGCAATGGGCGATTCTGAATTAGGTCTTCAATTCGCCATTCAATTCTCAAAGACCGAGTCACAGCCGGCGAAAGCAGCAGGCGGTTGGGAGTTACTGGCCTTGAATGGCAATGATGATAGCTGAAGGCGGCAACATGGAAGTCCTGTTCATGATGACCCCCTAGCAGAGAGAGAAAAGAATGGAGAAAGAAAGAGACTCGGAGGATGAGGACGGTCAGCCAGAAATCTGGACGAAAGTACAAATGGGAAAGGTCTAAAAGAGAGGATGACATGCGTGCAAGAAGCAAAGTTTCTCAGGGTGAAAAGCTAGGAGGGCAAAGTTAGACATTTTTCCTTTTATTTCATAGCGATGATCATTGTGTTAACCTGGCAGGGGTAAGTCAGTAAGTGTAGTTATTTGAAACAGTAGGGATAAAACTGTAGGTTTAGCAAAACATCATAGGTTTTTTTTTTTTTGTAATTTTCCCTTTTTATATGTGGGGTATGGGAAAGAATTCGTAAACATTTAATTAATTTTTAAAAAAAACTTATTAAAATGATTATTAAATAGATAAAGAGTTAGCTTTCTAATTGCATTGGTTATAAATTATAAAAATCAACAAAATTGAAAAATAATATTTTTGTAACTAGTTTTTGAAAAAGAAACTTATTACATATAGTTAATTATGTTTCAATTTGGTTACGATTCAAGCCAACTAACCATTGTAATTCCCTAGCTGAGGACGAAGTGGCAAAAAAAGTGGTAAACATATACGAAATTGCTTTGAAATTTCAAAGTTTCAATACTAGTTTCTGGTTAGGGAAAATTATAAAAACGCATGTATGAATATCATAGACATATGTCTAATTAGATATAGTTGTTATTTTATAATTTTACCCTCTAAAATTTTCTTTCCCCAATGTTTTTTTTCTCTTTTTCATCCCCCACTGTCACCGGCTCTCTGCCGGTCTTCTACCCTCGTTCCGGTGATCTCGCAATCTCATTGCACTTTCATGCTCTCGTTTCGATGTTTGTGTTTTTGTTTCAGTGATCGCATTCTCATTTTGACGATCTTGTTCTCGTTCCGGCAATCTCGAGAACTCGTTCCAGCAATCACGTTGCCACGACCTATTCAGCTTAATCTCCGATCACTTCTCCGATTAAATTGTGCCGTCGCCTCTCCAGCTTAATTTCGCCACGAAAACCTAAAGGCACTGCTGATCTTCTGCCCTCATTCTAGTAATCAAATCATGTCGCCTCAGCCTGTTCAACTTAATCTCCGATCTCCACTTCGATTGAAAGGGGTCGCCACCTCCCCAGCTTAATTGTGCCACCAAAACTCTTTAATCACGGCTGAGATTAGAGAGTCCAGCAGACATGGAGCCCGAGTTTGGCTCGGGATAATCAACATGGCAGAGGAGGCCGCTAGGGCTTGTGATTGCAGGAGTATCTCATGGCAGCCGGTACTTCTTCTATGCTTCAAGTTCTTCAAGCAAGCATTTGTCTTTGTCGTCAGGCAAACAAATGTTAATTTTCCGTCAAATGCCCATGGGAGTTGGTTCTTGTGTGTTAGTTTGCTTATAATACTAAAAGAATATTTTTTATGACAATTTTACATATTTATTTAGACACTTTAATTTATTTTACAGACACTTTTAAATTTGAAGCTTACATATTGTTGTAGTCACTTTTATATTTTGAATTAGACATTTTTTCATATTTATTCAAACACTCTCTCTTTTTTAAGATCAATTATTTGTGTATTACTTCAGATATTTTTATATGTTCTTGTAAACACTTTAACATATTTATTCATATAGTTTTACATGTCATAGTTAGACACTTTTATGTAATCATTTAGACACCTTTGTTTATTGATTTAAACACTTTCATTTGAAAAATAAAAATTATTTACATACATTTTAATGTGTTTATGTAGATGCTTAAACATATTAATTTAGATATTTCTATATGTTTTCATTTTGACAGAGAACAAATAATTTACATGCTATTAAAAAAAACAAATAGTCCACATATCATTTCACACACTCATACATACTTATTCACACACTTTCCCCAATTGTTTTAGGCACTTTGTGCCTTTGTCTTTAACACTTTTGCAGTTGCAAGTAATGACGGACGATCTAGTGGCGGCAGCGGTGGCAGCAAGGCAACTTTTGTTGTAGCAAAATTAAGGGTAGGATTTCTAAAAGGAAAATAAATTTTTTTATAAGGAGCAATTTTGTTAATTTTTTTTTATGGAAGAGGATTATACATAGAGAGTTAGCGATGGATTGGTATATCTAATTAGACATATGGGCATAGTATAATAATTAGGTTTCGTCTCTATAGTTTTGTTCTTATAGTTTCAAATACTAACACGTATCTACGTCAAGTAAACACAATAATTTACCGTTACTAAAAAATGAGATACTGCTGGATTTTGTCCTCCTAACCTTCTTCATTAGAAACTTTGTACCCCTTACTTATGCATCTAACGATCTACTCCATCTTCTACTTTGGCCCTTACAATCGCTTCCTCATTCGCCTCATCCTCCGATTCTCTTTTCTCGTTGTGAAACCGCCTCCACCGTACCTCGTGACTAGGAAACCAGAGAAAAAAATCCAGAAAAACCAGAACAAATGATCAATCGGATTTTGCTACCCTGCCCATCACTTCTCACTTGGGTTTCACTCAGTTGCTCAACCTTAGAGCAAAAGCTGAAGAATTGGAAGAAGCCTGGAAACAGGCCGAGAAGCCGATGGAGAATCGCAACCCGCCTACTCTGCCTTTCCTCCGCAGTGGCGTCCATCGACTCTCACTCCACTGGCTGAGAACACGGTAACGATGGGAGACTCCAATGGTGATGGGCGATTCTGAATCGGGTCTTTAATTCGCCGCCGAAGTCTCAAAGACCGAGTCGCAGTCGGTGAAGGTGGTGGATGGGAGTTCCTAACCTTTAAGAATATCGGCCTTGAATGGCCACGATGATGACCGAAGGCAGCGGCGTGGAAGTCCTGTCAATGATGACTGATTGGTGGAGAGAGAGAAGAAGAGAGGAAGTGAGAGATGTGGAGGATGAGGAAGGTCAGAAATCTGGACGGAATTCCAAATGGGAGAAGGATGGAAGAGAAGATGACAGGCACGGAAGGAACAGGGAAGAGGCGACAGAGGAATAGGGCAAAGTTTGTAAGGAAGAAAAGCAAAGAGGGCACAGTGAGGCATTTTTCTTTGCCTTAAATACCCCACCGGTCCTTTAACTTGACCAACTCGTTCGAGTTGGTCCCTCAACTGAAAATCGGTTTATGTTAGTCCCTAAACTTGGCAAAACATGACGACTTAGTTCCTAAAGTGAGTTACATCGGCACGTGTCATCATATGGGGGTAACGGCATCCATGTTTTGTTGTACAGGATTCTTGGTCACCGGAAAAGAACTCACAGGGTGCCGCCTGGTCGATCTTCCTCTCGTTGCCGCCCTCGCTCTCCCTTCCCCCCCCGTTCGGCCTCCCTTCCTCTCCCCGCCTCCGTCACTTTCCCTTCTTCTCACCACCTCCCCGCCTTTGTTAAAGTGTCCAATTGCAGAACGAAGATTTAACAAAGATTGATGTCGGAGATGCGGGAGAGAAAGCAAATTGATGGATTAAGGTTGGTGATTAAAGAAAGGAAGTGAATTCGGCGAGCGAATTGGGGATGAAGTACAGGGTTGCCGGAGGAGAGGGAGATGGATGGAGCATCGGAAAATTGTGATGACAGGGATATGCAATTCGGGGGAGGATGAGAGGAGGGAAAGGAGAGCGATGGCGGTGGGGAAAGGAAGGGATGCCGAAAATGAGGGAAGGAAGAGGAAGGGCGGCAAGGGATAAGGCCGGAGAGGGACGACGGTGACATAAGGAAATCGAAGCGTCCAATTAGCACTGGGAATAAGGGAGAGAGCGAATCGGCGGATTAATGCTGGAGATGGAAGGCGGACGACGGGTTGCTGGATGAGAGGGAGGTGGACGGAGGATGGGGAAATCCCGATGACAGGGATGCGAGAATCAGGTGGTGCTGAGAGGGAGGGAAGGCAGAGCTATGCTAGTAGGGAGATGAAGGCAGGGCGAGGGTGGCAAGGGCAGGAACGCCGGAAAGGGACGGTGGTGTTGGTGAGAGGAAAGCCAGAGAGTGACGGTGTGTGACGGCGTTATTCCACGTGCCGTTCCAACTCACTTCAGGGACTAAGTTAGCACGTTTTGCCAACTTTAAGGACTAGCTGAAACGGATGTTTGGTTGAGGGACCAACTCATGTAAGTTGGTCAAGTTTAGGGACCGGTGGGGTATTTAATCTTTTTTCTTTTTATAATCATGTTGTTAACTGGACAGAGGGTAAGTGTACGTATTTGATATAGTAGGCATAAAATTGTAAATTTGACAAAACTTCAGGAGGTAATTTTTCCTTCCGATTATTAGTAAAATTGTTTTCTTTTTTTACTTAGAATATAATACAAGGTATTACAAGGTTTTAAAAGAGAGAAATGAAAGACAACCTAAGAAGAGATAGGTTTTCTATGTCCGGAAAGACTTAAACCTTGACCCTTAAATCAGGAGTAATCCTAATACATTCTGAAGTAGCCATTGAGTCAAACCCTCCAACTACATCAAAAGAACATTTTGAATTTGATAAAATATAAAAGTATTGTAACTAGGGCATCCATCTCACAGATATAATAATCTACTGCCTGGAATCAAGTGGACCGAAACGAAAAAAATTTAATCCTTAGGACTGAGATTTGATTGTAAACAAACCTAGAACTTCGGGTAGAAAATATCATTCGTCCCAAGTTTTTAGTTACTATTTGCAATTGGATAATCAACCTTTTATTTCACAAATTGATCCTAAACCTTCATAATCTATTGTATAGCAGTCCCTAGTTCTAGGTAAGAATGAATTAGTACATAAACATGATTCCAAAGAAGAAAAATTGATAGCTTAAATAGTTCATTAGCTTTCAAAAATTTATGTCATTACTTATTGGAAGATAGTTACTAAAAAATTTAAGTTTATTACTTCTAACTAACTATCTAATATTAACTTTTTAAATTTTAACTGCAATTATACAGTAAAAGTCTTCTCATAAATTCAAACTGTATCATAAGTTTTTAATAGTTAATGGGTCATTTGAATTATTAGTTTTTCCTCTCAGTAAATCGGATTTATTTAACTTCTTATGGTTATGGACCATATGCACTTAACTATAATAGTTTGGAACATTTGCAATAAAATAGAGTTTGATGACCAATTTGTAATAATTATTGAAGAGTTGAGACCAGTGCAGCTATTTACGCCTAGGACTTTTAATGGAGAAGTACCCATAATACTTTTTTTTTACTTAGAATCTATAATATATAATCAATAAATAGATATGAAAGCAGGATATTTGATAAAATTGTCATTTCATAAATCCACATAATGTTTACAAAATTGCCAAGCTGCCACATGGAATTTCAAATGCATAATAGAGCAACACGTGATGACTTCCATAAATGCCCCTAAAGAATTACACGTGTCCTACTATGATTCGTTATTCGTTTAACTTCGCACACAATAACAGATAATTTCAGCTTTATTACTCCACCTTACATAATGACATGTGCCCCACCTTTCAATACTTTACTCGAAACCATGTCACGTTCACTTACAATGTGGTTATGACACTTGTCAAATTTTTTTAAAAATTATTATCTTCATCCGGAAGATTCGTTGTAAGCCAATTATACACTTTATTTTTGCCGCTTTGGATTGTAAAAAATTTTCATCTTTATCTTAACGTTCCCTTCGCATACATTGATTAACTTCCCACCTGTACTATTCCATTACTCAAATTACAGTTACATGAGTATAAATTCCCCCACAGATTTTCTTTTCCCTTTTTCCATATATTCATTTCCTCACTCAAATCATGCTGTGCATTGAAGACTAAGGCTGCAAGCACGGACTAAAGACAAAAAGACTGGAGACTGAAGCATGCACCAAATGGTCGGCCTCCTTGATTTGCAACTGTGAGCTTCCTTCACCTACGAGGTAATATGTTGTGAATTGTTAGAACTAGCAAATATTTTTTAGTATACAACAATATATGTTAATCTCCTTTTAAATATTCTATCGTGCAAACATTGAATGTAGCAAGGGAAGGGCAGCAAGCTCTATTCGGCATTCTTCATTTCTCCAGACCACAATTCGAATCAACTACAATGCAAAAAAAAAAAAAAAAACTAGGTTCCATTTTTGTTAATGTGATGCAACTTCATTTTATTGTCAAAATTGATTATTTTGTTGGCTGCTGCTTATATTTACCCTCATTTTTCTTGACATATCATTTAGATGTCAACTCCACCAGCATCAAGCTACAAAAGCAGGTTCCTTTAAAAGTGATGCACTTATTTTCATTATGATATAACTTGGAACATGATTTTTCATACTTTTTACATGTATGTGATATTTGAGTTGCGAGTATAATTGCAAATCAAACATTGAATGATGGTATTATAACTCACACAAAATTTGCTATTTTCAATGACACAGGGAATTGCAGCAAGTAGTATAAGAAATCAGGTATTTGACTTTCCTGTTATATACAATCAACCTTTTCACTATCTTATCTAACATCTTTTCATTGTATTTATTTAACCAGAATCAACAAGAAAGAACTCATTCCAGTAGAATCTTTCCAACATGATCATTCTAGGAACACAGAACACATTCCAGCAATAGACAACTAATTCCAACAGAGATTTGCCCTCAATGGAATCAATAATTAGCATTGAAACTACAAGGTTCTTATCAAATATTATGTTCATGTGATTCACTATGCTTATCTGGTATAATTCTTTTGTTATTTTCCCTGCTCTTTGTGTTGCATTTTTTCCTAGCTATTAATATATTTCTGAAAAATAAGACTAACATAAATCAGTATGTTGTTTCCTTTTAATCTTTATCTGGACATTACTACCTTTTCATATCAACCTACATGCTGTTTTTTTAACAATTCTATCTTATTACTGTTATTACTCAATCTAATGTTAATAGCTAAGTAATTAAACATTGAAAAGTTTATGATTTTAAATAGGGAAATTATGTTGCACTTACCCCTGGTCTCAGGTCTCAAAGTTGTTAGTCACAAGTGTCAGAGTTGTTGGATTGATAACTCCCACAAAAAATGGTTAAGAAACAAAAAAGAATAGATATTAGTTTGTTATCAAGATTAGAACCCGAAAAAGGTACTCATGTAAAAAGATTAAATGGAGAAAGTATACCTTTCTACGCCATTCACGATGGCCCTACTGCCGTTAACTGGGTACACCCGACTACCAGGTGCAACAAGCAATTGCTGTTTCCGAACAGATAAACCATTACAGAAGAGCGAATGGTTCAGGCAATAAAGAGAAAAAAAAATGAGATGACCGAAGGTTTCAGATAGATCTACAAAAAAAATATTTCGGTTTTAAGCAATTGACTAAAGAGAGAAACAAAGAGAACGAAAATGAAACCCTTTAGATAAAAAAAAACCAATTTGTTTTTTAGCGAAACCCAGCATTCTGATTAAGAAAGGAAAACAAGATCGGGTTTTTTCTTCACATATCACAGTCCCCCCGTCACCAACAACGGCCAAGCATAATAGGTGGCTTCAGATCCACAACAACAAATGATTACAAGCCACCGATTGAACGAGAACATAGAAAATGCGTAGATAAAAAAAATAAGCTAAAACTAACCAAGTAACAAAAACAACACATGATTCTTGATTTTGCCTACCAACAACAATTACGCCACCACAGGAACAATGAGCCATACAGCAATAAACGGCGAACCTGACATGCCCAATTTAGAACCAGACCCAGGCCATGTTTAGTGTTTGAGAATAGCAGAGAGAGAAGATAGAGAGAGTGTTGGTGGTGAGAGAGCATGGAGATAGTGGACTCTTTGACGGTGAGGGAGGAAGGCATAATTAATTGTGTCTAGGGTTTGGACAAAGAATGTATATTTATGGCCCATAGTTATTTACACTCTTCAATCCCTTAATGCTTTTGTGATTGCATAATGCATCCCCACTATTGATAATCCGCCTTTTTAAGTACTGTGTTCCTTTATTTCTCCTTGCACATTATTCGTATTCATCATCTACTAGACCATATTCTTTTTGTCATTTTTTGGCCAGCTTGAAGTTCCAATTTGATGTGCGAAACAATTGGGGTGTAAAAATTTTTAATTGTCTTTACATACTTTTCCCATTACATACTAGAAACATGTGATTGACTAGACATTGTTTTCAAAGGTCTTATAGCCACTGTCAGCAATTTTTGACACGCTTAATGTAATACTCTGTTCACTAATAATCACCTTTTGAATAATTTTTTAAATAAAAATTTTAATTATTTCCAACAATAATCATTTTAATAAAACAATTTTAAAAATTTATGAATTTTTTGTACCAACTTTAAAAAAAATAAATGAAACATACATAATTTTTAAACAAAATATTTTAAAAATACTATTTTAGTTTCTAAAATTATAAAATTTATTGATTGAATATTCATTTATTCCTTGGCTGCACTTTTTAAACTTATTATTAATTGTATATACTGTTAATGACATCATTTATCTTTAATCCTGTCATCCCCTCATTTGCACAATATGTAATATTGAGTGTATTACATTTTTTTTAATTTAATATTTAAGATCGTAGGTGTACATCGAGTAGAATATGTATTTAAGGTCGTAGGTATAAAATGAGCAGAAGGTGTATAGTTTAATTTTCATACTCCTCATTATTATGCCCAAGTCCCTCTTATTTGCTCCATTTTTCATTAATCCCCAAATCTCCTTGTAAACTGACACATGCACCCTAACTTTAACAAAGTTACAGTTTAGTCACTTTATCATATGAGTTCAACTAATTGTCATGGACTGGGCCAAATAATTACTGTTTCCGCCCTTTTCCAACCACTTATTTTTTTTTTTATGAATCCAACCATTTAATTTGTTCTTACTGGATACCAAAATTGGTCTTATGTGAATTTAAGTTTGGGCCAAAGTTTTTGCTATTTTTTAGTTATATTAATTAATTATCACTTTTCAATTGTGCTACCATATTTTTTTTATAATTGAGAAACATTGTTTTTTTTGTCCAATTTACTTTAATACATTTTCCAAATATAACATTTCCGTACTTAATAATTTCTTCAATACACTAATTTTTAAAATTAATTAATTTTCAAAAATTTGTTTCTAAGTTACTTAAATTCTTTTCTCACATCTTTTTTGTCCCTTTATATTTACCCCTTAACTAAAATTATTTCTTGCCCATTTCTAATTTCCAAACTATTTTTTTTTCACATTCCTTTTTTTCCTTTTATATTTTTTTAAACTCCCTCAATGAGCTAGTTCACCTTTCTTTTCAAAACTTTTTTGCCAATTTTGGTTCTTAGGCTAATATTAGATCTTTTCTTGTGTCTGGTAAATTTAGGTTTTTTTTTCTCACTTTGGTTGAGCTGAAATCAACATTTTTTTTGCCTTTCCATATTTATTCCCCACTTAGTTATTTTTCTTGGACTTTTAAAATATTTGTTTTTGGGCCAATTTGAGTTAACCCTCCATTATTTTCTCTCATTAGGGGTTTATTTTTATTGGCAGTAAATGAGAGATTACTTACTCTACCATATACTTTTATTCAACTCCCCAATTTAAAAAAATATTAATTACTATTTTATAGTTTTATTTCTTCCTTGTATTTTTTTAACCTATGTATATTCCTTTCACTCATAAAATATTATTTTTCCATGTGCAACAAAAAAATATGACCATAGACTCATTGCCTTTATAGATTATTATTGTTATTCTCTCAAAAGCTCTACAGCAAAATCCTTGACAATCTAAAAATCTTACATCGACCATATTGTATTTACTTTGGCATTTACTTGTCTTTTAATATTTATGTCGGTTAATGTTTCATCGGTCATTTGGGGATGGTACATAAATTGAGCTTTTTATAGATCCACATAGTTGAGGGATTCTGGCCATCCCATTGCCATTTTTGTACATAGTGTCATTCAATATTTCAAATATGGATTGTTTACCAAGGTGTTATGCTTTATTTATATTTCATTCATATGTGGGATTCCGGTGGCAAAGTAACTTTATGTTATTATGTCGGTCAACCAAGGCACTAATTTCATGAACCAGAGCATATCCTACATTTGAACATCGAAAGAATAAGAGGGCTGAGGTTGGGGAAAGGTTATTCGAAAACTATGCATGCAAGTTGATGACATCATATCAATGGTTGTTGAGAGATGACCTCAATTGTTTACTCTATCTATTGAACCTGTAAATCCTAATTTCGTCATCTTCAATATGGATCTTGTATAAATAAATTCATTCAAGCCCTACCTATTAGCAACTAAGTGCCAAATTATTACGAGATTGATAATTGAAAAATGTGTGAGGAATTTGTAGTAGAGGATAAGTTACGTTTTTTAATTGTAATGCTCATTGGGTTCAAGTAGACTTTTGCATTACCTTTTTTGTCATATTATAGGTGTTATCGAAGTATGTTGATAGACACATTTTCTTTTTATGATATTCACCACTATTAAATATCATTTCTATTTAATATATTTCAAAAGTTATACTATTATTAAAACATACAGAAATCTTTTGTATGTAATGAGTGAAACATACATTTTTATATGAACTATTTTCTTGTCCACTAGACAGATTATGAAACTAGCTGTCTATTACTTTTAGTTGGGGGTCTTTGAAAAGTGAGAAAAGAGAGAGGGGTGTCCTCAATAGGGAAAAACTCCTTGCTATTTGGAGACCCATAATACTTTTAGTACTATAATTTGTCGTACTTTTTATTCTAATAATAAGATTTTTTTGTCTTTTTAAATCAGTCTTAAAATTTTGCTAAGAAGCTAATTTTTAATTTTAAATTTACTGAAAGACATTTATCGAACAGAAATACAATTCACATAATTGAAGATTTGATAATTTAAACAATTATTGATTGTCAAAAAAATATTACATAATTTAAATTTATTAGAAAATAATTACCAAATAGGTTAAATTATAATTTAAAGAAATTAGGCGTGAGAAAATTATGGTGATATTTTTTTCGGTCAATCACATAATTATTTACATATTCACAAACTAAAGTTAGAAATTTAGAAAAAAAAAATGAAAAATTTTACACTTTTGGGAGTGCCGTTTCCCCTTAACTTTAATTGAACGACGACGTAGAAGTCCTCCTTCCCTGATAGTGAAACTCACATTTTCAGTTTGGCAGTAACATTTGAAATAAAACTCTCCCGAATCTAATCAGAGAATAGTATTTGGATCCAATCTTAGGGTTCTTCAGAGCTGATAATTAATGGAATGCGAATTAAAGAAAGATTAAAGAAACGATTTGTTTTCTGAATTGCTTTTCTAATTTAGTTTCCAAAAGCTATCTTCATTATTTCTTCGCATCTTGCCGCTTCTGTGTTCCCTTAGCTCCAAATTCATTGCCATCCAAGTCGAAAGCTTCATCAACTGAAATCTTCGTCTGGGTTCGTGAATTGTTACCAAAAAAATTGACCAGTGTAAGTTTCGATTTCCCGTCTTCTTTTTTCTTTTTCCTAATTTTCCTGATTGTTGCTATATAGGGGTCTTTGTCAGTGTTAGGATTGCTAATTTGTTCAAATGCGGCGCAACATTCTTTTCTTTGTTGGCTGATAGCGTCAGGGTTGTTCTGCCGTGGTATTCTTCGAGTTTTCTTCAATGGATTTTCTGGGTTTGCGAGTCTTTGATACGGGGATTGGGGCAGAAATTTAAGTGGTTGTCTTTTCTTTTTCTTTTCTTGAATGTGATTTTGAATAGTTGGGAATCCGTTCACATTAGTTTTGCTTACTTTTCTCAATAATGTAATTCTGGAAAGCCCTGCTGGTTTTTGTTTCATTTCTTATTAGAGCGCTGTTCTGATTTTTTGTAGCCAGATAAAAACTGAAACGCAATTCAAGCTGGCCGGTGACTAGTTTGCACAGACTGATCGCTGCTTAGATGGCTTAACCCCTGGTGATTAGTGGAGATGGTGGCTGAAGGTGATGAGAATTGGCTGGATTAATGGATAAGGGAGGTTATCTAATAAAGCAGAAATGATTAGATCTCCTTCTATTTCTGTGAAAGCTGAGCTTAGTTTGAAACCTGACCCTGAATCTTTACGGCGGTGGGCTATTGCCTTTTGCATCATTAGATTTGATCTTGAACAGGGTCAGCTTATAGAAGAGTGTTATCCACCTGGATGCCTCTCACAAGAGGAGGAACTTGAGATTGCTTTTTCTTCATTTCCAGATTCTGTATCCCAGGGCCACAACCGTTCAAGCATTCATGATTGCATCTTCTTTTTCCGGTTTCAGAGGAAGAATAAAACTAGAAAGGACAATAATACTTCTCCAACAAGTGAGGAGAAGGTCATTGTCATGTCAAATGGTGCTAATGAAAGTAAATGTTCAAAGTACTTGTATGGTTATGTTTTCAACAGGCAAAGACATGATGAGAGGTTGAAGCGAGGTGGAGAACAGAAGTCTGTGGTGATATTGTCTCACACTCCTTTCTCTGCTGTGTTTAGACCTTTGTTGCAAATAATGGGCCCTCTGTATTTCGATGTTGGCAACAAAGCTATTGAGTACATTGCTGGTTATGTTTCCATGTGGCCTGCTCCTGTACCTGGCAAGCTAATGGAGCTTCAGATCGGGAACGCAATGCTTAAAGTAAACTTGCCACCTAGTCATAGCTTGCCCTTGGAAAGTGGTGTATCATATGAAGAGTCTGCTTCATCTATGGCTCCTTTCCTTCCAAACAATCAGTCAGTTCCACAAGGTCTGTTTCATGATTCAGATATATTTGGAGCATTCAGAGGGCTTTTGTTACAACTTTGGCTATTATGGGAGTTGTTGCTTATTGGTGAACCCATTCTGATCATAGCTCCTACACCTTCACAATGTTGTGAGGCTGTTGCAAGTCTTGTAAGTTTAATTGCACCCCTGCTCTGTAGCGTTGATTTTAGACCATACTTCACCATTCACGACCCAGAATTTGGGCTGCTAAACTCACTCCAAGAAGGAAGCTCTTTTCCGCCAATGGTCTTGGGTGTGACAAACCTCTTTTTCATAAAAGCGCTGCGAAATATCCCTCACATTGTATCAGTTGGAGGTCCATCCTCTAATTCAAGTCGAGTTGCCCTTGCCAGTAAGTCAACTGGTAGAATTCCTGGTAAACCCGAAGGCTTTGGTCTTCAACAGCTTTCCTTAAAGAAGTTCTCTCCTTCAAGTTTATTAAATGCTGTGAAATTGAGGCGTGATGGTCCACTTTGTCTCATGACAGAACACAAAGAGGCCATTTGGAGCTCTTATGTTCCCACAACAAAACCTGACACATCTATACTGAATAGACTTATTGATGCTGGGATGTCTCCTAGGGTTGAAGAATCTATGTCAGTTGTTAACAATGAGATCTTACGTCGACATTTCTTGGAGCTGACCACAAACTTTTTGGCTCCTTTTGGTCCATATTTCAGGGCCACCACTCCTTCTGAAGGATCTTCCCCCTTTGTTGACCCTCCTCCTCTCCTGCCATTTAATGCTGCTGAATTTCTTTCTAGCTTATCAGCAAGAGGTGCAGGCAAGTTTCTGTCTAAGCGTATGAGATCCAACTGGCTGGATTTATATAGGTATAAGTACACTTTATTGTTTTTCATTGTTATTGAATCATTTATCACTTTTTTATGCCATTTTTTAACTATTTCTTTCAAGATAAGAAGTTCAATTGTTAAATTCAGAAGTTCAATTGTTAAATTCAGGCGTTTTGTAAATGGGCCAAACTTTGAGCCCTGGTTCCAAAGAAGACGTGCTGTTGCTGAGCATGAACAACATAGATTATGGAGGCAGGCAAGAATAAAAACTGATGTGCACCTGCTTATTTCTAAAATGCCAGAAGTAGAAATTGTTGATTTGTTCAATGCGATAGAGAGATATATTCTTGAGGAAATACAGGTAATTTGCATGTTACATACGAGAGTTTACTTTATGTGTTTCTGACTTGTGGCATGCATATACAATGTCATCCACTAGATTTGAAGTTAGACCACCAATTGTCCCCAAGTAGTAGGGTTAAGGTTAACCATGAAGAAAGGAAAGAAAACAAATTCTAGTTTTGTTCATGGAGGAGATGGACTTCTATGCTATGTTACTTGGAGTCTCCATTTGTTTCAACATATACTCTTTCCAGACCCTCGATGACTGTAGGAAGCAGACAAAGGCACAGTATTGAATACTACTGTTTCGTGGTTACTGCTTGGATGTGTTCCTTCAAAATATAGTTAGTCCCTTACTTTTTGTGTAACTTTTTCAATCATATATTGCTGAAACACAGGACATGTTTGCTGTGACAATCCTAAAAACCTTTCTCCAAATCAGCTTAATGAATTGGAGTCTTGCCCTCCACAATAATATCCCTCAACAGTCCAATTTTGAATTTGTTTTGCATGTCCTTTCTCTTCCAAAGGAAGCAGATCTCTTTAACTTGGGACTGAGATTCATTTGATTGATTGATGGGTTGTCCTTTCTCTTTGAAAAGCACCTTTGACTCTGCATGACCAGCACTATGACCATTATCTTGTTATGCTAGAATCTCAACCCTAATATTCTCATTTTCCCCCAAAACGGGGGCCAAGTTCGGTATATCCCACAATTATCATGTAACATATAGTGCAGGAAATATAGGTGTGGTGTCATGTTTCTCGGGCAAAATTTAGAGTGGTTAATGGGCAGTTGTTATTAAGGCAAGATTGAAATTCCACTACCCTACCCACGTGTGCCTTAATCCATTCATACTTAATAGAAAATAAAAATAAAATAAAAATAAGATACAGAAAATACAGGAGAAGATGACAAATGAATATCAGTTGGTGTGACTACTAAGTTGATGTATGTAGCAGTTTCAAATTCCACAGAAGAGTAAAGGATGCAAATCAATGCTATTAACCTTGGCATTAGCTGTGGATACAGAAAGGGTACTCTGTCCCTGCAGGGATCGAGTTCAAGCAGTGGTATTCAATGGGTAAGAGTTTAATCAGTGGTATTCAATGGGTAGCTCACCTGTTAAAAGATGGGTTGACGAATGTTTCTTAGTTCTGGTTGGGTGTGGAAAGAAGAACCCCCAGTTCTTCGAAGTTGTTTGTGCTTTTAATGATTTTGTTCAAACTAGATGTAAACTGAGGAGACTTCTTGCGGCCCTAGTTTCTGGTTCATATGAGGTGTTTGACTCTAAGACTTCTTTTTTCCTGTTATGGTCATTGTTCATTCCTATAGAACTCGTCTGGTTTATCTTTCATCCTTTTCATCATATTTAAGTCAGACAAAGAGAGGATAGTAGAGATTAATCTACTGGGGGTAATTCCAATTGCCTGACATAGTTTCCACATTTGGTTCAATACAATTCTTCGAACATCAGACAGGTATTTGATGGAGAAGAACGATACATGGCCTGGAATTCCCAACATATTTTCATAATTAGTCCGGCAATGAAATGAGCACTTTCTTTTTAGAATCTCTTTAACCTACATGAATGTCGCATGACTCAGTTCCCTCATTTGGTGATGTCTAGCTGCAGCAATTGGGAAGAGCTGCTGCAGATTCGTTAGTGATGTGTGAGAAACTAAAAGGAGGTCTGTTGGCCGTGTTCAACATGCTTCCAAAGGATATGCAACAACTTCTGCTTATGAGCCCTCAGAGGATGTCTCTTCTACAGAGCAGTCAAGAAGGAGCAAAACTTCCTGGTCGGCCATTGATGCATGTTGGAGTTTTACCTTCATCCACATCGCTGAGATAATGGGAAGCACTGCCCGTTAGTTTCATCTGGTGCTCGCCATAGGCGTGTAGGTGCAATTGTTTGTAGCTTCTTTTTTGCTCGTAAAGATTGGAAGAATACAGCCACTTCTCCCCAAACAAAAGTTGGGGCATAATTGTTCATCCGGCTAAGGCTATCAACACAAAACTCAAAAGTTCTTGTACATTGTATGTCATGCAATTTAATTGAGTTGCCTTTTTTATTAGTGATTTGTCAGATTATTTGCACTATATGCAGATCATTTGGGTTATGCACTTCGTTTATTCTCGTGATTGTTATTGGATTGTCCAACGGTCAGATTACAAACTATAATTTGTTCATGTTTGGAATGAATAGAATATGAACAAGTTTTAAATTGATCGAGCCCAAGCTCAAGTTTGAGTTGTTGGCTTAAAACAAGGGAATAAAATTAAAATGAGTTGTGTTGACTTTAGTAGTAGGTAAATTGAGTTTTATTTAATTTCTAAATCAAAGTTGAAATTTTGTTTAGCTTTGATTTGATAATAATTTAAGCGAGTCATAGAAAAGCTCTAAATCAAATTGAGTTTGAGTTTAAGTTTGTTTATTTTTCACTCCAACATGCTTGTGATTTTGCTAAATGTAGGAACACTATTTTAAAAGTTGTACAAAATCCTGGTAACAAGAGCTGATCAAACGCACAAAAGTAATATATTTCATCTACTTTTTTAGTTGTCAATCAAATTATTCATGCAAAAATTTTTAGGGTTTTAGCAAAAAGTTGTTAATATGTTTAGCACTATCTCATGTCTTTGCATTGTGTACCTACATTGAAAATTAAAAAAAAGCCAAAGTACATAGAGTACTTAGTATGTACAAGTTTGAGTATGGTTTAAAAATCTTAAAACACTAATTGTATGATGCACAATTAATTATATAGATCAGCGAATATCCAAGATCATAGGGTCCTCACCATTGTGACTTGTTGGGTATGAGAATGCAAACTTAGGTAGCTAGCTTGGGTTTGAACTCTCTCCTACTTTCACGATACAAATAAATGTCAAATGTAACTCCACACCTTTCACATTTTGAAAAATATGCTATTAACCATGTGTATTTAATATAAATTATAGATATACTCTTTAAATATACTTGTATGTTGCTTTTGAATAAAAAAAAAAATTCATAGAGTACAAGTCCAATTCAGATTAGCTTAAGTCCATATAAGCCAGATGCTGGACCTGCTTAGAGTTGGATGGTCTCCCAAGTCAAAGTGACCTATTGGGATACTTAACAACTTAGACCTCGTGAATTAGTGAAATTACAACCATGATCCTTGCGTCCATGTGTTTTCATGAAGTGAAAGGAAAACTTAGTGGAAGTAAAATTTTAACATGTCAATTAAATACTACTCTCTGTCTAATAACTGTCCTATTTACTATTAACAGTAATTAATTTATTAGTATTTTTTTTTCAAAATTATCATAAAATATAAACTTTTTATATGAAAATAAAAATTTAAAAATAATAGTTTCTAAATATATTTTTTTAATTTTTTTTAAAACTGATTAACATGATTTGTTCACATTAAACCTTAGCTAAAAAAAGGGTAAAAAGGTAAACTAAAGCCAGAGGAATGAAACTTGAAAGCGACATCAGTTGGCTGTATTGCTGTAAAACAAAAACAAGAACTAAAATTGCAATTATTCTACCCAGTGAATCTCAATTAGCCAATTAAGAGAAATATAAGGACCAAGTGAGGATTAATAAGGCTCTTATTTCCGCTCCAGTCTGTCGTCCCCGTCGCACTTCCACGCCCCATTTCCGCCGTGCGGGCCTCCTCTTGGTAACGTCTCCTCTAACTCATCGGTCGTTTCCTTTTCTCCTCCGTCGATTTCATAAGAAAAGCAATAACTTTTCTTGTTGTTCGCCGATTCAGAGCGAAAGATTTTCTCTTCCTCAGTGTTGATTCATAAATTGGGTACGATTCCTCTCGTACGTTTCAGATTTTTTGGGGGGTTTTATGTTTTTTTTTTTTATTTTGGGATCAATTATCAGCTTAGTTTTTTTTCGAATATATCACCTAATTAAAGATTTTGTGCTTGTACTCCTGGAATCGATATGGTACAGGGTTCTGATGACTCGCTTTCATGGGATCCATTGAGAGGGATATGGTTCAGTCTCAAACTCAGGGCACTGGTAATAATTTTGCTTCAAATGCTGCTAAGGTTCAGGGTTCTCCATCTTTTAGGAGGTGGGGCAGGAAGCATCCTTTTATCAGATATGGGCTTCCAATGATTTCACTAACTGTGCTTGGGGCAGTTGGCCTTGCTCAGCTCTTGCAAGGCAGGTGAGTTTTAGTGCCTTGATTGGTTTGAAATGTGCTCTAAATGTCTGTTAAGATGAATCAGTTAAGTTTCTCTAATGACACAAATGTCTTGTGTTGTAGATGACTTGCCCTATGTTGGGGAACATTTTCTCCAGGATGTAGCATATGTAGTGGTAGACTTAAATACAGCATAACTGCATAAGGGAGATCTGAGAAGGATGATAACGGTCATTGCCCTTATGTAAATGATTACACTATTCTGACTAGGTTCGATAAGAGCGTTAGTGATTGATGTCATGTCACATGTTGGGAGAAGCTATTCAATAGTAGCTTTTAGCTTAGCATTTTATCTGCAACGTGAATAATTTTATCATAGTTGCTGCAGCTAATCACAAATTCTTTAACTGAATTGGTGGAAGAGTTTCTATTGGCTTATCGGTATCAAATATTGTTCCTTTCCAGATACCCATTTGGTCTTTATTCTCCCTTCTATTTATGAAGTCATTTTGTAAGTGAGTGAGGAAAAGGGGGAGGCTTTTGGGGGTGTGGTAGCTCACTTGTGATGTGAAGATTCATCTGAGATCAAGTTTTTTTTAGTCATGCAATAATTATGCAATTATAGTGTTTGTTATACAAGGTCATTATGTCCCGATAGTTATTGAACCTTTTTTGAAACTAAAGTAATTGCCATGTATATTGACATTCCTGCGCTCTGTGTGTCTGTTTGCATTAGAGTGATTGATTTTGCTTTCCTCCTACTACTACCCTCTTCATACTGTTGGTTTTCTGAAGTGTTCTGCCTTGTAGTCCAGCAAGGATATTGCTAAAGTGAAAGATGACCAAGAATGGGAAATTACAGAGACGATGAAGGCATTATCAAGAACTGGGCCTGTGGATGCATATAGGCCAAAAAAAATTTCATTGGAGGAGGAGTTGAAGGTAACTCTTTTCATGTGCCAGTTGCTTGTATGTGCTAATAATGAGTTTTGCGTCCAACATGCCTTGTTTTGCGTTCACAGGCTTTGCAGGGGAAGGTGGATATAAACAACTTCGAGTATAAAAGGATACCTAGGCAAAATGAAGGAAAGTGAGGGTAACTAGTTTAATGTACGTATACAAAAACTTCCTGCTTCTTTTTCCTTTTTAGTAATGTGATCAAACATCAGCATCTGTTGGAAACTGTCATGTTTCTGCTTCATAATTCTGTGTTCTTGTTGTTTTCTTGTGTGGTATGGCTATATTGGTTGGTGGTTTCGAAAAAGAATTGCTAGAACAGGTTGAAAATTTTAGAGCTTTGCATTGAATCTGGATTCTGGAATGTCTAGCTATAAATCTGATTTTTAGTGGCACATCAAACTTCTTGGTGCTTGCCGAGATAACGGAAAGCACTACTGATTAGTTTTATTTGGTGTTTTACCCTAGGCGTGTATTTGCATTTGCCTGTAGCCTCTTTCTTACTGGACAAGACAAAACCACTTCTCCCTAGACGTATTTTGGCTTTGTTTCGGAATAGCTTCTAAAATTAGCGTTAGAGGTTGAAATAAATTAACAATAGTTATGATAGCTTTTGTAAACCTCGCAACACTAAAAATTACTGTTGGATAGCTTTTCTAACCTCTAACTCTAAAGCTGATGTTGTTCCCAAACGAAGTGTTAGTTAACCGTCTGTCAAGTTATTTTCACTGCATATGCATTTCATATTTTGGTTGTGAACATGGCACCAATAACCAAAGTCTCGTCTAACTGTTAAAACTCGCGACTGTTATCACATTATCCAATGTTCAAATTACCAACCTCCAATACAGGACAAGCGTTGACATCAACAACTTCAATGATCAATTGAAAAACAACTATTGTTCTTGAACGGTTTTGCATATAAAAATTCAAAAGAAAACAGGAAAAAAATAAGGGAAGAAAAAAAATGGGTATACTTGCGGCTAACAAGAAGGAGAAGGGAATCAATTTTATTCAGCATGATTTTCAACCAGTTGTAAGGTTCTACCCTCCGAGGCCTGTAGTTGATTGAGGTTCCAAAATTAGGATATGGTATAGTTGATTTATATCTCAATTATGAGGTATCAGATTCAAGTCTTGTGAATAGAGAAGTATGCTTTGAGAGAAATTCTCCCATAGATGGCGTCCGACTCTGGTGTCGGCCATACAATATTTAATGTACAATGATGGTGATCAGATATAAAGGAGCTCTAGGAAAAAAAAAACCTCAAATTTGAGATTTCATTGTAGAAAACTGCTATAGTAAGGTCACGTAGAAGGATCCTAATGTTATATTATTGAGAAAAAAAAAAAACAAGAAAAACTACGTGTTACATTAGTGGGTATAGAAGGATCGATTCCCGGCCCTAAAATGATGACCTCGTCACGGTCAATCGACAGCATTGACTTTCTTTCAAGAATAAGAATTTGTGCTCAATTGCGTCTTAATTCAATTGGCATGAATTCCGGAATTTTATGTGATCCGCAAACGTTTGGGTCTGGCTTGTACAAGAGATTATATCCTTGGGAGTTAGTGGATTGGAGTAGAGTATATGGTAAATTGTGTTATACAGCCTTTATCTTGTAAAGTTTCTGAGTTAAAAAAAAAAAAAAAGAATGAGAATGTCAACTTTCACAAAATCCTAACTAATTAACAAGAAAGGTATGTGAGCCAACTGGCAAGTTGAATTGCTTCTGTTTCTATCACCTGATATTTCTATCACAATTTGATTTGAACTTCTACGAAGAATCGTTTATTAAGAAACTTCTAAACATGTGCTTTCATATTTATTTGAAATAGCAATCTAAGCTCACATCATACATGCGAATATATGAATTTGTCTATTAATTTTTAACTTTTAGAGAATGAAAATTTTGATCTATGCTACTTTTGGGTAATAATTATCTCGAGATAGTTACTTTATTGTATACCTGAAAAAGATTTTTTTTTTAAAAAAATATCAAACAACCATATTATTTATAACTTGAAAGAGCATTACATAACCAAGAGGGTGGCAAATCACCCCAAAAAGATTTATCAAGATTAGAGAGATCCTTCTGAGCTAGAACATAAGCAACACCATTAATAGAGTGTCAAAAAAAAAGAAAATAAACATGAAGAAAATAAATTACTTAAGAACGAGTCAAGGATGACTTAAAAGTAAAATAAAGAAAAAATGCAAAAAGATTTAAATTCTAACACTAAAGTCTGAGTATCAAATTCTAGTTCAAAACGTCGAACATACTGATATGTCGTGCCTTTAACGCCCCACAAAATCTGAAAATGATTTAATTTATCTTCAGTTTAATATTTTTATGTAATGACTTCTCTTTGCTGCTAAGCAAGCTTGTTGGTTAGTCTTAATACCCACAAAGTCCCCAACCTTTACTTCCTCCCTGTTTTGGTTCCCAACCTCAGTGTTTGAATTTCATCCCAACTTTCTTTAAAACGTCCTTCATTAGAAATGATAGAAAATATTACTCTATCTATCTTACAAAACTTGTTCTTTTTACTATTCATAATATTTAATTCATGATTTTATTTTTTTCAAAATTTCTTATAGAAAATATAAACTTTTTATATAAAAATGATATCTTAAAGACACTAGTTTATAAATATAGTTTTTAAGAATTTTTTATAATATAAATTAATATAAATATATTTAAGTCAAATTTTAATAAAAAAGGTAAAATGACCAACTTTTGAGAAACGGATGAGATATGATTTTATAAAATTTTTTATGTCATATAAACTTATTAAGAAGAAAAGAAAAGGCAAAAAAGGAATGAGAGAATTTTTTTTTTTTTACAATGAAGATGATGGCAAAGTGTATGATTATGGTATTTTCCTCTATTTTTTTATCTTCCTTTTTTTGTAGCAAAATTATAGACTAAGTACCAAATTTATCATTGGAAAGTGTTTCAAATCTCATATCAGGCTTTTCAAATTTATCAATGGAACGTATCAAAAGAAGTAAATTTTCCACCAATTCGTTAAGTGTATCAAATCTCATATTGGGCTTTTCAAATTTATCACTAGAAAGTATCAAAAGGAGCAAATTTGCCACCAATGCATTAAGTGTATCAAATCTCATACCACTGATGTTGCAAACATGGGCAAATTTATTACTCATCGGTTAAGTGACTGTCAAATAAAAAGGAAAAATAACAATTTTGGTCATTGGTTCTTTGCATTTCTTCCACTAGTGTCCTAACTTTGCCCTCTGATGATCATGTCATTGTCTTCATCATTAGACCCTTTCCAATCCATAATGGTGCGAGTACTTACCGATCATTATAGACTGTGGAAGTTCTACTACTCCTTCCATTCTTAAATCTTTCATAAGCAAAACCCTTCCATTTAGCCCAAAATTTTTGATCTCAACCCAAGAGCAAGCACGTCAAATTCCTTGAATTGGTGATGCTTAGCGAAGATATCACTTTCCTAAATAGGCTCAACATCTTCTTGGACGCTTTCAATTGCTACCCGAGCAAGCCATGTCCCAAGGCACAGAACTCTTGAGTTTCATTGATGGGCCCAAGGGGTTGGGAATTCCACAATGGGGACTTTTATGGTGGCTCAAAGCAGTATGACACCCTGCGTGAGCAAATGGTGAAGAAGATGATATAATTATTAGATAAGCAAAGTTAGGACATTGATGGAAGATATATGAAGAACCAAGGACTGAAATTGTTACTTTTTCCTTTAATTTTTTGGTCACTTAATAGAAGATTGGTAAATTTACCCATTTTTGTAAAGTGGATGGTAATTTTGTACTAGAAAAAAAAGGTTCAGTATGCGATTTGGTACACTTAAAAGTTAAAGCTTTAGTGCAAATTTACTCATTTTAATACTTTTCAGTGGTAATTTGGTACTTAATCGTAGAATTATTGACCACACTAGAAATCAATTCTAACAGGCATTTTGCATTAACTTGAACGGAATCTTTAAAATGAAGAACAAATTTACAGATATCCGTCTTTAAAACTTGGGATAAAACACAACATGGTTTGTATTAATAAGAAATTTGTACTTTTTAAAGCCATTTTGCTTTTCGAAAACGTTCAAATGTTAATGGGAGAGGAAACGGGTAGGGTAATGTTGTACTCTACTCGCATGTTAACGTGGTGTTTAGTTGTGGAAATTTTTTTATTTTTTTAATTTTTTTTATAAATGTTTGAGTACATGACATATTTTAAGTATGTGGAAAACAATGTTTTCCAAATGCTTAAATACTAAATTGTCCATCGAAAAGTATCAATGGGACCAAATTTACCATCAAACTTTCAAAAGTACCAAACCTCATACTAAATGGTCTGAATTTTACCTTTGAGACCAAATTTACCATTATGCTTACAAAAAATACCAAATCTACCATTATACCATTAAGAGACTGTAAAATTGAATGTTAAAATAATATTTCTAGTCCTTGATTTTTTATGTTTCTTCTACTAGTACCCTAACTTTGCTTATCTAATGATTGTGCCATATTTTTCAAGAAATGAAAGACCACCTCTGCCAGTAATGCCAACCATCCACCGTACCCTCACAAAGCAGCTTCCTAAATGCTACCATTTCATTCTTTTCCCCAAGGTATAACATAAATTGGAACTATGAGTTACTGCTACAAACTGGAATTGTGTGTGTTTTCCCTCATAATTTCTAATTGATGTTGTTGAGATTGGGGAAAGATGAAGAAAAAGTTGGTGAGATTCTAAAGGTTAAGCCTTTGGTTGTTTTAACCAGGATTGACTGCTCTATGATTAGGCGCTCATTAGTAGAAGTAAGATTAAAACTGCTAAGATTCGAGCTTATAAAAAATCAAGCTTTGGAAATGAAGGAAACTTACAGTGCGATTAATGACTGTAGGGAGGTTTTCAAAGAAAATAGGCTAGTCACAGTCAAAATTGAACTTTGGTACTGGACTTGTTGAAGAGGATAACATAATTGTTAGATAGGCAAAGTTAGGACAATAGTAAAAACACTGAAGGAAAAAAACTGTTATTTTTCTTGTGATTTGACGGAAAAAGTAACGATGATGGTAAATTTGGTCTTAAAAGTAAAATTCAGTATTAAATTTGGTACTTTTAAAAATTTGATAGTAATTTTTTTCTTTTTAATACTTTTCGATGGTAAATTTGGTATTGAAGCATTTTCCAAAATTTTTAAAACACATGTTATAAAATAGAAAAAGTTATTTTAGATATTTTTCATTTTAATACATAAATTTTCTAAGATTTAAAAAATAATGTTTTACACATTTTTAACACAAGCTATGCAATCAATAGGGGTGAATGCATGCTTAAAATCTTGGACCCCCTTTTTTTAGAACAATGTTAATAAGAGACATATAATTAAATAATTTAAACCCTTTTAAATTTTTTAATGAACTCCCATAGTTTTTATAATATCTATTACAAGACAATAATATGTCCCTCTTACCTCATGAATGATAAAAAATAAGTCAATCTTTCATTTACGCTAGCAATTAGAATAATGGAAAAAATCCTATATTTGCCCTTTAACTTTCACACATTTCCTTATCTAGGCCTTGAACTTTTTTGTCACTCCTTTTTTTTTTTAATTTCTTTTTTTTTTGTTTTTTGATAGGCCTGTTTTTTCTAATTCAAAAAAAAATTTGTGAAGCAAGATAAAGTTAATAAACTAAGTGGAAAATATATATAGGGGCTAAAAGGCGGTTTTTGTCTCTTACATTATATACAATACTAATATCTCACACATTTTTTTCATAGTTTATACAATTTTTTAGTCATTTAATTAATGACAAAAAATGTTAAATTAGAGCATTTTTCAAAATTTCTTCTAAAAAATATTTTTCATCATTACATTATTGCACACATGAATTTATAAGCTTCATTATTTAATGGTAAAATTTAATAGTTATATATGTATACAGACCCCACTTCGTGAAAATTCTAGATCCACCATTGGCGGTCAAACCTTTATAAAAGAAAATTTGAAAAGGAAAAATAATAAAACTTATGATGGGTATAATTTTTTCATCTACATCCTACTTATTTATTGACAGATAGGATCAGCTATTAGAAACTTCTGATATCACACTCATAAAAAACTAGATTTAACTAAAATTTTAAAATGAGATAATTTTTTCAATCAAGTGGTTTAGAGACATAGGTAAAGAGTTATAATTTTTTAAATCAAGTGGTTTAGAGACATAAGTAAAGAGTCCCCTTTCCTCTCACTAGAGGAATTTCTTTTTCCAAAATAAATTTACACTTGAAGCCAAGTAAAGTCGTTAAAAGCGAAAGAAAGTTATTCATAAAGTTTTGGACCATTTCTTCTAGTACAATATATTATTTACACCAAGAAGAAAAACTACTTTGAGAAGGTCAATAAAGATCAGAGGAGAGATTTTTACGCTTTCCCTCTCTCTAAATTCTAGCATGTTTCTGGCCAAACTTATGAAGAGACTACTAGAATTTTAAGGTTTTGCTCAGGTTGGCCACTGATCTTTTTTATTGGCCAAAAAAATTGATATTGATTTAACGTTGGGCCAAATATAGCACCATGCATGTGAAACAGGTCAAGTTGATCACTAAATCGTTAGATTTCTAAAATATCCCTCCCTGACATTTAGGTTTGAGGCCAATCAAAAGTTTCCACATGACGAAGGACTTAGGGCAACCGTGCTTAAGATGTTATTCGAAGCATAGAATTGTTATTGAAATACTTGAAAGTTGGAAATAGTCTAATTCCAAGCCTCAAGATGAAACTTAAACTGAAAATTTTATCAATGAGAGTTGAATATATTATGAAAATGTTTAATTAAGTATTTGAAAATTGGAAATCCGATTCATGTAGCTACGTTCGTGCTAATTTGTGAAAGTTTTAGGAGCCATATAAGAGCAAAGGAATCAAAGAAACCAAACATATTTGATGCAAAACAAGGCAAATCATGTGTTTGGGTTTGCCATGCATTATGAGAATCAATGTCTTTTACTCATCATTTGTTGTGATTTGTTGTGTGCAGATCACAACCTCAAATAATAGTATGTTTAAACCTTAAGGAATGAACTGAATCTTCGGTACACATCAAATGAACATAAGATGGAGCTTCCTTCTTCACCTTGTTGTTTCTGGTTCTTGTCTGAATCTCTCTCCACATGAGCATGATCTAAAAGTGGCACCTTCAGCCCATTTTTATAACATTGGTGCTTTCTTTGGCTCAATGGTAAAACATTAGTTACCGATCCGAGCCAAACTATAAACAGAAGTGGCTTATTTGTGATTTCTTCTAAAAAGAAGTTTCCGCTCGCGACCAAGTTGAATCCAACGCGTATGGGTGCTCTTCTTTAAAAACAGGCCTCAAAGGACAACTCCCTCGCTCTCTCTCTCTCTCTCCCTTTCTTCCAAATCCACCAAAACTGAAAATTCAAAATTCCCCTCAACGCCCACCCCTCTTCCTTCGTCTCGACTTCTTGCTTGCTTGGTCTTCCCTCTCCCGATTCTTCCTCCATTTTGTCAGGTACCCAGAAAATCTTCTCTCGATTGCTTTCGATTTCTTCGTTGCCTGAAGTATCGCATTTTAGATTCTTCTAACTGATCCCGGTTCCTTTCTTGTCTGCAAAAGCACTTTGGGCTTATGGGTTGGTGTTTGATGCTTGGGTTCCTTTCCGTTTCTTTTTAACTTTGGTTCATAAGAAAGTTTGAAGTATTCTTCAGCTGGTCTTAAATTTCCTTTGATCGATGGGTTTTCCGGATAATGACGACCCTCGATTTGGGTAGTACTGGATGTTGTTGAAAGATTTTTTTTTATTCAGTTTTCTTGCTGATTGTGCATAGTTACTGGCTGATCTTGTTTCCAAATCTTGGATGCTCGGTTCCATTATTTTCCTTTTTATTTTCTGCTTTTATCTTTCGGTCGTAGTCATTAATCATTTTGCTTTTCATGTTGTTTCACTGGTTAAGTTTGTTATCCATGATTGATATCTGGGTCATTGGTTGCTTTTTCTCCCTCGATTCATTTGCATTTGTCTTAGCTAGAATCTTTTGTTTGTGGAATTCTGATGGTCTCTTTTGTTGAATTCTGCTCTTTGGTGTATTTCTCTTCAGAATCTAACTTGTTGACGTTGAATGGTTTCAGATTTCATAGCACCTGAGTTTTGCAATCAACTGCCTGATCGAGAGCTCCAGTTTCAGTCACTGGAAGCATGTTGGGTTTAAAGAAATCTCCCCTCAAGGTGTTTAAACATAGTTCAGTTGTCCCTGGAAATGTTTCTCCTCCGCGTTCGAACCCTTTTGATTCAGATGATGAGCCTAAGATTGAGGAAACCCGTAAAGCTCCAACAACTACTTCTTCTGAAAAGACCTTGCCTCCTCCGGACTTGGGCACCAATCCTTTTGACGATGACTACGATAGATCAGGAAAAGTGAATTCTGTTTCTACACAGTCACTAAGCTATGCATCACGCAACAAATATAAGAATGACTTCAGAGACTTGGGGGGCCTTGAAAACCAATCAGTGGAAGAACTGGAGAACTATGCTGTGTACAAGGCAGAGGAGACCACAAAGACTGTAAACGGCTGTTTGAAGATTGCTGAAGAAATTAGAGGGGAAGCAACCAAAACTTTGGTCACATTGCATCAGCAGGGTGAGCAAATCACGAGAACCCATGACATGGCTGCTGGCATTGAGCATGATCTTAGCCGGGTATGCCCTTTGGCTCCTTCTGGTTGTCTACTCTCGGTTTATAGTCAGATTCTTGTGAATGAAAGAGCACTTGGTATTAATTTCAGGGTGAGAAGCTTTTGGGAAGTCTTGGAGGCATGTTCTCTAGGACTTGGAAGCCGAAAAAGACCCACAAGATTGTTGGCCCTGTTATGACAAGAGGTTCGATGTTTACTCTCTCCTTCAAAAGGAATAGATGGAAAGACAAGGGAAAAAAAATGTTATTACCATATATTGCTTTTTTCACTGAGTGTTATGTGTTCATAGTAATTTCCTGTGCATACAGATGACTCCCCCAGAAGAAAGGGTAGCCACTTGGAGCAGAGGGAGAAGCTGGGTTTGAATCCTGTACCAAAGGGGCAGTCTAGAACTCGTACACCACTGCCTGAACCAACAAATGCATTTGAAAAAGTCGAGGTACCTTGTGCTGTACCAAGATGAATCAATCATAGTCTTCTCCTTTTAATGATAATTATACAAAAGGTGGTTAAAATGCTGGTCTGCTGGGAACATTTTAAGTTTTAACAGACCTTTTTCAATGTAATTAGGATTCCAAATTCCATATGCTTACTTTGGTTGTGATTGGACAGGTTGAAAAGGCAAAGCAAGATGATGCCCTTAACGACTTGAGTGATCTTGTAGGAGAGCTGAAGAATATGGCTCTTGACATGGGCTCTGAAATCGAAAGGTGTGTGTTTGATTCAATTTGAAACTCCAATTCCTCGGCATCCCCCCATGCTTGTGCTTTTCATCATCTGAACACTAGCATTCTGACATTGTGATGCATGCAAAATCTTGCAGGCAGAACAAAGGTCTCGATTATTTCCAGTATGACGTGGATGAGCTGAACTTCCGTGTCAAAGGGGCAAACCAACGTGTCAATTACTTATTGCGAAAGTAATCATGCGTCATGGCAGATAAGTTCCCAATTTGATTGCTGGTACAGTGGCATTGCGGCAGTAGCAACCCTTTTTACTGTTATTATTCGTTCCCCATTGTTTCTGTGCATGTGTTGTGTTTGAAGGTTTCAGATTGTTTTAGGTCGATCATGTTTTGCCTCTAGTTGTTGTAGAGCAATTTCATGTTAAGACATGTACTTACTTCCAGCTGCATCTATTATGGAGCAACTCTTTTTGCTACTGTGTGACTTCTGACGATCTAAATATTGAATCTTTTACTTTGGCTCTCTAACCCTTGCGTATAAATACACTGACACCGACATTGAAATGATTAACTCGTTGCAAATCTAATAAGATGCTCGGAGTCTGTCAACATAGTGCTGCTTGTCCCTAAAGTGTTTTGAGGGTAAACCCTTGGACACATGAAAAAATGACGAGATTTAGGAGACAGACGCCAATGGAAGCCAGGAAATGAATCTGTTCTAACTTGCTCGGCTAGCAAGCTAAGAAGTTGGTTAAGGAAACGTCTTAAATCACACTTAACAGTAAGTATTAACGATTAGTATTAGAAATTGGGAAAAATAAACAACCATCTAATGGCTAAGAGATGTGGCCACCATTTATAGATTATCCGAAACTCTTACACTGGTTATCAACACTATTGCTAAATACCGACTCGGTTGAGCGTCTTTCCCTCTGTTATTTCCCAAGGCTACTGCACCTCTAAAGATCGGTTCCAAACGGTGATAATTAGTGTTATTCTATTCACAACAAAAACGATCATTCCCAAGGTTCTATGTGATTTGTGAACAACCCTTAACGGCCTAATTAAAAACTGTTTATGACAGAAAAGGTTAGGCATGAGTTTTTAAGGCTGTTCATAACAAAATGGAATAGATATTGCAAATTAAGGAGCCTGAGAAAATTGCTGCGTCACTTGAACCTCCAGGTCATGAAGCAGGCGATTAAATCAGATCCGTACTCCCTCCATCTCATACTGTCAAGTATATTTCCCCAACATTAGCCTTCACTAAATAGCCTAATTACAAAAAAGGAGCATATAAACTTCACATAATGACAATGGTAAATTTGGAATAATATATATGTACATATATGAAACAAATGACAAAAAAAATGAAAGACACAAATATTATGAGATAAAGGGGGTAAAAGACTTCTCTTTACTTGGTTTAACCTGGTAAACGCGACACCCAAGTATTGATCACTTCCAACTCAGGAACTCCAATCCTCCACAATGCTCAGTAAGATTTTTGTTGGCCAAGCTGGGTAAGCAAAAGTCAAAAACCTTCAACAACAAGAAACCTCCCGCAAACATGACCTGCAATGGAAGTTGTTTGTCCTGCTAACAGTAACATATTTTAGCAGCCGTGTTCAGAACCTCAAAGTGACCTATTAGTATTTGCAAAGGGTCTTTAACCTTTCCCTTACGGATCAGGTAGAATCCCTGTAGATAACCACGGATGCAATGACTATGACATCATAATTCTCTACCTCAATGTTCAATAATTTGCTAGAATAAACGAATAAACAAGCTTTAATCCCAACTACTCAAGAGATCAGCTACACAAATGCTGTTCCATTTTGTTCAGTTGAAGGCAAGTTCCTCCATATATCAGCTTTATAAGAAAAATATTTGAATTATTTCTACCCAAGTTTAAGTCTACTCTAACCCATCTTCCATAACACATCTATGCCTGCTGAACATGAGAAAGCCATAAAAGGCCTGCACAAAGCAGGCATGTAGAAATGATTTATATCACATTTATTCCAATCTTTGAAGCAGCAGATGACATAACTTAAGTTGCCAAACCAACCAGTCAATGAGGAAATAAGTAGCAAGTACAAAACCATGAGGCAGCACATATAATTGAGATGCTGTTGAAAAGAGAAAAGGCTGTGAAATTGAAGCTTAATTACAAGCTGAGAAAGAACTCACCAGCCTTCAAATAGGGGCTGAATAACACAATGGCAAAAACAAAGGTGTTAATATACCTTGTCGAGAGTGTTAATTAGCTCATTTTGCACTTCTCAGAGCAGTAGTTCCGTAGATCATACAGTCAGTATTTCTCCAGAATGATAAGAACATGTTCCTAGGAAAATGAAAGGATAAAGCCCCAATAAATCAACTACAGGTTAGAGCCTAAAGTCCATGCAACAACTAATATTGAGAGGAACATATGCTAAGAACCAAACGCATACAACTTCAATTACTAGAAGTTTTCATTTGATGCCGACATGATCAGAGGAAAAGCACACAAAGATGCCTCTAACACACTGTTACCCTAGAATTGGCATACTGTCCTATCACCTAAGTAGATGCTAGCCTGTAAAATGTTCCAGATTTCAAAGCCACATTAGATTTTGTCTACAGTACATTTGTATGAACTTGACAAACATGCCAATAGTTATCTGGTTGTGAGCTCAGTCACATACATTTAATTGACAAACAGGATGTTAAGAATGACAAGTGCCAAGTGGAAGAAGATGGAGCAAAAGTAGGGGAAGTTCAAATAAGTTAAGAGATCATATAAGAAACAGAACTAAGCCATGTTTCTTAGAAAAATTCCCTAAATTTTCACATGGTACAAGAGCATGTAAGAGGACAGAACTCAACTATATCCCAAGTGCTATCACTATCTTGAACCTAATCTTTGAGAACAGTTACATCTACTATATATAAAACTTGAAAATCCCAAAAATATCAATCAATCAATTGAGCCTCAATCCCAAATCACTTGGGGTTGGTTAAATGAATCATGTGTCTTGAATGATGAAGGCATGCTCATTCAGTAGCTCCAGGGAATTCCCCTAACTATAAACCTTTAAGTTTCAATAGATCAATTTACTGAATTTTGATGGATATTCAAAGTAGCCAACACCAACTAACTCCTGTTGAGCTTTTACCTAATGTGCCAATAGAGATTATATCTAACACTAGTGCCTTCTTATAAGAAATCCCCACTAAAATCTGCCAAGGAAAACAGAAGGGACATCCAAATCAATTAACACAGAACTTATGGTTTGAAATCTGATCTTATACATCCACTGCAAAAATCACAGGCAGGCCGCCTGAGAACTTACAAGCAATGAAATGAATTCCACCTATCCAAAGAACCACACTTGGCTCTTGAAACTGAAAATCATAAAGAGAGTGCATCCTGAGCTATATTCAACTCAAGGTCCAGCTCCAGCGTGAAGTCAGAGAGCCTTAACATCAAATTTGAGCTTCAATAACCACCTTAGTCGGTGGCATAAAGCTCATTGCGTCAATTAACTGATTAAAGATAATTAAACCTATGAGTTCATGCAAAAGCAAAGTGGCAAAGTTTTATGTAGCATGTCCTTCTTCACGCAACCTCTTACAAGTGAATAATAAATTCATCATCAATAGCCGAAATTGCAAAACCACTTTCCTTATAGAGGGAAAAAATCATAGCACGGATACTGGATTATACCCAACAAAAACAGTACAAATTCGACCATAAGAAAGCCTTTATTAATAAGTAAAGTTCAGCGAAGGGCTAGTATAGAAGCTGTTTCAGTTATACATCCAAAAATCTCACCAGAATCCATCTTCTGTACTTCGAAATTAAACCGAAACAATCATTACCAGGAAAAAAAACTTAACAACAGGAGAAAGGAACTAAAAAATACAACCTAGCTGGCGGTGAGCCCAGCAAGAATCAAGCCGATTTGAGGTCCATGACGCTCTTCACCTTGGGAGCATAGAGCGAGTACACAACGGCCTGCCGCTTGGCGACCTCGAGCTGCTCCTTCCCGTCGGAGAAAGCAACGGCAATCTTCGAAGGGTCCGCCAACTCCATGTTGAAGCGGAACGCGTCGGCCGCACGCCGCTTGGTGTACTCCCGGATGTTGTAGTCGGAGAAACGGCGCGCCACGCGGAGCAGAGAGCGGTACAGCCATAGTACCTCGCTTCGCGTCGGCGCTGCCAAACCGGTAGCTGCCATCTCCGAGTCACCGTTCTACGGCGTAGAAGAAAAAGGCGTCCCCCGATTTGTTTTCTTTCGTTTTATTTTTTTTCCCCTTTTCTAGGTCTTGGCGTGAGAGCGGCTGTGGTGCTTTGTGCGTCTGTTTCCCTTAGATAGGTAGACGAATCTATATATATATATATATATATATATATATATATATTATATAAGCACTTTTGCTTCTAATTATCAATTTTCATCAATGCTTGGCTCCTGAACTGAATTTCTCAGTAAAGCTTTTGTTGATACCTAGTTACCACCATTGTTATAATTTGGAACTGAATATGTCACTTATGTCACTGATGTGGTAGTTTGTAACAAGATATGTTATCAACTATTAGAGAACTGATTGAAAAGGTGAGAAGTTGTACGTTTAGAAATTATAGGATACTAATGTAAGTTTTAATAAACTTTAAAAGCTTTATGTAATTTACCACTTTAACTTTATCCAAATGGTGAAACTACCTAATTTTTCACTAATGTTTGGACTCTTGTACTAGTTTGCCTAATAAAATTTTCTTTGATACTGATATTGCTCCTAACATTATAGTTTAGGACCAGATATGCCACAAATGTTATAGTTTGAGAATGAATATATCACCAAACATTAAAAATCTAATTAAAAAAGTGAGAAATTGTTGGTTTTGAAATCTTATAATTAATGTAACTTTTAGCAAACTTTAATAATTTTATATAATTTACCATTTTCATTTTTTTGTACACCGATTCAAGCCACCACATCCTTCACCACTGGATCCGCCACTGCACTAGGTGCTAGAGGTGATGTGGGAGAAAGTAGTGTTAGACATCAATATTTATAATAGAACAACCGCCATACTTGGAATCAAACCCGCCTGATTTCACCTAAATTTTATACGTCGTCAACAGCAGAATTAGTTGATGAATTGAGAAAAATATTCTTTATTGGATGAAATTGGTCAGAGAGATCTGTGAAATGGTGGGTGGCGTTGAATTCAAATGATTGGAAGACAGCATGGAGAGACTTGGAAGCACATCATAATTGGATGAATGAGTTTCATTTGATCGGAATTTGGGTGATTAGAAATGCATTAGAATAGGTGATGAATTTGAACTTTGTTTTCTGAATAGACCAGTGGTGGATCTAATGGCGGATGTGGTAACTAGCACACAAAAAAAAATGGTGAATTACATGAAGTTTTGAAGTTTATTACATAAGTACCTTAAAATCAAAACCAACAACTTGTCACTTTTATCAATACATTTTTAATGATTGGTGGCATATTATGTCCGAGATTGTAACATTTGGTATATCTAGTCTCAAACTACAGCGATAATGGCAATATTGTACCAAAGAAAACTTTAGTGAGCAATCCAGTCTATGAGCTAGATATTAGTGGGAAATTTGGTACTTTCCCTATTTGAATTACCTCATTCGTCATGACTTAAGATAGAGGAGCTATCAGATGAGGTAATATTGGACATTTGTATCTGTAATAGAGCAACTATCATGCATGGAATTGAACCAAAACCCAACTAGGTCAAAACACAATGCTCTATTGATGACAAGCGAGGAATCGTGGACAGCAAAAGATGCTTAACTCCTTCTTCCAGTTGCCCCTCCTTCACTAGTTACGGATCTGATGGCAATAAATAAAATGGCTCATATTGGCACACAAAAAATGAAATGGTAAATTACATAAATTTTCTGAATTCTGTTAAAGAGTTACATCAATACCCTATGCTATCAAAACCTACAACTTCTTGTTTTTCTTATTCATCTTTAACAGTTGATGAAGTATCTGGTACAAAACTGTAACATTAGTAGCATATCCAATCCTAAATTATAAGTTAGTGGCAATATCCATGCAAACCAAAACTTTAGTAGGTAATCCAGTCCAGGAACTAAACAATTAGTGGGGAATTTGGTACTTCTCTCTCTCTTTCTCTGTGTGTGTGTGTGTGTTATGGATTTCTGTGCACTAGTTTAGGGACAAGACAATGTAACCTGGTCTAGGATCTTGATTAACATGTTCTTGATGCTAGAAAAAGGATTAAGAAAGTGAGTCATCCTAGCAACCAAGGCTAGACTTGAAATCAATTTGATCCAAGAAAAAGTGAGCACTTATTTACAACTTTCCTTGTTGAATCTTGAAACAAATGAAACCAAACCATATGTGAAATATGAGGAGGTATTTTCTTGGAAAATTGTGTGTATAAAATATAGCTAACTTTATAGACAAGCTAAAAAATGCATGTGTAAACTTACTTAGCCTTTAAATAAACTTTGCATAGCAATTAAGTAAACTTAGCCATTAAGTAAATTTTGATGTGCTATGTGATTTATGTGTACACATATATTCACAAATCTAATATTCCCACTCAATCAAACTAGAATGAGTTAATAATATTGAGTTTACACTTGTATACTTTGATGTAGCTAACACATGCAACACTTTTGTAGTCAAGCCATTTGCCTCAAGAAACATAAATATAAGTAGGTTGTGTACCCTTAGGTACTTGATTGAGTTCATCCCATCATGTAACGCTTAAGTTTATAAATACAAGTAGGTTGTGTACCCTTAGATACATAACATAAATGTCAATGAAGATCCATCCTTAACTCATTAAGGATGTGGATCAATGATAACCCAAGCTATCATATGTCTAATGATTCTTTAATTGGTAATATTTTGGTATATGCGGGGAAACCTTGGTAATACTTATGTTCTTGAACTATGTTCAAGACCATTTAAGTTGGGTTCTAAGGTTCGGAGTTCCTGGCATATCAATGACCTTGGTGTGGTTGCGCTCTTTCCTGGCATATCGATTTTATGGCAAAGAATATGAGAAAGGCCTATTTGTGAGAATTGGCGTGTGTTTGTCATGGCAGCTAGGAATTGCTGAAAATGTCTTCAACAATTAATTCAAGTGAGAAAATTCTCTCTCTCTCTCTCTCTCTCTCTCCCTTTCCCTCTCTCTCTCCCTCTCCCTCTCTCTCTCTCATGCAAATCTATTAGAGACATTTGAAAAATAGCATTATCAACCATTTTCCTTGGTTAACAAGATTTTGTTCCACATCTGACTTGTAAAATGAATAACTTTTTTCGCTATTAAAAAGACTCTACACTTTCTGAAAATTGTTTATTTTTTTTTTCAAGACAACTGCACTGGAACTTCATCTATGTTACTTTCTTTGGGTTTCTAAGTCCAAGTAGGGAATTCCCTATGATTTGGTTCAGTTCTGGTAGTTAATGCTGTGCTTGAATTGTGGAATCCTCATACTTATTTGGACCTGCCTAGACTTTTATGATATTTCTATTTAATCCTCTTAATTATGGAGTAAATTTTGTGGATGGCCCTAACCTTTAATTATCATTTTATTTTAGTCCCTAACCTATTAAATATTCTGTTTTGGCTATAAGCCTATTAAAAATGCTTCATTTTTTGTCCTAGATATATTAAAAATATTTCATGTTGGTCCTCGTTGGACAAAATTTATTAGCTCAAAGTATTTGCATAGTAATAACTTTTTAGATCATAATTTAAACTATTTTGTAACTATTTTATAGTTTTTGGAAAATCCAAATCACCTTTTTTTATCTATCTGTAAATTCAACTTATTTCATTCATGAAGAAAAAATTATTAATTTAAATTGTCTATCTACTATTAAAAAATATTAAGGTTTACTGAAACATAGTTATGAATATTTGAATTAGATTTTCAAAAGTTTGTATCGGGCAGCTATTCTAATTTAATGGATTTCATTTGATGAAGATTCAAATGAGACAATTTTAATAGGTTTAGAACAAAAAAAAATATTCAATAGATTATGTACTAAAACAAAATGATAATTAAAGGTTTAGAACCATTCACACAATTTACTCAAAATTTATGTTTGATCAACTGTGCTGCTATGTCATTTTGATTTCTCTAGTACTACTATATCAATAGGAGTAAATTTCATAAATGGTCCCTAACCTTTAGTCATTGTTTCCTTTTAGTCCTTAATCTATTGAATGTTCTATTTTAGTCCTGAACTTATTAAAATTTTTCATTTTAGTCCTAAATCTATTGAAACCATTTCATTTTAGTCTTAATTTGATGAAATTTGTTAACTTAAAGTAGTTGTCTGGTAACAACTTTTTAGATCATAATTTAAACTATCTGATAACTATTTCACAATAAATTTAATCTGTATAATACTTTTTTATAGTTAATGAAAAATTTAAATCACCTTTTTTACTCTTTGTAAATTAAGCTTGTTTCATTCAAAAAGAAAAAAACTACTAATTTAAATTGTCTATTTACTGTAAAAAAATATTAAATTATTTAAATTTATTTGAAGATAGCTACCGAATATTTAAATTAAAATTTTAAAAGTTTCTATTAGACAATTATTCTGAGTCAATGAATTTCATTTGGTGATGAACCATAATAAAATAATTTTAATAGGTTTAGGACAAAAATAGAATATTCAATAGGTTATGGACTAAAAGGAAACAATGACTAAAGGTTAGAGATCATTTATGCAATTTACTCATATCAATTGGATTTCCGTTTTTAATGTTCATGCTTGTCTTGTAATCTTTCCGATAGGCAAGTGAAGGACATGCTTGACTTGGTAAAGTTCAATAGCGATAAGCTTGTATGACATTTGGTAAAAAAATCCTTTCTTTATACATTTTCAAGTTCCTACCAGAAAAAAGAAAAGGAAAAAAAAACAGGAAATTGTTTTTGTTTTTGTTTTCTTGTGGTTTTAATCTCATATTGAAATTGAAGAGAGCGCCTAATGGCGTTGTGTCTTCTTTCTATTTTTCAGATTCATTTGGAAACGGTTAATGATGAAGCACATGAAGATAGTGGAATTGTGGTGTCCTTGTCTTTCATTTGCACATAAAGGATTAAATACCATTACTGCTAGGTATATCAAATTTCAAATTTTTAAGATATATCATACCGTATACTGTTACTGTTTTCACAAAAAAAAGTGTTAGAATATTATTTTAAATGACACAAATTTAATTATTTTTTTTACACATTTTATATATATTCTATTTTTTTTCATTATAATTTTTGAAATATAAATAAAATATATATGATAGAAGATATTTTTTTAATACAAAAAGCATAAAAAAAAATGTTATATATAGAGATGGCATTTGGGTGGGTCTAGTCAGATTTGTGTTAGGTCATTCAGGTTCAGGTTTAATCGGGTTAGCATATATTCGTGTCCAGGTCAAGTTATTTGGGTTCGGGTTGAGTAGATTTCGAGTTCAGGTTGGATCATGTCGGGTTTATTTGGGTTCGGATCCAATCAAGTCGGGTTATCGGGTCTTAGACCATATTCAACTTGATTGTTGAATTTACTTGATTCACTGATGCACAAGACAAAATGGCCGAATCAATTCAATTTTTTTGTTTAATTGTGATTAAAATTTAATTTAACTAAATATAAAAAAATAATATAAAATTTATGAAGATATATTAATATATAATTTCTTTAATAAAATACTTTCTCTATGCCAAATTCTTTATAACATTCACTATTCAATAATTAATCTATGATTTTTTATTTTCAACATTTTAGTATATAAATAAAAAATTATTATATTAAATAATAAATAAAGACCTATAGTTTTTAAATATATACTTTTTTAATTTTTTTCTAACAAATAATCTCCCTTTATCCCATTTTCTTTGCTCCATTTAATTTTTTTTACTAATTTGACTTAAATTTATTTATATTATTATTTATTAAAAAATTTAAAAAAATATATTTAAAAACTATAAGTCTTAATTTATCATTCATGTATAAAATATTTTTATTTATACATTAAAATGTTGAAAATAAAAAAATATACTAATTGTTAAAATATGAATAGTGTAAAGAATTTGATAGAGATGGAGTAATATGAATAAATTCAATTCAAACTATTCAAAAAAGTCAAATATTTCAAAGAATATAGGACGGAAGGAGAACGATAATTTCTAAAAACTAATTATTTTTATCTCTTTATCACTGTATCACTAATCATTTCTCATAGCTTTTACTCATTCGCTCTACAACGCAAAACAGATCAACAAAATAAAAGAAATCCATTCACATATATTAAATAATAAATTTTCTAAAGTCTTTGTCGACTATATATTTTATATTGATTTAAGTTAAAATCAGTTCTTCTTGGGTTTAGTCATCGGATCATTTCGGGTTCGAACTCGGGTTTTCTCATGTTTCACTTCAATCGGATTCAGGTTCAGGTCGGGGGTTAGGTGCAGTTCAGATTGTTGACTTTTTTAGTAAAATCGGGCCAAGTCAAGCTTGGGTTCAAGTGAGTTAAATCAGGCATTCAGGTTTGGTCAAATTTTGTCATTCCTAGTTATATATATATAGCAAAATAAAAAAAAACTCAGAACTAAACCAATTTATTGATGTAAGAGAAAAAAAAGTAATGCTTTAATAATAACAATATATTTTCTAATACCACATTTAATTCTTAAGTGACTCAAATTAACCATTAAATTTTTATGTTAATTAAAAAAATAACTAAAAGAATGAAAGTAAATATTTACTGCCAATTTGGCCAAAGTTAAATTGGGCACATTAATACGTTTTAACAAGTGGTGATGGAGATCAGATGTGGGGTCTAATTTTTTTTGCCTTATTTGCCCTTGTAATTTACACAAATTACATGGCCTATCTTCCCAAATCTATTAATAGATATGAAAGCAGGAAAAATGGCAATATTGTCAACTCAATCCTTAATACTTTTTCAGTCTAATTGTTAGATACACGCCATCTGTACTTTCATATACTTTTTCTCCATTTTACCCCTATTGTTGGTCACGTGTGATTATTATTAGTCAGGTACTTGATAGTTTCTGTGCTTCTCCCACTTCTCCCACTACTCAGGTAGTTAACAGTCAGTTTTTCACCCAACATTAATTTTTAGCACCTGTTTTACGGAAATATCATAATAACTACTCCATCCACTACTTCCACTACTGCAGATACAACTCAGAATAAATACCTTTCTCTGTATTTCAAAAATCATCAAAACAACTCACAGAAAATCATCAAAACAATTCACAGAAAAATTTGCTACCGGGGAAGTTGTCTCCAAGTTTTATCAGAAACACTTTCCAGATGCTGGATGTATTTGGATCTGCGGTTCAAACATTAGTGGGTAAGGCAGTGTTTAACATTCCCGTTCTAAATACAAAGCACAATAATATTTGTCTACCAAAAAACTTAATTTTTCGTCCTCTTGATTACAGGAATCAATTTGTGGGTACGCAAAAGGATTATTCACTATTTAACAACAGCAGGTAACAATTACGCTAACAATTCAGTTATAGACTCAGTTGTACTACACAGTTAACCTTATTTATTGGATTGACACACTACATTCTTGCTCCTAATTTTGCAAAGTGGACAGGGATGTTTCTCGCCAGTATCTCTCCGACAACACTGTTCCAGTTTTACAAATCGACACAACCAGGTTCCTTCTAATTGTTTATTCTCTAAAATCTGGAAAACTACATGCTTGGTATTGCTGCTTTTTTCATCGTACAGTGTTTGGTTCATTTCTTTACTACATAGGTGTGATGTGAAACTTAGATCCTATGTCATGTTGTTTGTATGAATAACATAAACTTAGATGCGGTATCATTTTGTTTCTATGAATATCCAACAGTTTCTCTCCCAAACCGTGGAATGTGGTTCAGTTTGTTTCTTATTCTGTAAATCTTTCAAACAGTAGAAACTTCAAAGAGTTATCACTCATTTAATAGATCCCTTTTTTACAATTTCATGGAAGATAGTTACTGGACTGGACCTTTTTCCCTCACTGCCATTTTAATCCAACTCTACAGTCTTATTCCTTTTTCTTCTAAGAAACAACTTCCCTATATATTCTGTTCTCATCTACCTGTTTCACAAATTGACATTCATTGTGAAACACATTTTTACCGCAGAATGGAGGTGATTTCAATTCCTTTTGTTCCTAGCCTCGCCTATGTCTGCACCAAGCTCAGAATTGAACCCCCCAAGTATTCATTTATGCTACAGAGACACATGTTTACATACACGGTCGATGTACAGCTAGGGAATCTGCCTGACGGCACCAACAACATTGTTAAGGTGAATGGTTCAATCTCTAGGAAGCTCGAATTTGCTAAGGAATCCGCAGCTCGGGCTGCTATATTGACCCTTAAAGCTTTTTACAACTTTGATGTGGATGATATTAATCTTGATGATGTGGTGGATATGAGGGACAAGCTAAAAAAGGCTAATTGGGAGATAGATGGACTTAAGTATGAACTAGAGGTGCAACAGTATACCAACCACTGTACTAAGGCTTATTGGCTCGACCAAGTTCGCATCTTGGAGGCAGAGGTTGCTGCACTTAAGGCGCAGCTTGATGCAGTGAATCTAGGAGAAGGGAGTACACCAGTTAGTGTGGAGACAGACCCAGAGGAAGATTATGAAGTAGATGCCTAGGTTTATATACTTAGTCATGACTGTCTTAACATAATGTTTATTTTCATTTAAGTTTAATTTCCCTTAACTGGCATTTTGGACATATGTTTGTTGGCCCTGACTGTAACCGTTTCAACTTCAATGTCATGGTTTTTTTCCATATCTTCCCAATTCTTAAACTGTCACCTTTCTATAAACCATTGTTACCAATTTCACAAACTGAACCACATTTCACTCTTCCCAGTCACTTAGGTTTACCTTAGAACAAGGACAAAAAATTAAGCTATTTCTGGTTTTATTGACATGGTTTCCTATGTCTTCCTCACTACTTACTTATTCTCCATAATTACTGATTTTAATAGGGAAACAATTTGAATCAGATTCATGTGATGTATGGATGAAATAGAATACGGATAGCGTTAGGAGTACAAATTAAGTAAATCAAAATTTTTAGAGTGAAGTGAAAAAAAAAAATTATTGTGAACGACCTAGGGCAGAAATCTGAACGGAAATGTAACTAAGTTATGAAAGATGTATGAACATGGGCTAAAAATTTGGTTCAAAGTACTGTTGGGCCTAATTGGCAGAATTGGGCTAAATCATTTATGTTCGGTCTACTTAGACAGAATGAAATGGGCCTCCGACCGAGTAATGCGTGAATGCTATGGATTTAGTCCATGGTTAAATTATGGGCCTAGACAGACTATTGGCCTTAAAAACCTTAAGTTCCAAACACAAATGGGCTTCGGCCTACTTATTCCTAAAGGGATAATGGATTAAGTGCAGGGTTAAAAAAGATATTTACAAAGTAATGGGGGTAAAAAGGGAAAAAAATTATTACCTGTAACCCTAACTCTTCCAACTCGATCGCCATAAAAAAGAAACGGCAGGTACTCGCCGCCGCCGCCGCCGCCGCCGTTATCTTCATCCAACAAAGAAGTACGTTCTTATGCATGGGATTTTCTCCGGCCGACGAGATCGGATGACCCAAATGGAGCGAACAAAATCAGAGGAAACACAGATTCGTTATTATTTCGTCCGATTTCAAAGGCGATTTTACACAAAATAAACTTTACTTTCAAAATCTGTTAACATTAAGTTAAGGAACGGAAATATGTACCTGTAGATCTTCGATGGCTGACGCGATCTCCGACGGGTGAAACAGAAATCTATCCTGTAGATCTATGATGCCCCATGCACCTCCACCGATAGATTCCCCGATGCACCTCTTACCAGAAGTTACACACAGAGACAGAGAGGGAGAGGGAGAGGGAGAGCGTGTGAGAGCCAGCAGAGAGAGAGACGAGAAGAAGAAGACGAACCCGACGCGAATAATGGAGAAGAAGTTGTCGAGCAGAGAGAGATAATGGAAGAGACGATCAGACGAATACACAAAATCCTAAAATCTAGGGTATTTGTCTGGAAGCAATTCCAGTTTTGGGTTTTGGGTTACATACTAGCCCATTAGCCATAAAATCTTTTGGGCCTCCTACTCTTTCTTCCCCGCCCAATAAGTCTTCTAAATTGTGGGCCTTTTTTTTTTTTTTTGTTGTTTCGTTAAGGACTAGATTGATTGTTGTTTCGTTAAGCACCGATAAAATCAATTGATTGTTGTTTCGTTAAGGACTAGATTGGGTCATTAAAGAATGAAAAACATATTTCAAAAATAAAATAAATTGGCTTGAAATAACTTAATGGGCTTACGTAAATAGTGGGCCGAAGTAAATAACATTCAGGTTAAATTTAAAAACCAGTGGGCTTCACATTAAATCCGGGCCTGGTACTTTAATTTGGTTAGGAAAGGGGGGAATTAGATTTTGGAAAGAAAAAAATTGTAAGAAATTTTACAGCTTACCTTAGAAACCCTAGCTTCTCCACTGCCGCCTTCGACGAACCCATGTCAGTAAGCCGCCATTGGATGGTTGTTCAAATCACCACCGATACATGAGGCCGCATTAGGTCCACTGTATTAACCATGTAAGAATACAGAGGATGGGAGAAAATCAGTCAAGAAATGACAAAGTTCAAACTGGTGCAGATTTTCAAGGTAGATCAAAGAAAAGAAAAATGGAGTTTACAACTATGATGTAACAGAAAACATAGGTTCACTCAGAGATTATGTAAGAAAAAAACATCAAAGCTAATAGAAAATGCGAAATCTAGCTTCCAACTGAAAGAATTTTCCAGGTGATGAAAACTTACCCGCAGACATCGACCCTTCGTTTAGCGATCCCAATCCCCACAGAGGCAGTCCTTTTTGTGGCCATTAGGCGTTAGCTATTGCCAAGCTACTACTTTTCCACATGATTCGCTGCCGTCAGCTGTCCAATCTTCCTCTCCTGGCGTCTCCCACCTCCCCTTCGTGCCCTCGCTTCCATCAGCTCACCCTTTCCTTCCTTTGCCCCCGTTCAATTCGCTTGCGCCCTATACTTCTCGATTCTTCTTCACCTCCTTCCAGCGGCAACGTAGAAGACACGTTTTAAGATCCCACTTTCCCTGTTCGTGCGACCATCTATATTCTTGATGGGTTCTATGATTCCATTGGCTTTCCTTGGTTAGTCTACCTCCCCTTTAGATGTTGACGAGTTCACATATTTTTTGCAATTGACTCATCCCCTTTTTTTTTTGGCGGACTTGCACAAAAATTAAAACTTCTCCCTTCTTTTAGAGTTGTTTCAATTTCTCCCAATAATTATATATGTCTTGTAAATGCATTATTTAATTTAATTACTATGTAATCCTTTATTTCTTTTTAATTTCCAATCTTTATTGTTAACATACTTAAGTATTCATTAGAACAAAAATTACTTTTTTTCTTACAATTTTTAAATATGTGTTTTTTCTGTCTCCTTATTAGTATTACAATACGTCGTTACTCGAACTTATTGACATTATTTTCTTAATGGACTTTACCATTTCCACTATGCAGTGAACTTTGCCTACCATGATCCGATTACCTATTGACATAATTGCTTTATTTCTGTCTAATGTACAATCCTATTTTTTTTATCATGACTACTAATTTTCATGTTAACAAAATATCATTTAAAAAAACTTAACTCAAAATTAAGTGAAAGTAAAATTTTAATTGACATTTATTTTAATGGTAAATGGTAAATTTATCAAAACAAATTGCCTAACACTATTAACACTATTATATACTTAAACAAATGCATAGACATCTTCTTTTCCCTTCCAACTGTCATAATTTAATTTTGAATTCATGTTCACTTTGTATATGTTATTTAATTTGTTTCGCACAAACTTCAAATATTTATAACAAATTACTTTTATTATCATTAAATTAAGTTCTTATCATCATTACTTCACAAAGATTTTTTTGACAAACTTTTGTTTTCCACTGTGCAGTGTTATTTGTCAACCATGATTCATTTACCTACCGAGCTTATTGCTTTGATTCTCTCTAAAGTTCTAATTGACCGACCCCGGGAGTCTGCTAATTTGGCCGCTGTCCACCCCTCCTTCGCCTTAGCGTTCACTATCCCGGCCATTTTTACCACTCTAGATGTCTCATCTATCATCTGGGATTGGTCCCCCATTATGCCGTCTCCTATGTTCAATCAATTGAAGAATTTTGGCAATCCGATTGCTATTTTCCTTCATGGGGTTATGAGTTATTTCAAGTTTGGAGACTTCAATGAGGGACTTCACCACATTTATAATGCAGCTCTACGTGGCATCCTTGTTGCAAAATATCTTTATGCTGTCCTAGCTGGAGTTCGTGGGCAGTTATATATGAAAGAAAGCATTCAATATATCAAGAAAATTAAAGATGAAGAGGGAAGTTATTGGGGTAGGCGTATTAAGGAGCTTCGACATGAAGCTGATTACATAATTGGAATAATAATTCAAAGGTGGCCGAAGCAAAAGTGTCATGCCTACGTTGAAACAGTTGACCTACAATTTCATCGTCGTAACTGTGGCATGTGTGTTTATTGCATCTTGACGACTCCCCGTCTCAATAATTGGACTGAGAGTTATTATGACATTGGTGATGCTAGGTTATGTGATGAGTGTGTCGTAGATGATGAGCTTCGTTCTTTGGTTGTCATGTTTCATAGGTTTGACTAGATCTTCACTTTCCCTTTACTAATGTTATGTGTTTGTCATTTATGGATTTTACTTCTATTCTGGTACTTGATATTCTCTTCGTAATTAAGTTGTTTCACTTTTATCTTATACATTATCTCCATTTCATCTATATCTTTTTAATGTGCATTCTTTTGTTCATTACTGCAACTACTACTATAATTTAACGTTATAATAGGTTACTGATAGTAAAAATGACTTACACGACCTACATTTCATTATTATTTGTTAAGAACATGTATTCACACGTTCGAAGATCCCTTCGAGTCCAGTAGCGTCGGCAAGTTCGCCGTCAACGTGACTCTGTTCCATCTCCATCTCATTGTGCTCTTCCCATTGATCCATCACTTGTATGAAATCAGTCTTATCAAACTATTCTATCTGACACTCTTCCACCACCTACACATCCTTTGTTTGATATAACAAACTTAATTCCATCAACCCATGGAATGCATCCTCCTGTGTCAAATATTCCACGCGATTTTGATACCGCTCCTGTCACACCTCATTCACCAACAACCCATTGTACTCGAAGAACTTTTGAACTTGGTGAGAGTTCTTCGACAATACGCCAATGCTCCAAGAGGCAGAGAAGAGTGTCCTCTGACTCTATACCTATACTGATGGTATCCTTACCAGATATATCAACAGTTATTGTCGGTATACTTCTAAATTGAGGTGTACATTTTTAGTTCCTTATATTCAATTATTTTTCCCGTACCACGCCTTCTATTATTGATTTAGAATTCCTTTTCTCATAGACACCCCACCAGAATGCTCATCTTCCCAGCCTACTCAAGAGAACCAACAGTTAGGAGGGACTGAGCATCAGAGTACGCTATCTTACCTTCTTATACTTACCATACAACCATACATATCTATCCTATTCTTTACATTTATTCTCATCCCAGGAACATGTTTCCAATACGAGGACCTAGGACACCCGACCTACATTTGTTCTCACTGTGGTGCCATTACGTGGTATGAAGAGAGAAACAATAAATCACAGAACACAACGAATCCTGAATTCTCTCTGTGTTACCAGAAAGGAAAGGTTTCTATCCTTCATTCCCCTCCTCTACCCGAGTTTCTTCGTAGACTATTTGACTACAATGGAGATGAGCTGTCAAGGTACTTTAGGAGGCACATTCGTGAAATCAATTCTAGATTTTCTTTCACTTCAACGGGTGCATATGTTGATTCAAGCACACATGATGGGCAAGGACCACCGACTTTTAGGACTTTTAGCATGAACGACCATCGTATAGGCTTACTGTATCCAAACAATAGAGATCGTCCTCGATTTGCACAGCTCTATATGTATGATACGGAGAATGAAACATACAACCGTATCATGAGTTTCGGTGATGGAAACAACACTGAGTATGATGAGACGATTATTAATGGCCTTATTCATTTATTTGATGAGCATAATCAGTTGGTTAGGTTCTTCCGTATGGCCAGAGATAGATTCACTGATACAACGTGGCCTCTTGTAAGGATACGGCTCCTTAGTTCTCGGAATCAAGATCGTAGATATAATTTACCAACATCAAATGAGGTTGCCGGGCTTTTTGATGGGCTTGACGAGGACTCGGGCAACCATCGGGATATACTGATTTACCCATGGAATTCAGAACCCCGTACTATAGATTTCTTTCACCCAAAACATTGTGCCTTACACTTCCCATTATTCTTGGTGTACGGTGAGGATGGATACCATTTACAGATCTATTATGTCACCTTCAATGGTGCCCTTGCTCCATCTGGGACAGTTACTCCAAGGGAGTTTTATGCCTTCTAGTTCCAACAACGTCATTTCGTTGACTCTCTCATGCTTAAGGGTGGTCGATTGTTCCAGGAATATGCAGTTGATGCCTACTATATCACCCTCGAGTCACGTTTTAGATGGCTCAGGAGGCACAAAACTTGGTTCCGTGCAGAACTACTTTGTGGCTTACAGGATGCGGTGAATAGAGGTGACACAGATGCATCTTTATATCGAAAACGAACCATTCTACCATCTTCGTTCGTTGGTGGTCCAAGGTACATGATTCAGAATTATCAGGATTGCATGGCATTATGTCGTGTCATGGGTTATCCTGATTTATTCATTACCTTCACCTGTAACCCAAAATGGCCTGAAATTAGCCATTTCCTTGATCTCATTCCGTGCCAACCCCCTGAGGATAGACCTGAGATCATTGATCGTGTTTTTATGATGAAACTTCAACAATTTCAGAAAGATCTCACTAAGGGAAAACAGTTTGGACGTGTCATTGCAAGTACTACACTTTTATTCACTTTTTAATATCCTCTGCCTTTACATGGATACGACATTAAAATTATTGCTTACTATAAATGTTTTGCCTTCAGACATTTGTACAGTTGAATCTAAAAAACGTGGTCTCCCTCATGCACACATAGCTTTGTTCCTCTACCTAGATGACAGACTAAACACTCCACAGAAGATTGGCCGTTTCATATCTGCAGAATTCCCTGATAAACAAAAGGACCCTGTTGGATTTTCTGCTGTAGTTCGACACATGGTTCATGGGCCATGCGGGGCAGCTAACCCTCGCTGCCCGTGCATGCTTAATAATACATGCTCAAAACGTTACCCACGGTCATTTCAGAGTGAGACAACCATAAATCAGGATGGATTCCCTATATATAGACGAAGGAGAAATAACCATGTTGTAACTATTAAAGGGGTACCGTTGGATAACCGCTGGGTCGTACCTTATAATTTGGACATGGATGTTAAGTACGACTGTCATGTCAATGTGGAGTTGACAAACAAAGACATGTGCATCAAATACTTATGCAAATATGTCTGCAAGGGACCAGATATGTCAACTGTTATCCTCGAACGTGGTCGAACAAGTCATGCAGGTACAAATGCATCAAATGTTAATGATCACGATGAAATTAAGCAATATATGGACTGTAGATTTGTTTCTGCCTGTGAGGCCTGCTGGCGCATCTTTGGGTTTTTTATCCATGAACATCATCCTCCTGTTGAAAGGCTATCTTTCCATTTACCAGGTGAGCAGAACATTGTTTATGATGAGAGTGATGACCTTGAAGATGTTGTGCGTGCTCAGGAAGAGAGTACGACAAAATTTGAGGCATGGATGCATTGTAATTCACATGATGATCTTGCTAGAACATTGACGTATGTGCAAATCCCCGAACGGTTCGTCTGGCTTAGGCAGACAAAAAAGTGGAAACGTCGTCAAAGGGGTCGTAGTGTTGGAAGATTATATTTTGTTCACCCCACAGCAGGAGAGAAATTTTACCTTCGTATGCTCTTGAATGTGGTTAAGGGGCCATCATCATACGTACAAATTAGGACTGTTAATGGAGTTGAGTATGAAACTTTTAAAGATGCCTGTTCTGCTTTGGGTCTTTTAGAAGGTGATGGGGAATGGCACCAGTGTATACGTGAAGCAGCACATTGGGCTTCTGGAAACCAATTGAGGGAGTTATTTGTCACTTTCTTACTATTCTGCATCGTTGATGACCCATTGGACCTATGGACACGAAATGTTCAGTTATTGTTAAAGGACATCTTACATCGAGAAAGAAGGATGTCAAACAACTCAGAAATAATTATGACTGATGCTGAGCAACAAAATTATGCTCTTTATGAGATAGAGCAAGCACTTAATAGAGTTGGTCGAACATTACGAGAATTCAACCAAATGCCTTATCCTCAAATTGACCCAAGAATGATGGCGGACAATTCTTTACTTACCGAACAACTCAACTACGATAGATCTGCTTTGGCTATGGAACATGAGCAATTGGTAAGTCGTCTAAATGATAGCCAGCGACATGTGTACTTCACACTGGTTAATGCCATTGAGTCACGTACTGGAGGCTTCTTCTTTGTCCATGGTAGTGGAGCGACTAGTAAGACGTTTTTATGGCGTACAGTTATCTTGAAGCTATGATCTTCAGGGAAAATTGTTTTAGCTGTTGCTTCTTCTGGAATAGAACCACTGCTTTTACTGGGAGGAACCACAGCACATTCACGGCTTAAGATACCCATTCCTACTGAGGATACATCCATATGCAGCATCAAGCGATCAACACCATTGGCTCAGCTAATTTCTAATACAAGCATGCTGATTTGGGATGAAGCGCCCATGGCACACCGGCACACATTTGAGGCTGTTGACAATAGCTTTTGAGACATCATGGCTGTGGGTGATTCTACTACCATGAGTAAGGTCTTTGGGGGTATACTGGTTGTTCTAGGAGGAGACTTTAGGCAGATTTTACCATTTATTTCTCACGGTAGTCGTGCTCATATTGTACGTTCATCGATCCTCTCATCGCCATTGTGGGCTCACTGTAATATCTTCACTCTTACTGAGAATATGAGACTGCAAAATTCTTCAACACCATCCATCTCTTCATTCAAAGAGTGGATCATGAGAATGGGGGAAGGTTCACTTCCAACGCGGCGAATGTCTGAGGATGAAGAGGAACCTACCTGGATTGATATTTCTCATGATTTCTTAATTCCTTCATCTGCGGATCCAGTTCGTGACATTATTGCATCTACATATCCAGATTTGGTTACATGATATCAGGATCTAGACTACCTGAAAGAGCGTGCCATACTATCCTCAACAAATGACATTGTCGATAAGGTCAATGATCATGTTATGAGTCTTCTCCCCGGTGAGATACACACATTCCTCAGTGCTGATAAAGTTTCACCAGTATCTGATAATTTTGAGACCCACTCAGCTTCATATCCTACTGAGTACCTTAACACCTTCAAATTTTCTGGTTTCCCAAACCATGAACTACACTTGAAGCCTGGTTTCCCAGTCATGTTGCTTCGCAATTTGAACCAGTCAGTCGGTTTATGCAATGGTACTCGATTAGTTGTGACACGGTTGGCTGAAAGGGTGATTGAAGCTGAAATTATCACTGGTTTGAATTCAGGTCGTTGATTTCTCATACCTCGTGTGCAAATGGTCCCTTCTGATACCGACCTGCCATTCCTGTTCTGTAGGAGACAGTTCCCACTTTAAGTGTGTTTCGCGGTGACCATAAATAAAAGTCAGGGACAGACATTTAAGGCCATTGGCCTGTATCTTCCATAGCCAGTTTTTACCCATGGTCAGCTTTATGTCGCTGCATCTCGTGTTACATCTCCATCAGGTTTTCGTGTCATGTTGGAAGGCGAAGACCCTTCTCGCTATTCATCAACCCGCAACATTGTCTATCGTGAAGTCTTTCAACGTTTACATCAATTCATCTCATATGTTTACTATGTATGTCCTTTCATTCTATATGTCTCAATGATGCAATATTTCCTCCTCATTTTATTAGTTGTTCATAATCTACAATATCTGTATTACGTACTCCTTCCTTACTATTACTACATTTTCAGATGAGGCCTCAGATCACATTTATCAGTCAATTGAGTCCACTGAGTTACAGGTGGACAATTAAGGTGCGTATAACTCGTATGTGGAACGCTATCAACATTAATAGTTATGAATCACTTGGGACAGCAATGATACTGCTTGATGAGAAGGTATGTTATCTATTACTGTCTATATTTTTCCACTTATAATAGTTTAAAAGCTTACCATTACCTTCAATTTTTTCAAATTCTCTAATTCTCACCTTCTACTGTCTTCCTATAATGTTAGAATGATCATATCCACCCAATGGCTCATAAGTCTATTGCTCTCATGTTCAACTCATTGCTCGAAGAAGGCAATGTATATCTGATTCACAATTTCAGCGTTGATCGAGTTGACCGAGGGTACAGGCCCGTGACAAATGAATATAGAATTCACTTCTATGCGAATACACGGTTTACTCTGGTTTCCATAGCTGCACCTCAAATATCTCGTCACAAGTTTGAGTTTGTGCCTTTCGACCAAATCCCGTCACGCTATCTAGCCAACCTGCAGCTATGTGGTAAGTTTATGCTCTTTTTGTTTGCAAATTTGTTAACTTTGTATGTATGTTATACTAACCCTTACATCATATTTCATGCATTTCTAGATGTTGTCGGAAAACTTACTCAACTGGGCCAACTGACAGATGCAAGAAGAAAAGATGGGGCTCTCACAAAACAACGCATAATTCAACTACAAAATTTAAGGTACCTCCTCAAACTCCACCTACATTCATTTATTCCATTGACTTTGTCATGCAATTAATACGCATGCTCTTCTATAATATTTCAGTGGATCAACTATGGAAATTATTTTTTGGGGAGATCAGGCATGCTTACTCGATTATGACTCATTAAAGAACTCATCAACCCATACAATTCTTGTGGTCACTTCGACTTTTGTTAAAACATGTCTAGGTAAACT
>SMDT01000972.1:0-121811 GCA_005392925.1 Aquilaria sinensis
CCTCGGTTGGAAATTTATGATGGCCGTACAGATCCACAGGCCCATCTGACGAAGTACAGACGGAGCATGATAATGCACGGAGCTGATGACGCTACCATGTGCAAATGCTTCGAAGTCACCCTCACAGGGCCAGCAACTGCTTCGTACAATTCACTGCCCTCAGGGACCATCACTGAGTTCCAGGAGTTGTCCAAGGCCTTCACACAGCAATTCATTGGGAGTCGACCTACTGCGAAGATGCCTGTACAGATGTTCGACATAGAGCAGAGGAACGGAGAAACCATCCGAGACTATGTCGAAAGATTCAATAGGGAAGCTCTGAGCATCCCAGACTTCCGGCCCGAAATCCGCATTCTTGCCATGACACGGGGCCTTCGGCGAGACTCACAGCTATTCTACGAGTTCTCAAAGGACCCCCCGGAGACCCTCAGAGAATTTTACCGAAGGGCAGAACAGCACATGACCGCCGAGGAACTAAGAATGGCAGGGCCGAAGCCCGATCACCACCGCGCCGATGGGTCCAATCAGCAAGCTCGGCATCCGACCGAACAAGCAGGACGACCTCGGAGGATGCGGGGAAGGAAACCCCAAAGTTTCACACCATTGAGCACTACACGGAGCAACATTCTCATGGCGCTGGAAAGGCAAGGGACGCAGATTCGGCGGCCAAGGGCCATGACCGCCGATAACAAAAAGAATGCCAAGAAGTTCTGCCAGTTTCATCGCGACCACGGTCATGACACCGAAGATTGCTTCCAGCTGAAGAAGTACATAGAGTCGCTGATAAAACAGGGCCAACTTCGGAAATACCTGCGGATGCCATCCCCGAAAGGCAGAAAAGTGGAGGAAGAAAGGGCCGAAGATGAGGACTATGACTCCGACAGGCGGAGAAACCGAAGTCCAAAAACGCGCCCTCCACCTCTAGCAGGGGTTATCCAAACCATCATCACGGGGCTACCATCCTCGGAAAGAAAGCGGAAAGCCAGAGAAATTGCAGTCATGGAGTATCAAAGTCCATCAAAGAAACTGGCTCGCAAAGATGGCTCCACCGTCGTCTTCCCCCACGACGACCCGCTGCTGATAATGGCGAGAATAGGGAACTGGGACGTCAAGAGAGTGTTGCTTGATGATGGCTCAAATGCTGACGTCCTATTCTCGCACTTACTGCCGAGCTTGGGCATCTCCAGCAGCGAACTTAAGCCTGTCACCTCGCCCACCTTCGGGGTTGGGCCATCCGAACTCCCCGTCCTCGGATGGATCGACCTCCCACTGATGATGAAAGGGACTTCGGTAGACGGAGCAGCTGAGTTGTACGCCTCCACAATGGCGAGGTTCATCGTCATGGACGTCCCGTCCTCGTACAACGCCATCCTTGGAAGGCAGACACAGGGGAACCTGCACATTCGCCCTGATGTGAAGTACTTGACTGTCACATTCGCGACCAAGGATGGAGATGCAGAGGTCTTCCTAGACCAAGCCGAGGTAAGAAAGGTGTTTGTAAAAGCACGAAAAGCTCCGGCGAGCAACCTCGCGCAAACGATGGAGGCAAAGGCGCTAGAAAAAGGCAAAGAAGAAGATCTCGCCAAAGCAGAAACGGAAGCAGTAGATCTTGTCCCAGGACAATCTACCCGAATAGGGAAGAGCTTGGCCGAAGGTGACAAGGAAAATCTTGTATCCTTTCTGCTGAAAAATAAAGATCTGTTTGCCTACTCGCCGAAAGATATGCCAGGGGTAAACCCTGGCATAATACAGCACAGCCTCAAAGTAAGCCCGGAAGCAAAACCTGTCAGGCAAAAGAAACAAAGCATCTCATCCCACAAAAGCAACTTTGTCGAAACCGAAGTCCAGCATCTCCTAGATGCTGAAGTTATCAGGGAGGTCAAGTACCCCGAATGGTTGAGCAACATGGTCATTGCCACGAAAGAAGGTAGCAGCAAAACTCCGGATGTGCATCGACTTCAGAAACTTGAACGATGCTTGCCCGAAAGACTCATACCCTCTGCCGCCAATAGATCAACTGGTAAATGCAACTGTTGAGTATGGGCTCCTAAGTTTCCTAGATGCCTTCAGTAGCTACCATCAGATAAGGATGGACCCCGAAGATGAAGAGAAAACTGCCTTCATCACCGAGGGAGGAACGTACTGCTATGTCAGAATGCCCTTCGGGCTCAAAAATGCAGGAGCCACCTACCAGAGACTGATGAACAAGGTCTTCAAGGACCAAATGGGGAGAAACATGGAGGTATATGTTGATGATATGATAGTCAAAAGCAAGCTGCCCGGCTACCACGTTGCAGATTTGGAGGAAACCTTCCAAAAGCTCAGAGCCTTCGGGATTCGCCTTAATCCCGAGAAGTGTATCTTCGGCGTGACCTCGGGAAAATTCCTTGGGTACATGGTATCCGAAAGAGGCATCGACGCTAATCCCGAGAAGATTAAGGCTCTGCTTGAGTTCCGAACTCCTGCCACAGTCAAAGACGTGCAGAGACTCACCGGAAGAATAACCTCTCTGAGCAGGTTTATTTCCAGGTACGGAGATAGGTGTCGACCTTTCTTCAAAGTCCTCACAAAGGCAGCAAAAATGGAAGGCAACCTCGGAAGGAATGATCATCCTTGGGACGAAGATTGCCAAAAGGCCTGGGAAGAACTCAAAGTCTACCTGGCCAGCCTGCCGACTCTGCGACAACCTCGGGAGGGAGAGCCCCTCGTACTGTACCTCGCCGTCACAGAAAAAGCTGTGAGCTCGGTCCTTGTGAAAGAAGAAGGGCCAAAGCAATGGCCGGTCTACTATGTCAGCAAATCCCTGCATGGCGCCGAAGTCAGGTACCCTCTGCTTCAAAAAGCTATATACGCCTTGGTGCTTGCAGGGAGAAGGCTGCGACCATACTTTCAGGCTCACCCCATCATCGTCCGAAGTAGTCTGCCACTACGGGATGTCATGAAGAGAGTTGATCATTCGGGAAGGCTCTCCAAGTGGTGCATAGAGCTGGGCGAACACGAAATCACGTATGAGCCTCGGAAGGCCATAAAAGCCCAAGCACTGGCAGATTTTATCGCCGAAATACCCACCACTGAGGAGAGCCATTCAGATCCAAAAGAGGGTGAGTGGACCTTGCAGACGGAGCCTCGGGATCCGAACACCAGGGAGCTGTAATTATCACCCATCGCCGAAATACCCACCACTAAAGAGCCATTTGGATCCAAATGGAGGTGAGCCAGAGTGGACCTTGCATGTTGACAGAGCCTCAGGATCCGAACACCAGGGAGCTGGAGTAATTATCAGAGGACCCGAAGGCCTGGAGGTAATGAAGGCTATCAAGTTTAGCTTCAGCGTCACTAACAATGTGGCTGAGTATGAAGCCCTCATAGCGGGATTACGCTTGGCCAGAAGGATTGGCGTGAGAAACTTAAAGGCTCACAGCGATTCCCAGCTGGTAGTTCGGCAGACGGCAGGAGATTATGGGGCGAAGGACCCAATCTTGGCAAAATACCACGAGCTGGTAGCAAAGCTCATCCAAGAGTTTGACGCCGTACGGATCGAAAATGTACCTCGGCGGAATAACACTGAGGCAGATTGCTTGGCGAAGTCAAAAACATACACCGAGGTGCTAGACCATCCAAGCATCTCAGTGCTGAGCATAGCGACCTCGGGAACAGGGTGGAAAGATCCAATAAAAAGATACCTCGCAGAGAATTTGCTCCCCGAAGACCCCGGCGATGCTGTAAGACTGCGAAGACACTCCGGAAGATTCTTCCTGATTGGCGAAGAGTTATACCGGCAGGGATATGCAAACCCGCTGCAAAGATGCGTGGATGAAGAGGATACTGAAATGGTCCTTGAAGAGGTCCACGAAGGCATGTGTGGTTCACACATTGGAACTGATGCCCTTGCAGCAGTGATACTCCGCCAAGGATACTTCTGGCCTACCCTGAGAAAGGACGCAAGACAGTTCGTCCGGAAATGTGGTAGCTGCCAGAGACACGCGAAAATCCAGAGGACACCCTCGGAAATGGTAACCTCGGCAGACTATCCTTGGCCCTTCGCAGTCTGGGGTATAGACCTTATTGGGCCACTCCCCACAGCACCCGGAGGCGTGAAATTCTGCGTGGTAGCAGTGGACTATTTCTCAAAATGGGTGGAGGCAGAACCACTAGCAACTATCTCGGCAAAAGAAGTGCAGAAGTTCGTATGGAAGAACATTGTATGCAGATTTGGCATACCGAGGGTACTAGTAGCTGATAATGGATCCCAATTCATAGACAAAGGATTCCAGGAATTTATCAGCGACCTCGGAATAAAGATGCACTTCGCCCCAGTAGCTCACCCCCAAAGTAACAGGCAGGTGGAAGTATCGAACAGGACCATAAAAGATGGCCTGAAAAAGAGACTGGGAGAAGCAAAAGGGAAATGGCCAGGAGAACTCCAAAGCGTATTGTGGAGCTACCGAACGACGCCCCGAAGGGCCACAGGGGAAACTCCCTTTTCACTAGTCTTCGGGACAGAGGCCATTATCCCAGTCGAGATAGTCAGACCATCAGTACGGGTGCAAATATTTGATGAAGGTGGAAACGACCTCGGCCTCAGAACCAAGCTCGACCTCGTCGGCGAACACAGAGAAATAGCCGAGCTGAGAAGAAAAGCTTTTCAGCAAAGAGTGGCCGCGGCTATAAACTTACGGGCCAGGCCAAAAGAAATCAAGAAAGGAGACCTCGTTCTCCGAAAGGCTGACTTTGCACCCCGAAGGCCGTCCCACGGAGTACTTCGCACAAACTGGGAAGGACCTTATCTGGTTCTCGCCGAAGTACGAAAAGGCGTGTACAAACTTGGCAACGTCGAAGGAGTAGAATTGAAAAACACTTGGCACTCAGACGCCTTGAAAAAATTCTACACCTAAGATAAAGCGGAGGAATTGTAAGTACAGAATGCTCTTAAGGAAAGTTCTTAAGTATCCAAAATTGTGCAAAGCAGAATTCCGCGAAGATGCTCGCCATGATAAAGCGTAGATATGACTTTCCGAAGTCCCTTGAGCCATCACGCTCGGGAAAGATGGAAAACAAAAATCTCGCAGAAGTACTCGCCATAGCCAACGCAGAGATAATTTTCCGAACTCCTTTGAGCGAACGTGCTCGGGAAAATGGAAAGTGAACAATCTCGCGAAAGGATTTCCGAAGTCCCTTGAGCAAACATGCTCGGGACAACTGGAAAACAAAAATTTGACTAAAGGTTTTCCGAAGTCCCTTGAGCAATCATGTTCGGGACAAATTGGAAATGCAAAAGCCTGCAAAAAGACTTAGTCAAATTTTTTCAGACCTTCCAGAAAGCCTCTGGAGCAAACAGGCTCGGCCAAGGGAAGGTAAAAGAGTTTCTTTGATCGCAGGTTTTCCGAAGTCTCTTGAGCGAACGTGTTCGGGACAATGGAAATGAAGAAACTTGCAAGAAAAGACTTAGCCAAAAAAAATCTTCATTAAGAGCAAAGTTGCTTTACAGAAGAAGTGACCGAAGAAGGAGTACAAAGTAGAAGGGAAGGAAAAGGGGCCCTAAAAAATAGCCTAAGGGTTCGCGGCGTCCCGAAAGCCACTCGCTGGCCCGCCCTTTTCCACCACCTTTCGCGCCGGCATTGAAGGAGGAAGTTTCAGATGCTCGACCTTGGACCATTCCCACCGAGGTCCCTCAGGAATATATAGGGCCTCCAGAAAAGAGAGGTCTAAATCTGGGAACCTCTGGAGAACCTGGTGACGAGCAAGGCAGAAGCCGTCCTGAAAGGCAACCTTCGCCATTTGATCAGACTCGTTCTTATCAAGCTCGAGGTCGTCAAGCTCGTCCTCCAGTTCAGGGATCTCCTCCTTCAGCGCCTTTATCTCCAGCGTCCCCTTGGACCCCTTCTTCAAAGACTCGACCTCAGCCCGGAGAGTTTTATTCTCACTCGTCAACGACACTATAAGGCTGTCAGAACCAGCCTTGTGCTTGAGAAGATCTTCGTTGGCGGCGAGCATCCCCTTTATTTGATCACCGAGGTCAGCAATCTTCTGGGAGGAATCCTTTTGAAGTTCTTCTTTTTCCTTCCGGAACTCCTCCCGAAGGGCAGTCACTTCTTTCTCAGCAGCCTCTTTCAGCTGCTGGTTTTTGGCGGCCGACTCCGCGAGTGCGATCCTCGCCTCATTCATGGTCTGAGTGGCCGAAGTTCGGAAGGCAACCTCCCTGGCCACCCGAACTCGGAGAAAGCCGGCGTACCCCAGCAGCTGCAAAAAGATAAAACGCAAGGTCAGTAAGAGCCAAACACTTAGGAAAAAATTGAAGGGAAAGAGCTGTGAAGGATATACCTGAGCAGCATGCTCGGTGATCTTTGCGGCGAGAGTGTTATCCCCCGGATGGGCCGCCGCTATAGCCTTGAAGGAGGCCTCAGTAAGCACCCCCTTCGAAATTTCCTTCGCCATTTGAGGACAGTCCTCGGAGTACAAATTCATGTCCTCCGTGAACGTCCAGAAAGGCTCCTTTGGTATCTTCCCTTGCGGGATTTTGGCGTCCCGAAGAGCTCGCTTCCGAGCATGTTCGGCCGCCCAGTCAGGGGTAGTCAACTCCCCTGCGTGGCAAGAATGAGAAGGAGATTAAAGACAAAGAAGGCAATCCAGAAAAAACAAAGGAAGTACACTTTGTCTGGAAACAAACCTGGTGGAACCTCGACAACGACGTCCTCGGAGTCCTCGGCCTCCTCGGTCGAAATGCCCTTGCCCTTCCGCCTGCGCCGCTCCTCGGCAGAAGGTACTTCTACCACTACATCAAGGAGGGCCTGCGACGCAGTAGGACTTTGAGGAGGGACGTCGGTTGAAGGGACCTCGGAAACAGCAGTCTCAGGCGCCGGAATCTCGGCTGTCCCAGGCTCCTCAGCAGTCTCCTCGGGAATTTCTTCTAGAGGAACCTGGGACCTCGGCCGAATCATCAGGCGGCGAAGTGACAGCAACCTCGGCGTCCTCGTTTCCCTCCCTAATACTTTCCAAATGGGAAGAAATAACAGTCTTCTTCGCCCGTTTAGACGAGGGACCAGCACCAACGGACTTTCGCCTTCGGGAAGCCGCCTTCTTCGTCTGATCGCCCTTCTCCACTTGGCCGGTGAAAAGGGACTTGTAATAGGCGGCAGTCCCGTCGCCCATCTCTGAAAAAGGAGAGAAACATCAGCGTAAGTCCGAGGAAAAAACAGCAAAGGAGTAGAAGATGACTCACTTTCGACAAGCGTTTCGAAAGAAATTTCCTCCTTAAGAAGCTTGACCAACCAGGAATCCTTCCCGGCGATGGCAGGAGCTGGCATCTTGAGGTCAGTCTTGTGCTCCTTTACCACCTTTAGTTCCCGAAGGACCTCTTCGGTCATCAACTTCCAGTTGATTGGAAAAGGGTAAAGGGCGCGCGGAGCGACCTCGGGATCCCAGTCAGAGACAGCCCGAATGCGGGCGTCGAAATCCGCGAACACGGGAGCCAACTCTGGGGTCAGCAGCATCCTCGGATCAACAACGTCCACATCCAGTGTTCCCTGAGCCCATTTGGTCGGAACGTACGACCAGGCCTCGTCCATCTTCAGGAAGAAGAACTTCTGTTGCCACCCCCGCCAGTTGCCACCCCCGCCAGCTATCCTTAGTGGCGAAGGTGAACATGAATTTCTTGCTCCCGGATCCCCGAGGTAGCATGAAATAGAAGCCACCCTTCGGGACCACAGAGAGCTTGTAGTACTGCATAAAGATTATGAAATGGGGTTCTATCCCGAAGACGCCACACATGCAGAGGTAGGCGTTAAAATAGCAGAACGAGTTCGGGGGAAGCTGGTTCACAGCAATGCCATGAAATTTGCAGAACTCGCACACCATCTTCGGGGGAGGATACCGAAGACCGGCCTTCAGCTGGGCTCGGAAAACGGTAACCTCCTTACTATGGTTTGAAAAAGCATAATGGCTAGAACGAGGCAGCCTAGTAATGGCGTAAGAGGGAAGAAAGAATTTTTTCTTCCACCTCTCTAACTTTGCAGGGGTGGTGCAACAAGGATGGGCTAAAAGAGGCTGCCAGCTCTCAGGAATGGGCATTTTCGACATGAAAACGAGTTTGAAAACGGAAGAAAACAGTTTCCAGAGAAAAACTCAAAAGAACAGAGGGATCAAAACGCTCTGGAAAACAAAAACCCACCGAAAGATTTGCCAAAATCTGAGGACGCCGTCGTGAAAGTTGGCTGGAAAAAAGCTCTGATTAAGGTAGCTCCGCCACAGAAAGCAAGAAAGTGCAAGAACAGGGGCAAAGCAGAGAAAAGAGCAGAAGAAAAAGCAAAGGGAACTTATGATGGAATGGGCTATTTATAAAGCCAGAGGTGGGTAACCGAAACATCGTCATAAGTACCCTTTGGAGGCGAACCGTCGCCGTAACTGCTCTCTGCACCTGAAAAGGCGCGCCCTCTGTAACCGACGTGACTCTCCTCCAATGGCAAAGCGCCACGTGTCAACCGCTGCGCAAAAATGGGGGACACGTCCTCCAAACGTCCCTTGAAAACTGGGACACGTCTTCTGACATCCCTGGAAAACTGGGACGCGCCGCTCAGACTGACACGCTTGGCCAAACAGACCTGCAGAAACAAAGAGCAGGCCAACTCGAGGACGCCAAGAGACAGGCTATGGCCGAACAGCCCATGACCTTCGGACAAGAGGTGTATCTTCGGCACAGGCTCCGCCTCGAAGACACCAAAGAACAGGCCAAGGCCGAAGAGCCCATGATCTTCGGGCAAAAGGCGCATCCTCGGAACAGGTTAAGCTTCCAAAGAGACTCCCATAAACAACCTCGGAAAGAGATGCAAAACCGAAGTCTTCACTTCGGCTTTCCAAAGGGGGGCATGTGATAGCCAAACGCTATCGCCTCTATCTGGCCGAACTCCCTGCCACAAGAATGGCCAGAAGAAGCTGGCGCTACCCGAGAAAAGGTGTGATCATGCACCTCGGGAGATAGCCGAAGAGCTCCGAGCCCGGCACGCCAGGAAAACCTGAGGACACTACTTGCCCCCCCAAGGTTGTGAACAGATCGCCTTCGGAAAAGCGGCACCAGACATAGCGAGCCGAACATGATATCCCCGAAGGCGGAACTCCCTGAAACTGGGAACCCCCGAACTGAGGGCTTGTTTCCCGAAGAGGCTCTGTCCGTACCAAAGGACGACCTCACCCAGGGACCTCGGGAGTACGGCAGGAGCAGTTATGGAAGCATTTAAGGAAGCCTCTGACACATCCATTCATAGACGCCACAATCCACCTCAAAAGGCGCACTGCCACACTGACGCCATCAAAATCACATCATGGCCCGTCTCAGCACATGGCTCAAGGCAACCTGCTACCAGCTATCTGTCTCCTACGCCCAGAAATTCAGGAACATCCGACCGAACACGTGTCGCGATCTGAACGGGCTAGGCGCTCCTATAAATACCAGGAATTAATATTGGGCAGGAGGCTGGTTGGAAAAACACTGCTCCCACACTCTGAGAAAATTACCAGGCGAGACTCCTCAGCCCTTTGTGCTATTTTCTCTGCCTTTCTCTCCGCCACCACTGACTTGGGCGTCGGAGGCTTTCCCCCCGGAAAAACACTCCGGGGGCCTCCTACCCCTTTGTTTCTGAGCTTTCAGGCACTCTCCTTTGGGCAATCCAATCCACCAGGCGTTCTTCCTCCCAGAAGTCTCTCCTCCAGTCATCATGACTCTGAACGATGAGGCCTTTGGCCATCACCCAGCTTACTAGAATGAGCTTCCTCTAGTATTTGAACTCTTAGGTTGCCCTTTTCCATACAACCTAGGTAACACAACATTCCCTGTTCTTAGCTCCTCATCACCAGCTTGAGCTTCCTTAATAAGCTCTTTCCACTCCAGTGTAATAGTGAGCACCCTCAACTGCTCTTTCTTTCCTTCTAACTGAGTCAGGCTTTCTGCCTTATGACTTCACCACCTTTGAGTACGATGAGGCCCCCATTGGCCATCACCGTGTATTCAATTACACAGTCAAAATTTTTTAGATACTCCAACCACCTTCTTTGTCTCATGTTCAGATCCTTTTGAGTAAAAAGGTAGTTGAGACTTTTGTGGTCTGTAAACACTTGGAATTTATTACCAAGAAGATAATGTCTCCACTGGTTAAGAGCAAAGACCACTGCTGCCAATTCCAGGTCATGCACTGGATATTTCTTTTCATGTGGTCTTAACTGTCTGGACCCAAAAGCAATGGCTTGCTTTTCTTGCATTAAAACGCAACCTAGTCCTACATGAGAGGCATCGGTAAATACCTCATATTCCTTTTCAGGATCAGGTCGGATTAGTACAGGAGTTGTAGTCAGCCTCCTTTTTAGCTCTTGAAAGCTTTCCTCACATTGAGGTTCCCAGACAAATTTCTGGTTCTTCCTAGTTAACTGAGTCATAGGAGCTGCCAAAACGGAAAACTTTGGAACAAATCTTCTGTAGTAGCCAGCTAACCCCAGGAAGCTTCTGACTTCCCTTACACACTGGGGCTGCTTCCAATCAAGGATTGATCTTACCTTTTCAGGATCCACAGCCAATCCTTGATCATTTATTATATGACCCAGAAATCCAATCTCCTTTGTCCAAAATTTACACTTACTCAGCTTTCCGTAAAGCTGATGTTCTTGGAGCAATCCAAGCACTACTTTAAGGTGTACTTTATGAGTTTCCTCATCTTTGGAATATACCAAGATATCATCAATGAACACCACCACAAAGTGGTCCAGGTATGCCCTGAACACCCTCTGCATCAAGTCCATAAAGAATGCAGGTGCATTAGTGAGTCCAATGGCATCACTGTATATTCAAAATGACCATACCTAGTCCTGAAAGTAGTCTTAGGTATGTCCTCCTCCTTTACCCTTAGCTGGAAATATCCAGACCTTGGATCAATTTTGGAGAACACTCTTGCTCCTTTTAATTGATCAAATAAATCCTCTATCCTTAGGAGAAGATACTTGTTCTTTATGGTCAATGCATTCAACTTTCTGTAATCTATACAGAGTCTAAGGGTTCCATCCTTCTTTTTCACAAATAACACAGGTGCTCCACAGGGAGACACACTGGGTCTAATGAACCCTTTTTCCAGTAATTCATCCAACTGTTTCTTGAGTTCTACCATTTCAGGCACTGCCATTCTATAAGGAGCAGTAGATACTGGTGCTGCTCCTGGTACCAGCTTAATTTCAAATTCCACCTCCCTTAAGGGTGGCAATCCAGGTAAGTCTGTAGGAAAGGCCCTTGGGAAATCTTGAACTATGGGTATTTTCCTAAGTTCATTAGATATTTCCTGGTCATTCAGTACCAGGCAATCCTGCTCACCTTCTAGAGTTGTTATCTCCAGCACTTTTATGTGGCAGTCCATAGCCAACTCTAAGGGCTTACTCAAATCATATACTGTCCCACCAGGCAATAATAATTGTCTGGCCTGACAATCAATAATGACTCGATTCTCTTCTAACCAGTTCATGCCCAAAATCACATCATAGCCATGTGTCTCCAACACTATGAGGTTAGTTCTCAGTTTCAGCTTGCCTATCTGTATTTCACAGTTTTCTACCATGTAGTAGGCAAACAAAATTTCATTGCCAGCTGTTCTTACCAAGTACATGTTGTCCATATACTTTACTTCTAGATTCATGGCCTTAACCAAGCTTGTAGCTATTATAGACAATGAAGCTCCAGTATCAAATAGAACAGATACTAATTGGTCATTAAGGTAAATTGTACCTTTTAAGGCCCTTCTGCTAGTCTTTTCCTGACTAGTCTCCCTCTCAGCATTCTCAGCCTCTGGTGTTTCTTGTCCTCTCCTGGAAGATTCCAGTTGAAACACCCTTCCTGGAAGAGTACCAGGCCTTCTCTGCTCTTGAGGAACTCTGGGTGCTGGCCTCCCACCTTGGGCTGGCCCCTGAGTCCTCAGCTGGGGCATGGGCAGCTGCCCCCTAGGTCCTCTGGGACTAAAAGTTCCCAGCAATCTCTTGTTGCCTTCACCCCTTTTTGGGCAATCCTTCACCCAGTGGTCTGGGGCACCACATCTATGGCACCATGTGGAAGCCTTAAAGCATGGCTTGTTGCCATGAAACTTCCCACAAGTGCTACACTGAGGGCCATACGGCTGTGACTGTGGTCCTCTGTCCTTCCTGTTTTCCTTTCTGCTTCCCCCTGCATCCCTCTCTTCTCCCGGCCTTTTTGATATCTGTCCCTTCTTTGTTCCACGATCACTTCCAGGCCCACTTTTAAACTGTTCCTGGAATTCCTGCTCCAGAGCGAAAGCACTCTGCATGACTGTATAGTAGTCTCTGGCCCCAATTGCTCTGAGGATCTACCTCAGTTCTGGTCTCAGCCCCTGATGAACCTTTTAGTTCTCAGCTCCTCTTGCCTTTCATATTGTGGGGCATATCTGATCAAACTATTGAACCTCTGCTCATACACCAGCACACTGAGGTTCCCTTGTTCTAGTTGATCAAATTCAACCCGTTTCTGGTCTCTCTGTGCCGCACTAACATACTGCTGCCGAAAGACCTTGAGAAAATCAGCCCACCTCATAGACCTCCTCCTGTCTGGATGTCTCCTCAGGTTCCTCTCTTGGTAACTCCTCTGTACCGTCCTCCACCAGAGTTCTGCATTCCCCTCTAGTCTGAAAGTGGCTAGCAATACTCTCTGTGTGGTGGTAACCTCCATCCTTTCCAGTATCTTCTCTAACTGATATACCCAGAACTCTGCCTCCTCTGGTTCACATCGTCCTCTGAAGACTGGAGGTTTTAGTGCCAGGAATCCCTCCAACTGGCCCTCCTTTAGTCCTCCTTTACTATGCCTTCTCCTACTCGCTTCTCTGCTACTGGATTTACCCCTGGATGATCTGCTTGACCTGCTTCTGAGTGTGGTTTCCTCAGTAGAGGGTTCAGTCCCTCTGGAGTATATGTATGCATCCCTCTCCTCAACATCTGGGCTATCATCCTCCTCTTCCTACTCAATTATAGGCTCCTGCCTCACCTCTGACCTCATCCTTCTGGCCCTTGGATGTCTCCTCTCCTCATCTACCTCTTCCTCCTCTTGGTTTCCTCCAGCTCTGCTGGACTGATCATAGACTACTGGCTCTTTGCCAGGCCTCCTTCTTCTCCTGCCTACTGCTTCTGCTGGTTCCACTTCTTCCTGATTCTGGGCATCGCCTCTAGCCAAGGATTGCATTCCCAGCACTAACTGAGCCACTGTGGCATGTAGTGACTCCATCATCATTTTCATTCTCTCTTGTCTGTCTCTGCTTGGCCGAGGTGCTTGGTACCTAGCAGTGGGCTCTTCAGCCCCAATATGACCCATTTCTTCTGCCTAGGTCTCAGGCACATTTTCCTGCAATCCCTCTACATGATGGGCTGCAGTTTCTTCTTCCTGTCTCAGGGAACTCTTATCCCTGCCTCTGGTTCTCATCCTGCACTTTCAATTGCAGATATTCACAAATATCCAAAATAATACAAGTCTTATATGAGTTAGCCCTAAAGGAGACTCTGTCTAGGCTAAACTCTGATCATAGTATCAAGCAGGCTCTGATACCAAACAAAGCCTGTCACACCTCACTCAGGCCCTGGCCTATGAGTTTCTAAACTATCTCACATGTCCAACTCCAGAATTATGTTTCTAGCTCTCGGCCAAGCAAGCAGTGGCAACTTTTAAGTCTTATTTTCTTAAGTTATGAGGCCTGGGAGGTGGCCCAGGTGGCTTTAACAAGATCCACTATCAACTTGCAGCAAAGGCAAGACCCGATACCCCTAACTTGCACAACAAGCAAGGTTTACTTTTGTTTCTTGCATAACAAGCAAGGCAACATTTAATGCAACATTAAGTGCATACATGGTGTGAAGTCAAATGTACTACCTATATGGCAACCAAGAAGCCCACAAAGTTGGTTTAGGATTTTGAAAACCACAAGTTGTATGTGCATGATACTCTCGGCCTACTAAAGTACATACAATTGTGCACAACAATTTCACATGTTCAAGTCCATAACCATTCACACAAAAATGGCAACTTTGGCCCATATTATCCACCATACATAGGCAAGTATAATGCGATCCATAAGTACATACATAACTTGGCATACAAAACCAACAAAGTACTACAAGTCTAGGCATCAAGGACTACACATATAAACACAAAAAGGTAGCCTACCTAGCAACCAAAACATGGCTACACAGGCCGTGAATCCAAAAGATGTCTAAGCCAAGTTATTACATACCAAGACCCCTAATGGTCAAACATCACCTTAAGTATGCCATACAAGAGCACACACTGCAACACCAACCCAATAGCCTGATCCATGGTCATGAAGGAAAATACTATGATCAAAACTACAGTCCAGGTATCCATAGCTCTCCTAGACAAGTCTCCAACAACTGCCTACAAACTTAACTTATAAGTCTCGGCCAACCATAGGTAAATAAGACTTGTAATGAACCCAAATTGACAAGCCAAGCACACATTGGCACATACCTTGGGAATTAAGCAAAATTAGTGCAAACACAAGCACAAACAAGCAAACACTACTCAGGCCGAATGTCCTTGCCTGAAATAAAGGAATGGGCAGTGAGTATAACTCAGTAGGATTCACATTTATATACTTATGCAACTCAAATGAGTCTATTTAGTTAAGCTGAGTGTTCACTCAAAGCTTAACCTCCAATTGGTTAGCTCAACCTGCAAAACAGACACAAAGACAAGAAAACCAAACATATGCATATACAAGATAGATAACCATGACAAAATAATTCATAAGTGGGGTTAGCAAGCACAAGGAAACACCAAAGCACACAAGTACACACCCACACTCCACATTGTAGCTCTCGGCCATATTCAACCATACATGTACCCATGTGCATTCTTGCACACAACCTTACCAATATACCATTTCCACTTGGAGCTCCCAAAATGCCAAGCAAATAGGCCACATTTACTTGCATTTCTAGTACATGTACACTAGTCGATTAGCTAATCAACAAAACAACCAAGTATAATCATTAAGCCCATCAAGCAACTAAGATCACATGGCAGATTTTAACCATCACTTAGCCACTCTAAACACTTGAACCATGGCACAATACCAAGCAACATCAAGTGTTAGTGAATCCTACCTCAATAGCTCTCGGTCTACAACCAAGCTTCAAGTATCCAAGTGTTCCTCAATCACAATGCCTACCAAATCAATCACATAGGCATCAACACACACACTCATGGATTAAACTACCATGACTTCACATGAAGAACACTAAGATATACACACTTAAGCTCTCGGCCAAAAGGCCCAATTTTATATACATGTGCTGCCCATCATTCTAACACACCACATGATATTCTAATCATCAATGAACATCATCCATGGCATTATTACCAAGTAACCAAGTGAAATGCACCATTTCACTCCAAACCAAGCTTTTGGCCAAAGTGCCCAAATCCACATAGTTACACTATCCATCCTTCTAACTCACTACATAATCATGTAATCACCCATAAAGCTTGCTCATGGCATAAATACCATATAGCCAAGTATAGCACTTTTAAGTACATTAATCCAACCTTTCGGCCATAATGCCCATTTCTCATATTAGTGTCCTTTATCAACTAATTTATCCCATGGTCATTCAATCACCAATATACATCACTCATGGCATCCTTACCATGTAACCAAGCAAAATAAACCATTTCACATTAAGTCTAGCTCTCGATTATAATGCCCATAATCACACATTTGTGTCCTCTAATAAACTAGCTCATTACATAAGCATTAACCCACCAATAAACATTGTTCATGGCACTTATACCATGTAATTAAGTAATGAGCATCAAATGATACTATTTCTAGCTCTCGGCTTTAATGTCCAACTTTACATATACTTGTTCTTCATCAATCCAACCCAACATACACTCACCAACGCATCATTAATCAAAGTTTATGGCATCAATGCCATGTAATCGGGAGTAGAACATGAATTACCTCAAAGTATACTTTTCGGCCAAACACAAATTTGCTCAACTTGTTGTTCTCCTCTCCAATTTGCCTAGCACAAGATCAAATAGGCAGCAATAACACTCAGTCATGGATTAATTTCCATAGAATTCAAGAAGAACACCAAGATTAATCTTCCAAAACTTTAGGCCATATACAACTTCTTCAACCCATATCAAGCTTGTTCAATTAACTCAATCCAACACTAATTGAGCACTTAAATCCCCTGTTCATCGAAGAAATACCATGTATCAAGGAAACATAAGCATTACCTCAAACCCTAGCTCAAGCGTCTCGGCCTTCCTTGAATTTTCAAGAACTAAAGCTTGAATCCAAGTGAGCTTATGCCGAAACAAGCCTTCCAAGCTTGAATCCTTCAAGTGTCTTCTAGATTCTTGAATTCAAGACTAATTTGTGAAGGAACTCTCAAGAACATACTCGGCCAAAGAAGAACAAAGGAAGCCCGAAATGTGCTAAGTGAATGAGCTTCACTAACTCGGCCGAAATGGTTTGGGTTTTAGTTAGCTAAATGCTAACTTTGGCTTCCATAATTTTGCATGAGACATTGTAGCCCTGAGCTCCTCATGTGCTCAATGCCGCCACTAAAACCTTGATTCCAATGACACTTTAGTCCATACATGGCCCATAATGCCAAGCAAGTAAACAACACAAGTACCAAGGTGTCATAAGTACCCATGCATAACCGGCCATGTAACTAGACAAATAACTAGTTAGTTTAACTAGTAACTAGTGAATAGTACACTAGTGGTAGACAAGATTTGATTAGTAATCATTGTTGTCACCCACAATTTGGTTTAGTACACTACTAGTCCACATAACTTTTGCATGGCCGAAACTTCCAATTCCAAGTTTGTAGTTATAATTGTAGCACTCAATCAAGTGTGCTATTTGATCCCTTTTCTCTGTTTTCTGTCTGTTTTTCCACAGTTCCTTTTCATGTGCAATTTGGCCCTGAAAGTCTCCAGCTTTACACTTAGGTCACTGCACTAGTTTCCATAGTTCCTCTTACTCTCCCCTTTCTGTTTTCTCTTATTTCCTTGGTTCTCCTTGGCCTAAGCCAAGCACTTAGGAGGTGCCTAACACTTCACCTCGAGTGATGAGTTCCTTTGGTATGGGACTTTAGGTCGCTTAGATCCCACTTATCCCGCAAGTCATGCCCCGAGGGGCATGTTTTCTGTCGAAGACTCTTCACGAGGGTCCCCACTTCCCGAACTGTGGTAGGTTGGCTTAGGGCTTTTCTCCCGATGGCGTACTGGTGAGGGAGGCCTTTGGGCCTGAGTTGGTTGCGGCCACCTTCGGTCTATCTGTTGCGTCATTTCAGCCACAACAGACCGTTGAAAGTCACACAGAAAACTCATGGTGATGACAAGAAGACGGTCCTCCTCTGGCAAAGAAGTCCCTGGATTGGTTTGCTCAGTAGCCGGTTGAACTTCAGTCGCGGACGAGGACTTCGAGAGTCCCTTGTCCTTGGAACGCCGAGTCTCAACGACGGTGACCTGAGGGTGGGTTCCCACAGACGGCGCCAAATGATGCCCAGAGACATCTTTGTTGGAAGACATTGTGACTTTGGGAGGGACTTCCTGAGGGGGAGAATGCCTGGAGCTCAAATTTCCCAGGGGAGTGTGCCTGAAAATACTCAGAAAAGAGGGTTAGGAGGTCCCCGGGGTGTTTTTCCGGGGAGGAGCCTCCGACGCCCTAGTCAGTGTCCTGAGAGGTGAAAGAGGGGGAACACTAGGAAATTTAGTGGCCTTGCCTGTTTGTGTTTTCTTAAGGAGGAGGAGTCAAACCGTTTGCCAGGGTCTGTTCCCTGGTATTTATAGGAGTGCCCAGCCCGTTCAGATGACGACATGTGTTCGGTCGGGTGTTCTCTGAGTTTCTAGGTGTAGGGGACAAGTAGCCGGTGGTAGGCTCCTTGAGCCTTGAACCGAGACAGGTCATGACAAGACCTGGACGGCGTCAGTCGTGTCAGACCGCCGTTTGGGGTGGCATGTAACGCCTGTGGGTGACATGTCAGAGGCTCCTTAAATGCTCTTGTCGTACTCCCGAGGTCCTCTGGGCGAGGTCGTCCTTTGGTATGGACGCCCTTCTTCGGGAGTTATGCTCGTAGTTCGGGGAGTCCTTTAGCTCGGTGGTTCTGCCTTCAAAGGGTCCTTTTTTGCTTGTACGGGCTAGGCCTTTCTCCCGAAGGAGATTTGTTTGGTCCCCTGAAGGAGCCGGCAATACCTTTGGATTTCTTGGCGTATTTGCTGAAGTCCTAACTTCGTGGTGCTCGACTTCGCTCCTGCCGAGGTTAATGAGAGTGCTTCTTTTCGGTTGACGCCAGGCTTCCCGAACACAACTTCGGCAGGAAGTACGTACTGAGAGAGGCGATAGCCCTTCGACTATCACTAATGTTCTTTTCTCCCACCTACTGCCGAACTTGGGCATCTCTAAGGGTGATCTCAAACCTGTTACTTCCCCTACGTTCGGTGTAGGACCCTCTGAACTCCCTGTGCTCGGGTGGATTGATCTACCCTTAATGCTAAGGGGAACTTCAGTTCAGAACAAGAAAGAGCTCTTTGGCTCCACAATGACATGGTTCATCATCATAGAAGTCCTTTTGTTTGTACAATGCCATCCTCAGAAGGAAAACACAAGAGAATCTCCACATTTGCCCTGATGTGAAATTCCTAACAGTCACCTTCGGTACGGAGGAAAGGGACGTAGAGATATTCATTGATCAAGCTAAGGTGAAGAAAGTCTTAGTGAAGGTTGACAAAGTCCAATGAAAGTTTATGCACAGACTTCGGAAGAAAAGAGCATACTTGCTGAAGAGGCAATAGGAGAAGGAGTAGTTGACTTCGAAAAAATAGAAACAGAGGATGTAGAACATGTCCCAGGCCAAAGTACTAGAGTAGGGAAACAATTGGCCGAAGGTGGCAAGTAAAAACTTGTATCTTTTCTAGTAATGAACAAAGATGTCTTTGACTACTCTCCGAAGGACATACCCTCGGATAATTCAACATAGCCTTAAAGTGCATCCAGAGGTGAAGCCTATTCGGCAAAAAAAAGCACAGCCTCTTGGCTAATAAGAATAGCTTCATCAGAACCAAAGTCCAACAGTTAACGGAAGCAGACATAATAAGAGAGGTCAAGTACCCCGAATGGCTTAGCAATGTTGTCATTGCTATGAAAGAAGGGAGTGATAAACTCCAAATGTGCATCGACTTCTGAAACATAAATGATGCCTATCCTAAGTATTCATATCCTTTGCCACCAATAGATCAATTAGTGGACTCCACTGCCGAATATGGCCTGCTCAGCTTCCTCACCACCTTCAGTGGATGCCACCAAATTTGGATGGATCCCAAAGACGAGGAGAAAACTGCCTTTATCACGGAAGTCAGCACCTACTGCTATGTTAGAATGCCCTTCAATCTGAAGAATGTAGGGGCCACGTATGAAAGGCTAATGAACAGGGTGTTTGACACCCAAATCGGGAGGAATATGGAAGTGTATGTCGATGATATGATAGTTAAGAGCAAACTGCCTAGTAGTCATATCTTAGACTTAAAGGAAACATTCCACTGACTTCGGGAATTCGGAATCCATCTCAACCAAGAGAAGTGCATGTTCGGGGTGAATGCTGGCAAGTTCTTTGGATTCATGGTATCAGAAAGAGGTATCGATGCTAACCCAGAAAAAGTTAAGGCCCTGCTAGGATTCTGAACTCCCACAACAACCAAGGATGTGCAAAGGCTAACTGGGAGAATCATTTCCCTCTGTAGATTCATCTCCAGATATGGTGATCGATGCCGAACATTCTTCAAAGTGCTCACCAAAGCAACCGAGGGAAAGAGAACCTCTCATCCTTTACCTTGCCATCAGTAAAAAAGCACTGAGTTCGGTGCTTGTAAAGGAAGAGGGAGGAAGGTAGTGGCCGGTGTACTATATGAGTAAGTCCCTACACGGTGCCGAAGTTAGGTACCCTCTTCTACAGAAGGCCATCTATGCCTTAGTATTAGCAAGTAGAAGGTTGCTACCTTACTTCCAAGGACACCCTATTACTGTCCGAACTAACGTACCTCTTCGGGATGTCATGAGGAGGGTAGACCACTCAGGAAGATTGTCAACATGGTGCATTGAGCTCAATGAATACAACATTACCTATGAGCCGAGAATGGCAATAAAGGCCCAAGCATTGGCAGACTTTATTGCCGAAGTCCCAAAAATTGAGGATACCCCGGAAGACCTCGAAAAATATGAACTTGAGTGGACACTCTTTGTTAATGGAGCCTCCAGTTCCGAACAGCAAGGAGTTGGTGTAATCCTCCGCAGTCCCAAAGGTATGGAAGCCAGGAAGGCCATCAAATTCAGATTCAATGTCACCAACAATGTCGCCGAATATGAAGCCCTCATACCAGGCTTACGGCTGGCAAAAAGAGTTGGTGTGAGAAACCTGAAGGCCCACAGTGATTCTCAGCTAGTAATCTGGCAGATCGCAAGGGCCTATGGCGCAAATGACCCAACCTTGGCAAAGTACCATGGCCTTGTCAAAAAGCTCATCCAACAATTTGACACGGTACAATAGAAAATGTACCTCGATGAGATAATGCAGAAGCAGACACTTTGGCCAAATCAAAGAAGTCCACCGAAGTACTATATCAGCCAAGCATAGCGATATTGTGCGTAACAACCTCGGGCAGAGGGTGGAAAGATCCCATCAAGAAATACCTCATAACATCGCAAGTTCCTGAAGACCCCCTAAAAGCCTCGAGAGTGCAAAATGCTCAGGAAGATACTTCCTGATTGGGGAAGAATTGTGCTGACAAGGGTACGCAAGTCCGTTACAAAGGTGTGTCAGTGAAAAGGACATTGAAGCTGTCCAGAAAAAAGTCCATAAGGGGGCTTGCGGTTCTCACATAGGAATTGACACCCTGGCTGGAGTACTGCTTCGGCAAGGATATTTTTGGCTCACCTTGAGGAAGGATGCGAGGCAGTTCATCCAGAAATGTGACAAATGCCAAAGACACGCACCTATCCAGAGACTACCCTCGAAAATGATAACTTTGGCAAATTACCCTTGTCCCTTTGTCGTTTAGGGCATTGACCATATTGGACCTCTCCCAACGGCTTCAGGAGGAGTAAAGTTCTGCGTAGTCGCAGTAGATTATTCAGGTTAAGGACATATAGAGATTTGTCTGGAAGAACATCATTTGAAGATTCAGCATATCGAGCGTGATAGTAGCTGATAATGGTTCCCAGTTTACTGATAAAGGTTTCCAGGAACTCATCGTCAACCTCAGGACAAAGTTGCACTTTGCCCTAGTGGCCCACCTTCAGAGCGATGGAAAAGTTGAAGTGTCCAATAGAACAATAAAGGATGGCCTGAAGAAAAGGTTGAAGGAAGCAAAGGGAAGATGGCTAAGTGAGCTTCGAAGTGCCCTATGGAGCTATCAAACAACCCCTACAAGAGCCACAAGTGAGATGCCCTTTTCACTCGTCTTCGGCGCAGAGGCCAATATCCCTATCGAGGTTGCACACGTTAGTGTTGTGCCCAAAATCCAATCATGAGATGATTGTATTTTTTGCACATTGAGTCATGATATTTTATTAAGGTATTAATCTAGCAATTATGTTTGTTGTTGTGTTTCTGCGTAACGAAATAAACATAATTGTAACCCTAGAATAATGATATTCTCAAACGTCCCTGGTCTAGTATTATTGTGGAGTGGGTTGCAATAATACATAACGACTAGCATATGTGGAGACTAATATGAGATATGTAGTCTACATATGGGTACAAGTTGGAGAACTTGTGTACTGGACTGACCCACCATGAGAACACTACATGGATTGTTATATAAGTGTCATAAGTGATGCTCATAGTGATCATGGTACATGTAGTCCTTCGACCTAAGATCATAAAGGTTTCCTACATGTGAGTCACATGCTTTGATACTTCCCTTTGTTGCTCGTAACTAAGTGAACTTGAAGGAGGTCATTGGGTATGTCACATATCATGCGGAGGGATTTGTATGATCAAGATGGGATTTGTCCCTTCTATGTAACGGGAGTGATATCCTCGGGACCCTTGATAGAGTAAGACTTAGGAAAATGCATGGCCATGCTTGGATGAGTTGATATGCAATATCAATGTCATTAGTTTAAGTTGGTCTACTTAGTAATCATGGAACCAAAGATTGGGTTATACGAGAGTGACATATTCCATATTTCGTGCTTAGTCTTGGTATCTTGGACAAAGGGACAATGGCATATATCGGTGATGATCATAAAGGTTTAGTTGAATCATCGACAATCTTGTCACTTGGGTAGCAATGATGTGTTGCTAGACACCGCTCATTGCTTATGATCATAAATGTGATATATGATCATTGCCAGCATGGTAAAAGCTTATTGGGTCACACACATAGAGCTATTTCGATCATTAGAGTGGATGGACTAATTATTTGGGTTATGGTTTCACAATAATTTTGAATTAATAATGGGCCCAAAAGTTGAGCCATTATTAAGCCCGAAATTGAAGCCTAATTGGATTTAGGTTTTGAAACCCATTAGACCTGGAAGTTGAGTCTCACTATACATACCACTTTTAGTGAGAAATTCATAGCTTCTTGCCCTACCCTCCCAAAAGGACAGCCACACTATTCTCTTGTAATTCCTTGGAGGATGCAAGCTAGCACTACGAGCGTAAGAGAAACACATCTTCCGGGACATGGTGGAAGCGTGGTGATCCCGAGAGGCTCGTGTGGATACCATAGAGAGCTTGAGCACATCAACTGTTCAGGTTTTGTGATTCAACTCTACAGTTGGGTGAGAGATCTCAACCGAAAATTAGGTATGAAAGTTTTGGAACACCCGGTTTACCCCATTTCACTTGGATCCTGGAGGGTTTCGGTTAAATTCCACTACACTTGTTTGGCTCCTGAAACCCAACAGCACAACCATCGGTCAGGATACAAGTGTTCGACGAAGAAGGGAACAACCTCAATTTAAAAACCAAGTTGGACCTCATTGATGAGCACAAAGAGATGGCTGAGCTCAGAAGAAAAGCTTTCCAGCAGAGAGTAGCAGTCGCTACCAACCTGCACGTCAAGTGAAAAGAAGTCAAGAAGGGGGACCTTCTCCTCCAAAAAGCCGAATTTGAAGCCTGAAGACCATTTCACGGAGTACTTCAGGCGAACTAGGATGAACCTTATTTGGTCCTCGATGAAGTTCGGCTAGGAGTCTACAAGCTCAGTGACACTGAAGGTAGAGAATTGAAAAATACATGGCATTCAGATTCCTTGAAAAAATTCTATACTTAGAAATTTTTTCTAGGGAAAAAATTGTACATTTCTCAATGAGGGTGACTAACCGAACATGGTGTAGCAACCGAACAAAGTTTTTCCCAAAAATGCCTATGTGCAAGATTATACATCTTTTTCAAAGGCATAATGACCGAACATGTTGGCCTCTGAAGGAGAAAATGAAACATGTTCACTTCTGAGGGGGAAAAATGAACATGGTTGCCTCCGATGGATGACAACCAAAGATGGTCATTTTATAAAAGTGCCTCAGTAAATTTGCACACTTAGAAAAATTTTCAAGAAGAAAGTTGCGCAAAAACACCAAAGAGGCATAACCAAAGATGGTTATATCTGAAGGTGAATATTTCCTTCAACCAAACATGGTTTCCAAAGTAGAAAGTTTCATGTGACCAAACATGGTCATACCCGAAGGAGGAAAGCCAAAAGTAACTGCTTCCTGAAGTGCATAAGTGATGAACTTAGAAAAATTTTCAAGGATGAAATGGTCCGAACGTGGATATGTCCGAAGGGTTACTTTTTCCCAAAAACATTAACCAAACGTGGTCGGTGAAAAAGGGACTTAACTGTACATGTGTTAAGTTTCCCGGAAGATGGTCTTTTTCCAAAGGATGATGACTGAACATGGTTGCGACACCCTTCAATGGCGAAGATAGTTCAATAAACAACTTAGCCAATGGGAATGTCCAGGCCGCCAAAAAGGAAAGGTCGAGGTCTGGAAATTTCGACAAAACTTGGTGACGGGCCAGGCAAAAAACCATTTTGATAAGCAGACTTAGTTGCCTGGTCAGACTTGTTCTTCTCCACATGCAAGTCCTCCAGTTCATTTTTGAGGACCACGGCCTCCCTCTGCAACTTCTTCCTTTTCTTCTTCTCCTTCTTCAGCTTATTGACCCCGGCTTGGAGTTTAGAATTAAGAACAAATTCCTTTGTAAGATCAGCAACGACATCGTCTCTCTCCTTTCGGAAAGCCTCATTCGTTGATGTCAAAGATATCATCTTCGAACCGAGGTCTGACATCTTCGCCGAAAAGTCCTAAATGAGCTCCCCCTGACTCTTCAGAAACTCTTACCGAAGGTTGGCCAGCTCTTCCTTGGCTATTTTATTAAGCTCATCGTACTTGACAACAGAGCTAGCAAGGAGCTCTTTTGCCTTCGGCAAGGACTCCAAGGTGGGGAGAATGTTATAGCCCCTAGTTCATAAGTACCTAGTTCAAATGCCTTTATTAAAGGTGAATTAGGAAGATAAAGGATATATGGTTCCTAGTTTAATTTGGCAGCTAAGTGTCACTAGGGGCAAAATAGTCATTTTGTACCCTGAGGTGATAAGTCTAGTATTTAAGCTCATAAGTTGATTTTTTGGACTTAAGTGACAAGAAACGAAAGAGTTGGATGAAATTGCCAAGTTTTACAGCACCATTTGAGCATAGGGTCTTTTTGACAAAACTACAAAAGTTGAAGGGCCTAAGTGATAAGTTGGCTATTTAAGCCATTTTGAAGGTTTTGGCAGCCACTATTCATCATCCCTGACCTCCGAAATTCATAGCTCTCCTTCTCCTCTTCAATTCCATGGTGAAACTTCGATTTCTTCATCAATTCTTGGTGGTTTTTGGTGCCCCATGAGGTTTATATGCATGAAAGGACTTTCTTTTGCATGGATTTTGTGTGGTGAGCTTGGGATGACGTTTTGAGGTTTATGGAGCTTAGGTATGTTTTGCCCAAATGGTTTACTTGAGTTGCTCCTGGTTTCTTGAGCTTCCATAAGCTTGGTTCTAGTTAGAATGAGCTTGAATTCATGCCTTGTAAGTTGAATTTGCTTGGAACCATAGGAAACGTTAGTGGAGCTTGGCAGTCGAAGCTTGAAGCTGTTGGTGCTTGATTGTTGCTAGTTCTTATGTAATTGAGGTAAGGGATTTATGATTCAAGCATAATTGATGCCATTCCTAGCTTGGTTGCTTGTTAAATTCAAGTACTTTGATGGATGGCATTAGTTGGTGGATGGTAATGAACATGTTGGACTAGGGAGTTTTTAAAGATTTATGTGGTGTTTATGGACACCATAGGACTGGTTTGAATGGTGCATTGTGATCTCTGCAATGTGTACTACACGTATGTGAAGTATGAAGGCTATTCATGCATGTTTGATATGTTTGGAAAGTGTTCAAAGTTCATAGCAGCAAAATGGGAAGGTTTCTGGCCATTTCATAGATTTGGTGATGTGTTACCAATCAATTTCAATTCGTTGTCAACGCGTCACCACCACAGCATTGACACCCTGTTTTGTTTTCTTCATAACTTTTCGCTCGGGTGTTCGATTGTGATAGCCGAAGTGCTATCGCCCCAACCACCTGGGAACCTCGGAAAAGAGGGAGTCAAATACCTGAGGTGCATGACCTCGATAACCCACTAATACCGACCTCGGGAGACATGCGGATCACCCCCCTCCTGAAGGCGACCGAACCAAGCTTTGGGGGAGAAGAACCAACTACCTTCTGCGGGAAAAAGCCCCCTGAAGGACCAGCTTCGGAGCCAGGGAACTTCCCGAAGTAACGGTATGACTCCGGGAAAAGCTCCTCACCACGAAGGGAACCTTCCATCAAAGGGACTTCGGAGGCACACTAGTCACCATCAAGGAGTCTCTGACATCACGCCCGTACACCTTGCACACTGCCCTCATATGCACTCTGGTGTGCCACCCCTACCTACGTTCTATCATGTAGGGCTGCGCCTGACACAGCTCGTGGCCCGAGGAGCCTGCAGGCGGCTAGGGGACCCCATGCCCAGAGATACAGATGGCATTCGTCCATACACGTGTCGCCATCCAAAGGCCTCACCCCCTCTTATACATACAGGGAAAATGGTCACGGAAAAGGGGGGCTCTCTTCTCTCGCTCCTCCTCCCCTAAAGCCCAAAAAAAATAATACAGCAGGCAATAGTCTCTTGTGCTTACTGCTATCCTTCTCTCTTCACCTCTCCGGAGTACTGACTTGGGCGTCGGAGGCTCCTCCCCGGAAAAAGACTTCGGGGACCTCCTAACCCCTGTTTTCTGAGTATTTCAGGTAGGCCCTCCTGAGGAGTCTCCGCTCTAGGTGTTCGCCCACACTGGAAGCACTCTCTGACTTCACCCCTTCACGGGAAGTAACTGCTGCTAGCCATGGTACATGGTCCACACAGGGCACCTCCTCTCTGGACTTGCTCACCTCTTCGGAAACCCCCTGCTGCACTTATCACGACACACAGTGGATTTACTATTGATGATGACCCCTGCCGCCACCATTGGCGCCATTTGTGGGAAAACACTCCAGGTCGTCGTTGCTGATAACTCGGCGTTCTAAGGACAATGAGCCCCCGAGGTCCCCGTCCACGCTAGAGGACCAACTGGCAAACGAATAACGGCAGCAAGGACAGCCCGACCTGAGGATGAATGCCCTCTAGCTATTGCCATGGCCTTCTTGCACGAATTCCCACGCTTTGCCGTGGTCGAAGAAAACACAGCAGTTGGACCGAACCTGGCCTCAGCTAAAATCGGGCCAAAGGTCCTCTTCATTAGTGCTTCATCGGAGAGGGGTCCCGTGTCAACTCACAAGAATATGGGAAGCAGAGAACGATTAGATGAGTCCTCGGCGGGAAACATACCCCTCAGAGCCCAACCTGTGGGGTAAACAGGGTTTAAATGGCCCAAAGCTCCCCGCCGAAGTAGTTCTGCACCCAAGGAAAAGTTGTCGTCGGTGACAAGTACAGATGCCCCTGGCCCCGAAGAAGCCATCAGGAAGAAGGCTGCGACTCTACTTCCAAGGACATGATATCACTGTCTAGAGTAACACGCCTTTGCGCGACGTTATGAAAAGAAGTAGGACATTCGGGGAAGGTATCAAAGCAGTGCATCGAACTCGGAAAATACTACATCACTTATGAGCCTAGAAGGACAATGAAAGCCCAGGCACTAAATGGACTTTATTACCAAAGTCCCAAAGATAGAAAATGCTGAAACCGAACGAGGGAGACCTAGCGAAGGTAGGAACTCCCTGTTTACAAAAAGCGCAGAATAGCAGAGCGCTCGACCAAGCCCTCGAGGGCCCAAAGGCAGGGAGGTCACCAAAGCAATCAAATGGGGTTACCAAAGTAGTGAGCAAGTCGAGCATGGCAACACTAAATGCAGTACCCTCGAACAAAGGAAGGAAAGATCCTTCAAAGAGAGACCTCACAACCAAAAAGTCCCGAAAACCCTCATAAAGCGGTGAAAAGTGTGAAGACGTTCCGGACGAAGTTCCCTGATTGAGGAGGAACTATGCTGGTAAAGGAACGCAATTCCGTAAAAAGCGGGTGCAAGACAATTCATCCAGAAAGCATGAAAATGGCCAAAAACACGCCAGCACCCAAAGACCACCTTCGGAGTGGATAACCCCAGAAGATTACCCTTGCTTCTTTGCAAGTATGGGGCATAGACCTCACCGGTCCACTCCTGGCAGCTCCCGAAAGAATGAAGATCCACGTAGCGGCAATAGACCACATCACTACGTGGAGCGAAGCAGGACTCTTAGTGACCATTCCAGCAAAAGATATACAAAAGTTAATCTGGAAGAACATGATATGCAGAATTGGCATACCAACGGTGACCATGGCTAATAATACTTCTCAGCCTGTGGAACAGGGGATTCCAAAAAATTCGTCACCAACCTCGGAATCAAAACACACTTCACCCCATTAGTTCAGCCCCAGAGCAACAGGTAAGTTGAGGTAGTAAACAAAACTATGAAAGAGGGACCATAAGAGAGGTTGGGGGGAGCAAACAGCGAAAGTGTTATCAGAAAAAACTCCCTGAGGGGCCACGAAGGAGACACCCCTCCCACTTATCCCCAGTACAAAGGCCATTATCCACTCGAAGTAGTACGGCCATCAGCTAGAATACAAGTGTTCGCCGAAAGAGGAAACGGCCTCGGGTCGAGAACTAGGCTCAACCTAGTTGATGAACACAGGAAAATGGCCAAGCTCGGAAGAAAAGCCTTCCAGTGAAATTGGCCATGAGCGCAAAACTTGCATGACAGGCCAAAAGGAAGAGGGGAAGGAGACCTCATCCTCCAATAGGCCGAGTTTGAACCCCGAAAACTGACCCATGGGGTACCTCGGCCAAATGGGAAAGGGCCTTATATTCGGTCCTAGAAGAGGTCCGAAAGAGAGTATACAAGCTTGGTGGCACCGAAGGAGGAAAGCTGAGAAATGCATGGCACTCGGAGGCCTTAAAGAAATTCTATACTTAGAATTTTAGATGGGAAATTGTACAAGTAATTTCCTCTAAGTACAGAAGTTTTCCCCTATACTCGCCAAACAAAGGTGAAGTCCCTTGATTCTTGAAAGTCTTGTCTTCCTCCCAAAGTTGACTGGGTTATATGCCCAAAAAAGGTGAAGTCCATTGACTCCCGAAAGTCTTCTTTTAGTTGACTGGGTTCTATGCCCAAAAAAGGCGAAGTCTATTGAGTACGGTAGACGAGTGCAGGCTAAAAATTGCCTAAGGGAACTTTGCCAACAATGAACGTTTAGCCAAAGGTCGACAGAAGAAATGAGCCAAAAATACGTTTCCGAAGTCCCTTAACCGAAAGTGGTCGGGACAACTGGGAAACAAAAATTACTTGTATCTTTCCGAAAGTCCTTTGATCGAAAGTGGTCAGGACAACTGGGAAATAAAATTGCTCAAAAAGACTTAACCGATTCGTGAAGGAAAATTTATTGAAGAAGGTCTTGATACAAGAAGAAGGTTACAAGAAGAAGAAGTACAAAGAAAAAGAAGAAGGAAAAGGCCCTAGAATATCTAAGGGTCCCTGGCGGCATGGGAAGCTCCGGCTCCCGTATCTTTGTTCGCTGCCTTCATTGAGGGAGGAAGGACAAATGACAGGTTGAGAAGCTCGACTTTCGACCAAGTCCACAATGGCCCCTGGGGAATATCCAGGCCAGCCAAGAAAGAGAGGTCGAGGTCCGGATATTTCTTCTGAAATTGATAACGAGCTAAGCAGAAGCCGTCCTAAAAGGCAACCTTGGTTGCCTGAGCGGCTTTGTCCTTTTCAACGTCCAAGTCATCTGCCTCATTCTGAAGATCCAAAACCTCTTTTCGAACATCTTCAACCTCATTCTCCAACTCCTTTATCTTCTTTTTCTTCTTCGAGCCTTTCTTCAGCGACTCGACTTCGGCTTGAAGGTCGGCTTTCTCGGCAAGAGCCTTCATCAGGAGAGCAGCTTCTTTTTCCTTCTCCTTCTGAATGGCCTCGTTGGCCGAAGTCAGGCCCACAACCTTCTCACCAAGGTCGGACATCTTCTTGGAGAAATCCTTCAAGAGCTCCTCTTGGCCCTTCAAGAATTCCTCCCAAAGATTGGCAACCCTCTCCTTGGCTATTCGGCTCAACTCGGTGTTCGTCACAACCGAGTTAGCATAGAAGACCTTAGCCTTCTCAAGTTTATCTTCGGCCTAAGCTCGGACCGAAGACTACTTTGCTGCCCAAGCCTTAAGGTATCCGCTATACCCTAGGAGCTGCAAAAAAAAAGGAGAGAAGTTACTTAGTGTAATTTACAAGGAAAGCCAAAATACTTAGACCAAAAAGTGGGAAGGAAAATGAAGAGGCCTACCTGAGCAGCATGCTCGGAAACTTTGGCGGCAAGGGAGTCCTTGGAGGCACACTCCTCGGCAACAGCCTTGAAGGAAGCCTGAGTAAGCACCCCCTCGCCATCTGGGGAGCCATGTCCCGACAATCCTCGGAGAACAGATTCATGTCCTCCATGAAAGACCAGAACGGCTCCCTTGGAACTTTGCCTTTTAGGACGTGGGAATCCCGAAGAGCCTTCCTTCGGGTGTGCTTAATCTTCCAAGCCAGGGGCGCCAAATCCTCTGCAGAAAAAAAACAAGCATACGTCTCATCAGGCAAAAAGTCCCTTGATTATGAAATACCGCGAGATCTCAAGTAACAAGGGGATAAGAGATAAACCTGGTGCCACTTCGGCACAGTCGTCATCAGAGTCCCGAGCCTTCTCCACCTCGGCAGGAACAGATTTGCCTTTGCCCTTTCAATGTTTCTCCTACTCCTCGGCCGAAGGGCTCTCTGCCAAAGAGCCCACAAGATTTGCCGACATGGTGGGACTCAGAGAAGCAGGAAGGGCAATCACCCCAACAGGAAGCCCGGTGGTAGTTTCAGGCTCGGCGAAAATTGCAGCCTTGGTGGAAGTTGCAATGACATCACCAACCTTGGTGGACGTTACAATTACACCACCAACCTCCGTGGAAGTTGCAATTGTTGGGTTTCGGGAGCCAAACAGCGCAACGGAATTTAACCGAAACCCTCTAGGATCCAAGTCAAACGGGGTAAACCTGGTGTTCAAAAATTTTCATACCTAATTTTCGGTTGAGATTTCTCACTCAACTGTAGAGTCGAATCATAAAACCTGAACAATTGACGTGTTTAGGCTCTCTATGGTATCCACACGAGCCTCTCGGGATCACCACACTTCCACCACATCCCGGCAGATGCGTTTCTCTTGCGCTCGCAGTGCTAGCTTGCGTCCTCCAAGGAATTGCAAGAGAAGAGTGCGGCTGTCCTTTTGGGAGGCTAGGGCAAGGAGACCTGCGAATTTCTCACTTAAAAGTTGTATTTATAGTGAGACTCAACTTCCAGGCCTAATGGGTTTCAAAGCCCTAATCCAATTAGGATTAATTTCGGGCTTACTAATTGCTCAAATCTTGGGCCCATTATTAATACGAAATTAAAGTAAAACCATAACCCAAATAATTAGCCCATGCACTCTAATGATCCAAATAGCTCTTTGTGTGTGACCTAATAGGTTCTTGCCATGTTGGCAATGATCATAAATCACATTTATGATCATAAGCAATGAGCGGTGTCTAGCAACACATCATTGCTACCCAAGTGACAAGATTGTCGGTGAATCGACTAAACCTTTATGATCATCACCGATATATGCCATTGTCCCTTTGTCCAAGATATCAAGACTAAGCACGAGACATGGAATGTGTCACTCTTGTATAGCCCAATCTTTGGTTTCTTGATTACCGAGTAGACCAACTTAAACTGATGACATCGATATCGTATATCAACTCATCGGAGCATGGCCATGCATTTTCTAAGTCTCACTCTATCAAGGGGCCCGAAGATATCGCTCCTGTTACATAGGAGGGACAAATCCCATCTTGATCATACAAATCCCTCTGCATGATATGTGACATACCCAATGACCTGCTTCAAGTTCACTCAGTTACGAGCAACAAAGGAAAGTATCAAAGTATGTGACTCATGTGTAGGGAACCTTGATGATCCTAGGTCGAAGGACTATATATACCATGATCACTATGAGAATCACTTATGACACTCATATAACGATCCATGTAGTGTTCTCATGGTGGGTCGGTCGAGTACACAAGTTCTTCAACTTGTACCCATATGTAGACTACATATCTCATATTAGTCTCCACATATGCTAGTCATTATGTATTATTGCAACCTGCTCCACAATAATACTAGACCAGGGACATTTAAGAATATCATTATTCTAGGGTTACAATTATGTTTGTTAAGTTACACAGAAACAAAACAACAAACATAATTGCTAGATTAATGCGTTAATAAAATATCATGACTCAATGTGCAAAAATACAATCATCTCATGATTGGCCTTTTGGGCACAACACTAACAATCTTCCACTTGCACTAAAGGCCAATCATCCATGTATCTAATACCGATGGACCTAGAATGGCTATCATGCTTCTACTGCGTAAGGGGCTTTGTCAGTGGATCAGCAATGTTGCTGTCTGTCGAAGTCCTGCCTATCCTTACATCACCCCTCTTGATGATCTCCCTGATGAGATGATAGCGTCGCAGTATGTGTTTGGATCGCTGGTGAGATCGAGGTTCCTTAGCTTGTGCGATTGCTCCATTGTTGTCACAATAGAGCTCTATCGGGTCGGTAATGCTTGGAACCACTCCAAGTTCAGTGATGAATTTCTTGATCCAAACTGCCTCCTTCGCAGCATCAGAGGCGGCAATGTACTCAGATTCTGTTGTAGAGTCAGCTACTGTCTCTTGCTTTGAACTCTTCCAGCTCACAGCACCACCACCAATACAAAACACATAACCAGATTGCGATCTAAAATCATCCTTATCGGATTGGAAGCTTGCATCGGTGTAACCCCTTACAACGAGCTCATCTTCACCTCCAAAGACCAAGAATGCATCCTTAGTCCTTCGTAAGTACTTAAGGATGTTCTTAACAGCTGTCCAGTGATTGTCACCGGGGTTCGATTGGTACCTACTCGTCATGCTCAAAGCATATGAGACATCGGGACGAGTACATATCATGGCATACATGATAGATCCATGGCATACATGATAGATCCAATTGCTGAGGCATATGGAATCTTACTCATGCGCTCTCTCTCCTCGGGTGTACTCGGACACTGAGATCTAGAAAGAGTGATACCATGTGACATGGGCAAGAATCCTTTCTTGGAATCTTGCATGCTAAACTCTTTAGCACCTTGTCAATATATGTACTTTGACTTAGGCCAAGAAGCTTTCTAGATCTATCTCTATAGATCCTGATACCTAACACATAGGCTGCTTCACCCAAGTCCTTCATAGAGAAACATTTCCCCAGCCAAGTCTTCACATACTGTAGCTCAGGAATGTTATTCCCGATGAGTAGTATGTCATCTACATACAACACCAAGAAGAAAATAGCGCTCCCACTAACCTTCTTATAGACACAAGGTTCATTTTCATTTTTTATAAAACCAAACTCTTTGATTGCTTCATCAAAACGAAGATTCCAGCTTCGAGAAGCTTGCTTTAGTCCATAAATGGACCTTTGCAACTTACACACTTTATTGGCATTCTCAGGAGTGACAAAACCCTCAGGTTGTGTCATGCACACATCCTCAAGTAGCTTTCCATTTAGGAATGCAGTTTTGACATCCATTTGCCATATCTCATAATCATAGTGTGCAGCAATAGCAAACAAAATTCGGATGGATTTAAGCATAGCAACTGGTGAAAAAGTTTCATCATAGTCAATACCATGAATTTGCTTGAAACCTTTTGCAACCAATCGTCCCTTAAAGGTAATCACATTACCATCCATGTCAGTTTTCTTCTTGAAAACCCATTTGCACCCTATGGGTTTTACCCCTTCAGGTGGGTCAACCAAAGTCCATACTTGGTTTTCATACATGGATTCCATCTCAGATTTCATGGCCACTAGCCACTTCTCAGAGTCAGGCCCCAACATAGCTTGTTGGTAGGTTGTGGGCTCATCCTGATCCATGAGCATCACATCACTGGTGTGAGTCACGAGAAATCCATATCTCTCGGGCTCATGCCGAATCCTACCAGACCTACGTGGGCTTTGTGCTACAGGAACAGACTCTTGAACCACAACATCTTGTGGTGTCTGTTCAGGTTCCATTTCAGGTTTGTTGTCTCCTTGTTGTTCTTGAATTTCTTCAAGTTCTACTTTCCTCCCACTAGTTTCTTTAGAGATAAACTCTTTCTCTAAAAAGACACTAGTTCGAGCAACAAACACTTTTTGCTCAGAAGGATTGTAGAAATAGTAACCCTTTGTTTCTTTGGGATACCCAACAAAAAGGCATTTTTAAGATTTGGGCCCTAGTTTGTTAGAGGATTGACGTTTCACATAAGCGTCACAGCCCCAAATCTTCATAAAAGACAAATTGGGACGCCTCCTACTCCATATGTCATATGGTGTCTTTTGAACCGATTTATATGGAACTCGGTTTAGTGTAAAAGCGGCTGTCTCTAGAGCATGTCCCCAAAAGGAGTTTGGAAGGCCAGCTTGACTCATCATAGAGCGAACCATGTCTGACAGAGTTCGATTTCTCCTTTCAGATACACCATTCCATTGTGGTGCACCTGGTGGAGAGAGTTGTGATACTATACCACACTCCTTCAAATAGTCAAGGAATTCTCGATCCAAGTACTCTCCACCTCGATCTGATCAAAGCACTTTAATACTCTTCCTGAGTTGATTCTCTACTTGATTCTTGAATTCTTTTAACTTTTCAAAGGATTCTGACTTGTGTCTCATAAGATACACATAGCCATATCTGCTCAAGTCATCAGTGAAAGTAATGAAGTATTGGAAACCTCCTTTAGCTTGTGTAGACATAGGGCCACATACATCACTGTGTATGAGTCCTAGTAAGTCATTAGCCCTTTCACTTTGCCCTGTGAATGGGGCTTTGGTCATCTTGCCCAACAAACATGACTCACATGTCTCATATGATTCAAAATCAAATGAGTCCAAGAGTCCATCCTTATGGAGCTTGGATATGCGGGTCTCATTTATATGGCCCAAGCGACAGTGCCAGAGATAGGTCGGGTTCGAATCATTTAATCTGACCTTCTTGGTATTCACATTATAGATTGGATCTTCGAGGTCTAGAACATACAACCCATTGCTAAGTTGAGCACTACCATAAAAGATTTCATTCAAATAAATAGAACAACATTTGTCCTTTATTATAAATGAAAAACCTTTCTTGTCCAAACAAGAAACAGAAATCAAATTTCTACTAATAGTAGGCACAAAGTAGCAGTTGTCTAATTCTAAAACTAATCCACTAGGTAAAGTGAGAACATAAGTCCCTACGGCTAAGGCAGCAACCCTTGCTCCATTTCCAACATGTAGGTCCACTTCACCTCGGGCCAATCTTCTACTTCTACTTAGATCCTGCACATTTGCACAAATGTGAGATCCACATCTAGTATCCAATACCCAAGATGAGGAAGTAGAAAAGTTAGCCTCTATAACGAAAATACCTGAAATGGAAGTCTTACTTCCCTTTTCCTTAGCAAGTTCTTCAAGATAGACCTTGCAGTTGCGCTTCCAGTGTCCAGGTTGCTTACAATAAAAGCACTCCCCTTCCTTTCCCACAACACCCTTTGGTTTCAGTGCAGTTGAAGAAGAACTAGCATTGGACTTCCCATTAGCTTTATCCTTCTTCTTGTTAGCTTTTCCTTTTTCCCTTGCCCTTTTGAACCATCAAAATGGGCTTAGCCTTCTTAAGGTTTTGCTCAGCAGTTCTCAACATGTTGAGCAATTCAGGGAGGGACTTGTCAAGGTCGTTCATGTTATAGTTCATGATGAATTGACTGTAGCTTTCAGGCAACGATTGCAAGACTACATCGATAGCCAACTCTTTCTGAAGAGAAAATCCCAAATTCTCAAGATTCTCAATGAACCCAATCATCTTGAGCACATGAGGACCCACAGGACTTCCCTCAGACATCTTGCACTGAAACAATGCCTTAGAGGTCTCAAACCTCTCATGCCTAGCTTGCTCTTGGAAAAGCATTTTGAGATGTTCGATCATATCGAACGCCCCCATGTTCTCATGTTGCTTCTGAAGCTCAGATTCCATGGTAATAAGCATGATGCATGCAACATCCAAAGCATCATCAAAATTCTTCTTGTGAGCATCCCTCTCAGCTCTTGGAGCAGTGGCAACAGGCTCATTCGGAATGGGCTGCTCTAGGACATAAACCTTTCTATCTTGTTTGATGACTATCCTCAAGTTTCGGTACCATTTGAGAAAGTTGGTCCCATTCAGTTTTTCCTTCTCAAGGATCGATCGCAACGAAAGTGTCGATGTGTTTTGTGCCATGGTTATCTACAACAGTAAATATGTAGTGTAAGAGTCATGTATTTTAATTCATTTAATAAGGACTTTTATTAAACGATACTCCCACTATTTTCCTCAAAATAATAACCCTCGATATTATTTCGGAACACCTCGGCGCTAAGGTATTCTAGTGGGCCAAGATCCATATTTGACCACAACCTGAGTCAGCTTTGGCTTTTCTCTCAAGTTACAGCTATTTAGGTAGGCAACTCCTTGCCAATTGCATCCCATGCAACTCTTGGATAGTTGGGTGAACAACACTTGTCCAAGCTCATCTCATGAACTTAAGCCCAACTCTATGCCTCTAAGTCCCTAATCCTATTAGGATGACTTAGTTAAGTCAAACCCAAAGTTAGCAGTTTGGATATCACTATTATCCCATTGAGCCTTACCAAGATGAACATAGGTGCTTTGCTTTGGCAAACCCACCTAATGTTGATCAAAGTCTTGACGAGTGCCAACATTTGGAAGGCATCACATTTAATGACTTAATATTTGTTTGAGGGATTTTTTTTTCTTTTGATCTCACCAATTTGTTATCTCCGGTTGTTTTATACATGCATCACATACAAATATAAAACATGCATCTCATGCTTACAAGAAATAAACGTGACATGGTTATAGCCCAAACTTTGCGATATTCTCAAGCCAATGAGAATATCATAAAAGCCTAAGAAAATAAAAGAGTCTTCACAAGCTCCTTCTCTTCCTTTCTTAGTTGCCCTTTTGTTGTCACCTCCTTGGACATACCACCTTGGGCGATCCCATAATGCACCATTACATCAATAATAGAAACCTCGAGTTACATTCGAAGGGAGTAAGGTGAGAAGAGAATGTACAATGAGAGTGATAAGAAAACGCACGACTCGCAGGCCGTATTTACAAGTACAACCAATCAAGGGCTATAAGCATGCACCATGGTTCAAACACCAATCAGCATATCATGTCAAATCTCATTCAACAAAGATGCATGCCAATTTTCGCGCGTTGATTAACCAGTTTTTATTTATGTGGCGATTCGCATACGGCGGTCCCGCTAGCCATAGAATAAGAAGAAGGTGGAGAAGCTGCAGAAAGAGGGCATGGAACAAGTTTGGGACAGAAGCAATGGGCTTGGAGTAGATAACTCTGCCGCATTAAGGATGATAATGGGGTGGATTGCGCGTGAAGCCATTGCACCTACAACTCGTTCACCAAGCTTGACAGGAAGAAAAAATGCCCGTGACCACCACTTGCGGGTCACAGGTGCCCACGAATTATCTACCGGTGATTGATTTCAGACTTCCCCCATTTTTCTATCCTTTGGCTGGCGTCGTAGGCCAATAGACAGGGAAGCCAACATTTCAATGGCTGCAAGATAGTTAATTGGTGATCTGGGAAAAGGAGATGCAAAAGGCAAGATGGATTTGGATTAGATGAAAAAGATGAGGAAAAAAAGGGCGAAGATGATGAGAGAAGGGATGAAGAAGAAGAAGAAGAAGATGATGATGATGATGGGAGAAGGGATGAAAAAGAAGAGTTTGTTTTTTTGGTAGATTCAAACAAATGAAGAAGATAAGGTTTTATGGTACAAACAGAAAAAAGAACAGGCAAAGAAAATCAGTTAAAAAGAAAGAATAGATGGCGGTAAAATATAGCTTTTGGAGTTATAAATTTGTTAAAAAGAAAGAATAGGCAGCGCCCCCCGGCGTAAAAAATTGTCTTACAATTACTTAGCCCGAAATCTTCTATTTCGAGCAAGTAGGCACCCGAGACTCCTCCATTCGAGCCACAAAAAATACCTTACTTTCGGTGCCCGAACAGGCCGAATCCGAACCAAGCTAGGGTTTTTGCAACTATTGCAAGAATCCTAATCCATATAGGTGTCTCATACCTATCAATTTCGGGTTAATCTCATTAACCAATTTGTGTCGTTTCTTCATATATCTAATATGTTCATTACGAATTCCGGTTTCATGCATCATGAATCAATCTAATTAATCATGGCCGAAAACCAATCGAACACATAGCATCATGCGATTCAACACTCAATCCCGATTTAGGGTTTCACCAGTAGCTCTGATACCACTGTTGGGTTTCGGGAGCCAAACAGCACAGCGGAATTTAACCGAAACCCTCCAGGATCCAAGTCAAACGGGGGTAAACCTAGTGTTCAAAAATTTTCATACCTAATTTTCGGTTGAGATTTCTCACTCAACTGTAGAGTCGAATCACAAAACCTAAACAGTTGACGTGTTCAGGCTCTCTATGGTATCCACACGAGCCTCTCGGGATTACCACGCTTCCACCACGTCCAGGCAGATGCGTTTCTCTTGCGCTCGCAGTGCTAGCTTGCGTCCTCCAAGGAATTGCAAGAGAAGAGTGCGGCTGTCCTTTTGGGAGGCTAGGGCAAGGAGACCTGCGAATTTCTCACTTGAAAGTTGTATTTATAGTAAGACTCAACTTCCAGGCCTAATGGGTTTTAAAGCCCTAATCAAATTAGGATTAATTTTGGGCTTACTAATGGCTCAACTCTTGGGCCCATTATTAATATGAAATTAAAGTGAAACCATAACCCAAATAATTAGCCCATGCACTCTAATGATCAAAATAGCTCTATGTGTGCGACCCAATAGGTTCTTGCCATGTTGGCAATGATCATAAATCACATTTATGAACATAAGCAATAAGCGGTGTCTAGCAACACATCATTGCTACCCAAGTGACAAGATTGTCGGTGAATCGACTAAACCTTTATGATCATCACCGATATATGCCATTGTCCCTTTGTCCAAGATATCAAGACTAAGCACGAGACATGGAATGCGTCACTCTTGTATAGCCCAATCTTTGGTTTCTTGATTACTAAGTAGACCAACTTAAACTGATGACATTGATATCGTATATCAACTCATCGAAGCATGGCCATGCATTTTCTAAGTCTCACTCTATCAAGGGGCCTGAAGATATCACTCCCGTTACATAGGAGGGACAAATCCCATCTTGATCATACAAATCCCTCCGCATGATATGTGACATACCCAATGACCTCCATCAAGTTCACTCAATTACGAGCAACAAAGGAAAGTATCAAAGTATGTGACTCACGTGTAGGGAACCTTGATGATCTTAGGTCGAAGGACTACATATACCATGATCACTATGAGAATCACTTATGACACTCATATAACGATCCATGTAGTGTTCTCATGGTGGGTCGGTCCAGTACACAAGTTCTCCAACTTGTACCCATATGTAGACTACATATCTCATATTAGTCTCCACATATGCTAGTCATTATGTATTATTGCAACCCGCTCCACAATAATACTAGACCAGGGACGTTTAAGAATATCATTATTCTAGGGTTACAATTATGTTTGTTAAGTTACGCAGAAACAAAACAACAAACATAATTGCTGGATTAATGCGTTAATAAAATATCATGACTCAATGTGCAAAAATACAATCATCTCATGATTGGCCTTTTGGGCACAACACTAACAGCAATGATACCAGCCTTCGCCGCATCCTCTGGGGGTGGAAGAAGGGTGTCCTTCTTCACCTTCTTGGCAGAAGATGGTCCGCTCCCAGTAGTCTTGTGCCTCTTAAAGGCGCCTTTCTTCGTTTGTTCTGCCTTCTTGGCCTGACCAAGGAAGAGAGACTTATAGTAGGCAGCGGACTTGTCGCCCATCTCTGAAAAAGAAGAAAAACATCAGCGTGAGTCCAGACAGGCCATTATGCTGAAAACTTTGAAAGGAAACTTACTTTCAAAAAAGGCTTCATAAGTGAGCTCACTCCAAAGGAGCTTCACCAGCCAAGAATCCTTCCCCTCGGTAGCAGGAGCTGGCATGCCGAGATCAGTCTTGTAATCCTTAACCACCCCCAACTCCCGAAGGACCTCTTCGGTCATGAGTTTCCACATAATGGGAAAAGGGTAGAGAGAGCGTGGAGGGACCTCGGCATCCCAGTCGGGGACAGCACAAATACATCTGTTGAAGTCCACAAACCTCGCCGGCAACTTTGGAGTTAGCAACTTCTTGGGATCTATGACATCCGTCTCCAGCTTTCCCCGAGCCCACTTGGTTGGAACATGTGACCAGGCCTCCGCCACCTTCAGGAAGAAGAACTTCCTTTGCCACCCTCGCCAGCTATCTTTGGTAGCGAAGGTGAACATGAATTTCTTGCACCCAGATCCCCAAGGTAGCATGAAATAAAAGCCACCCTTCGGGACCGGATAGAGCTTGTAATACTGCATGAACAGGATAAAATGGGGTTCTACCCCGAAGACCCCGCACATGTAGAGAAAGGCATTAAAATAGCAGTACGAATTGGGAGGAAGTTGATTCACAGCTATGCCATGAAATTGGCAAAAGTCGTAAATCAACTTTGCAGGAGGAAACCAAAGTTCGGCCTTCAGTTGGGCTCGAAAAACGGTGACCTCATCCTCCCTGTTCATAAAGCTAAAGTGTCTGAGGTGGGGTAACCTCGTGGTGGCATAGGAAGGAAGAAAAAATTTAGTTGTCCACCTCTCTAATTTCTCGGAAATGGAACAACAAGGGTGGGACATAAGAGGTTGCCAGCTCTCGGGAATAGGCGAAGACATGGTTGACCGAAAAAAAGACTTCGGAAAGAAGAGAAATGACTTCGGAAAATTAAAAGAAAAGCAAAAACTGAAGGATCTCTAGAGTCAGAACCCACCAAAAGCTTTACCGACGTCGGGATTCCTAGACGCCGTCATGAAAGGTGGCCGGAAATCGCTCCATAGCTAACACCATCGCAAAAAGGGAAGAAAAGGCATAGAGGCAGATGAGACCAAAGAAAAACAGATGAGGAGTATGACAGGAGGAGGCTTATATAGATCGAAGAAGGGCAGCCAAAAAGGCGTCATAATTGTTGCGTGAAGGCGAAACGTCGCCATAATTGCCCTCTCGCGCAAAAGGGCATGCCCATCCCAACCAGCACTTGCCATATGTTGACCGACACAAAAAATCAGGACACATTTTCTGACATCCCAAAAACACGGGCACATCGCTCCAGGACTGACACGCCTAGTTCCAATACGTGACGGTCCACTAACCTATGGCATAAAAAGTGAAGAAGTTGGGTATCTTGAGAAGACCAAAGGGCAAACAGGTGACACCTGCCTAAACAAAGCTTACCCCCTGGGCAGCGAAGTGCCTTTCCTGCAAACATCACACTCCGAGTCCCGTAAAACGCTTTCAAAAGGATCACTAGCCGAAGTTTCCACTCCGGCTTTCCGAGGGGGGCATGTGATAGCCGAAGTGCTATCGCCCCAACCACTTGGGAACCTCGGAAAAGAGGGAGTCAGATACCTGATGTGCATGACTTCGGTAACCCGCCAATACCAACCTCGGGAGACTTGCGGATCAGCCCCTTTCCTGAAGGTGACCGAACCAAGCTTCGGCGGAGAAGAACCAACTACCTTCTACGGGAAAAAGCCTCCTGAAGGACCAGCTTTGGAGCCAAGGAACTTCCCGAAGAAACGGTATGACTCCGGGAAAGCCCCTCACCACGAAAGGAAACGTCCATCAAAGGGACTTCGGAGGCACACTAGTCACCATCAAGGAGTCTCTGACATAATGACCGTACACCCTGCATGCCGCCCTCATATGCACTCTGGCGCGCCGCCCCTACCTACGTTCTGTCATGTAGGGCTGCGCCTGACGCAGCTCGTGGCCCGAGGAGCCTGCAAGCGGCTAGGGGACCCCACGCCCAGAGATATAGATGGCATCCATCCATACACGTGTCGCCATCCAAAGGCCTCAACCCTTCTTATACATACAGGGAAAATGGTCACGGAAAATGGGGGGCTCTCTTCTCTCGCTCCTCCTCCCCAAAAGCCCAAAAAAGAGAATACAGCAGGTAAGAGTCTCTTGTGCTTACTGCTCTCCTTTTCTCTTCACCTCTCCAGAGCAATGACTTGGCTGTCGGAGGCTCCTCCCCGGAAAAAGACTCTGGGGACCTCCTAACCCCTATTTTTTGAGTATTTCAGGCAGGCCTTCCTGAGGAGTTTCCGCTCCAGGTGCTCGCCCACACCGGAGGCACTCTCCGACTTCACCCTTTCGCGGGAAGTAACTGCTGCCGTCCATGGTACATGGTCCACACAGAGCACCTCCTCTCTGGACTCACTCACCTGCCCAGAAATCCCCTGCTGCACTTATCACAACACAGTGGATTTACTATTGATGATGGCCCCCGCCGCCACCAGATTGAGATGATTTCAGATGTCACACGATGCTAAAAAGGAGTACTATCAAATCCATGATTTCAAGACCCTTGAAATGGTCCAATTTTAAAGTTGATAGCCCAAGGGCAATCACCCCTGAAGGACCTCACGTATATACGTCCTCGTAGGTGAATGTATCACCTTCGGCCAGGAACAGACGACCCGACATTGGCAAAGAGAGGGCCTCAAGCACCCTCGGGCAAGCTGGATAAGCATTGACCTTTGGGGGACACGTCAGACAAACTTCAGCCATAGAGGGTCATCACCTATCCTGAGGATAACCTCGGAATGACTCCACGTGCCTAAGCCCATCTTCAATCATTCTTTGGACCACCTTCGGGACTTACCCCAGAGAGTACCATCGCCAGGGATCTAAGCCTAACCTAGGGAGTGTCTGGCCGAGGGTGTCTCACTAGAAGCAAGGGACCTCCCTCCGAAGGTGTTCACCACCCTGAGGAACTCCTAAACCTCATGGGAATTCGGTCACTTTGAAAGGCTATTAGGAAGTACAATTTGACAGCTTAGGAGTCTCTGACACCATACTCGTATGAATCTTGACACGCCGCCCTTAGACACGCTCTGACACGCCATCCTCGAAGGGCATAGGCTTTCAGCCGAACGGCCTATGATCGGCGGAGGGTCCCTTTGGAGGTACAAGTCGCATCCAGCCGAACACGTGTCATGATCTAGGTAGCTTATGGCGAGACAGACTTCTCCCATCTACCTCCTATAAATAATGGGAGGCGTTACTGGTAAGGGGGCTCTCTCTGTACAGAGTACAACCTTCGCCTTCCCTCTTTGCTGATATTTCCCACTGACTTAGGCATCGGAGATTTCTCCCCGGAAAAACACTCCGGGTACCTCTTAGCCCTTACTTTCTGTGTTTTCTAGGTGTTCTTCCTAGAACGTACCCTCTTCGGACGCTCCTCCACCACTGAAAGATCTTGCCACCCTCACCATGTCACATGGCAAAGATGCTGCTGGGCATCATTTGGTACTGTCTATGGGAAACTTCCCCCAGGTCGCTGTCGTAGAGACTCAGCGCTCAAAGGACAAAGGGCTCCCCAAGTTCCCCTCGACGCCCGAGGGTCAGCCGGCGGCCACACAGCCTGTGGTAGAACCTTCTATGCTGGAAGACGACCGTCCTTTAACGGTGATGATGGGCTTCCTGCGAGACTTCTAGCACTCCATCGTCGCTGAAATGACACAGTAGCTCGACCAGAGGTTGCCACAACCTCCTCTGGTCCGAAGGGTCTCTCCCCCGGCTGCGCGTTGGGAGAGGAGTTCAAGGTCCACACACCGAAGTTCAGGGAGTGCAACCCACCAGGGGGAGCCCCAAAAGAAACTAGGGCCTCCTGCTGATGATGTGCATCTCCTTACCGAAGGTCCCAGTCTGCTCAGTGCCGAAGTTTCTAGCCGAGGAGGAGAAGAAATTCGCCATTACCAGCAAGCACCAGGCAGCAAGGAGAAGTTAACACAACAGCCCTCATGGAGAAAATCCTGGGAAGACTAGAGAAAGTTGAGAGACAGATCTCCCGAAAACCAGTCTGGTCTAGACTGTCAGATTCTTACACCGGAGAAGAGTCACCCTTCGTCCGCGAGGTGGTGGAGCCTCTCATGCCCAGTGATTTTAGGGTACCACGTCTGGAAACTTATGACGGACGTAGTGATCCCCAGGCACACCAGATGAAATATAAGTGAAGCATGGTACTCCATGGCGCAGATGCACTACTCTTTGTAAGTGTTTCGACGTGACGGTCTTTGGTCTAGCAACGGCATGGTATAACTCCCTGGCCCACGAGAGCTTGCTAAGTTTTCAGGAGTTATCCACTGCCTTCACCCAGCAGTTCATCGGTAGTAGACCAACCGCCAAGATGCCAGTTGCGACTATTCGTGACTATGTTGAAAGGTTCAACTGAGAGGCGTTGAGTGTACATGATTTTTAGCCAGAAATACGCATCTTCGCTATGATTAGGGACTTTGGAGGGACTCCCAGCTTTTCTATGAGTTTTCCAAAGATCCCCCAGACACCCTCAGGGTGTTCTATAGAAGGGCCGAACAGCATATGACGGCCGAAGAGCTTAGAATGGGAGGACCAAAAAGTGAGCACCCACGCCCTGAAGGGCCCAGCCATCAGCCTCGACACCAGAATGAGGGGGGAAAGGCCCCGAAAACAAAGGGGGAAAAGGCCAATGATGTTCACTCCCTTGAACACCACAAGAGCTAGCATCCTCATGGCGCTAGAAAGGCAAGGAACCACAGTTCCAAGGCCAAAGGCCATGACCTCAGAAAATAAAAGTAAGATGAAGAAATTCTATCAATTTTACCGAGACCACGGCCATGACACTGAGGATTGTTTTCAACTGAGGAAATATATCGAATCCCTGATCAAGCAGGGTCAACTTCACCGATACTTACAGATGCCATCCCCAAAAGGAAGAAAGGAAGAACAAAAGAGTGGGGATGACATTCGGATAGACGTCGGGACCGAAGTCCTCTAAAGAATCTGCCACCATCAGCAGGGGTTATCCAAACCATCACTACCGGGATACCCTCAGCTGAAAGAAAGAGAAAGATAAGAGAAATCTCCATAATGGAGTATGGGAACCCGCCAAGCAGACTCAATCACAGAAATCGATCTACAGTGAAGTTCCCCCATGATGACCCACTCATTGTCACGATAAGAATAGGAAATTGGGACGTCAAAAGGGTATTCCTCGACGATGGCTCAAACACTGACATCATATTTTCCCATCTACTGCCTAAATTGGGCATTCCAAGAAGCAATCTCAGCACAGTCAATTCCCCCAGCTTCAGCGTCGGACCCTCCGAGCTCCTGGTCCTCAGATACGTCGACTTGCCTTTCATGCTAAAAGGAATCTCGCCCCATAGCCAGGAAGAATTGATCACCTCCATCATGACCAGATTCATTGTCATTGATGTGCCGTCGGCGTACAATGCTATCCTCGGAAGGCAGACTCAGGGCAATCTCCTCGTCCGCTCGGACGTGAAGTACCTAATAGTCACCTTCGAAACCAAAGATGGAGACGCGGAGATCTTCATTGACCAAACCGAAGTCAGAAAGGTCTTCACAAAAGCCAGACAAAGCCCAATGATCCAAGTACAGACTTCGGTGGATGAAAAAACAGTCATGACGGGCGAAGAGATAGTGAAGAAAGAAAATGAAACCTTGGAAAAAGTAGAAACAGAAAATGTAGAACTGATCCCTGGCCGAAGCACCCGAGTTGGGAAAAAATTGGTCGAGGATGACAAAAAGAGGCTTGTATCCTTCTTGCTTATGAACAAATATCTATTTGCGTACTCGGCAAGGGATATGCCTGGGGTCGATCCCAGCATAATCCACCACAATCTTAAAGTAGGACTGAACGCTAGACCAGTTCGACAGAAAAAATGATGTCTATCGGCCCATAAGAATTCCTTTGTTAAAACCGAAGTCAATCGCCTCATAGAGGCCAGGGTAATAAAAGAAGTAAAATACCCCAAATGGCTCAGCAACATGGTTATCGCCACGAAAGAAGGGAGTGAAAAACTCCGAATGTGCATCAACTTTCGAAATTTGAATGACGCCTGCCCAAAGGACTCTTACCCCTTACCAGCCATAGACCAGTTGGTAGACGCAACCGCTGAATACGGGCTTCTCAGCTTCCTCGATGCCTTTAGTGGATATCATCAAATTCGGATGAGCCCCGAAGATGAAAAGAAAATGACCTTCATCACGGAAATAGGTACCTATTGCTATATCAAAATGCTCTTCGGGCTCAAAAACGCAGGGGCCACCTATCAAAGGTTGATGAATAAGGTATTCGATTCTCAGATCGGGAGAAATATGGAAGTATACGTTGATGACATGATAGTCAAAAGTAGAATGCCCAGTAATCATATCACCGACTTAGAAGAAACCTTCCAACGACTTCGAAAGTTTGGCATACATCTTAATCCCGAGAAGTGTGTGTTCGGGGTAAGTGCGGGAAAGTTTCTCGGGTTTATGGTATCAGAAAGGGGAATAGATGCCAACCCTGAAAAGGTCAGAGCCTTGCTAAATTTCTGAACACCCACATCCATCAAAGATATACAAGGGCTCACCGAAAGAATCACTTCCCTCAGTAGATTCATCTCCAGGTACAGTGACCGATGTCGACCATTCTTCAAAGTACTCACCAAAGCCCCCAAGGGCGAAGGCATCTCCGGAACCCAGGAGCATGCCAGAAAGCTTGGGATGAGTTTAAAAACTACTTAACTCACCTGCCAACGCTTCGGCAACCTCGGGAAGAAGAGCCCCTCATCCTCTACCTCGCAATCACTTAAAAAGCCGTGAGTTCGGTCTTAGCAAAAGAAGAAGGTGGGAGGTAGTGGCCAGTATATTATGTAAGCAAGGGCGTAGAGATCAGATACCCATTGCTCCAAAAGGCTATCTATGCCTTAGTACTCGCAGGAAGAAGGTTGTGACCCCACTTCCAAGGACACGCCATCACCATCCGAAGTAATTTGCCTTTACACGACATAATGAAAAGAGTAGAGCATTTGGGAAGATTATCAAAATGGTGTATCAAATTCGGAGAGTACGACATCACTTACGAGCCAAGAAGGGCAATAAAAGCCCAAGCACTGGCAAACTTCATTGTTGAAATCCCAGAAATCGAAGATGCCAAAATCAGTGTAGAAGACCGAGCAAAGGTTGATCCGGAATGGAAGCTCTTTGTCAATAGAGCGTCCGGCGCAGAGCATCAGGGCGCTGGAATAGTCCTTCGGGGGCCCGAAGGCATGGAAGCTACTAAAGTGATCAAATTCAATTTTGATGTTACAAATAACATTGCCGAATATGAGGCCCTCATAGCAGGACTAAAGCTGGCCAAAAAAGTAGGCGTAAAGAACCTTATAGCCCACAGTGACTCACAGCTAGTAGTTTGGCAAACGAAAGGAGAATACGCGGCAAAGGGTCCAACCTTGGCAAAATATCATGACCTCATCAAAAAACTCATTGAAGAGTTTGACTCGGTACAGATAGAAAATGTGCCCTGAAGAGATAATACTCAAGCTGACAGCTTGGCCAAATCCAAGGAACCCACCGAGGTGCTGAAGCAACCAAGCACAGAATTAATGTGCGTCGCAACCTCGGGGGAAGGATGGCAAGACCCCATCAAGAAATATCTAGCTACCTCGGAACTCCCTAAAGATCCGAAAGAGGCTGGAAAAGTTCAAAAGCGTGCGGGAAGATACTTCCTCATCGGAGAAGAACTATACAGGCAAGGGTATGCCAGCCCTCTACAGAAATGCATAGATGAAAAAAATGTCAGAACAGTACTTAAAGAAGTCCACGAAGGAGCCTGTGGCTCCCAAATAAGAACAGACGCCCTTGCTGGAGTACTACTTCGCCAAGGTTACTTTTGGCCTACCTTGAGCAAAGATGCAAGGCAATTTGTCCGATTATGTGACAATTGCCAAAGGCACGCCAGCATCCAAAGATTACCTTCAGAAAGGATAACTTCAGCAAATTATCCTTGTCCCTTTGTAGTATGGGGCATAGATCTCATCGGGCCACTCCCGACAGCACCCGTAGGAGTGAAGTTCTGCATAGTAGCAGTGGACTACTTCACTAAGTGGGTCGAGGTAGAACCCCTAGCGATTATTTCAGCAAAAGATATACAAAAGTTCATCTGGAAGAACATCGTATGCCGATTTGGCGTACCAAGGGTAATAGTAGCCGACAATGGGACACCCAGTTTACTGATAAAGGATTCCAGGAATTCGTGGCTGACCTCGGCATAAAAATGCATTTCGCTCCAGTAGCCCACCCTCAAACTAATGGGCAGGTGGAAGTATCCAATAGGACAATAAAAGATGGCTTGAAGAAAAGGCTAAAAGAAGCAAAGGGGAAATGGCCAGGAGAGCTCCCAAGCGAGCTATGGAGCTATCGTACGACTCCCTGAAGGGCCACCGGAGAAACTCCTTTCTCACTCATATATGGGGCAGAAGCCATCATCCCCATTGAGGTCATACAGCCTTCGGTAAGAATACAAGTATTCAAAAAAGGAGAAAACAACCTCGGTTTGAGGACAAAACTCGATCTCACCGAGGAGCACCGCAAAATTGTCGAGCTCAGGAGGAAGGCTTTCCAACAAAGAATAGCTCACACAGCTAACTTACATGTAAGAAGGAAAGGAATAAAAAAAGGAGACGTCGTCCTACGAAAGGCCGAATTCGAACCACGTAAGCCATTAGAAAGGGTACTTTGGGCAAATTGGAGTGGACCTTATCTGGTCCTCGACGAAGTCTACCCAGGGGTCTACAAATTGGGTGATACCGAGGGAGTAGAGATGAAAAATACTTGGCATTCAGACTCTCTGAAAAGATTTTATACTTAGACATTTTTTCTGGAAGAAAGCTTGTGACTTCTCCTCCCCAAAGTCGCCATAAAAAATACAGGCTGAATATGGTCGCGTTGCTGAAAAGGCCCTTTAATAGTTTTCTTCCAAAGAGAACTAGCTCCCTGATGGAGTTCAAAAATTTGGTGAACTATAGGAAAGGTCCAATACGACACTTTCCGAACAACATAATTTCAAAAGATCGCGGAAGATACATACGTAGAATTACACCAACTCCCGAAGAATTGTACTCGGAGGAAAGAATGGAGACTTGAGAAAGAGATCTTCATTAAAAATTTTTTAAGGCAAACAGGTACAAAGGGGGAAGGATTACAAAAAAAAAAAAGAGAAGAAAGCCTATGGCTGAGCCGGAGCATCTGGTGTCTCCTCAGCATGGGCATCTTCTTCCCGAAAAGGATCAGCTGGAGGCACAGGCCCAGTAGGAGGAAGGTTGAGAAACTCCAGCTTCGACCATGTCCACCTGGGCTCTTTGGGAAAGTCTAGAGTGGACAAGAAGGAAAGGTCGAGCTCAGGGTGGCGAGAAAGGACCTGATGACACGCCAAGCAGAAGCCATCTTGGTAAGACACCTTCATCATCTGTTCGTACTTATCCTTCTCAGCACTAAGGGCCAACAGCTCAGCCACCTCCTCCTCGAGCTTCTTTTTCTTCTTTCTTTTAGCTCCTTTCCTCAATGAGTTGACCTCGGCCTGGAGCTCAGCGTTCAAAGCGAACGCCTTCGTAACGTTCTCGCCGTCTTCAGCTTTCTCCTTTCGAAGGGCCTCGATCTCCAAAGAGAGAATGACACACTTTGAGCCGAGATCTTCAACCTTGGCTGAATAGTCCAGGAGGAGCTCCTTCTTGCTCTCCGCAAGCTTGGCCCGAAGATTGACTATGTCTTCCCTCACAATCTTGTTCAATTTGCCGTACTTGAGGTCGTACTTTGCGCAGAACTCCTTCGCTTTTCACAAAAAATCTTCAGACTGAGAGCGGGACTCTATTTGCTTTGCCGCCCAGGCACGAAAAAATTTGCTGTACGCCAAAAGCTACAAAAAAAAGGGCCCCGAATGAGGATCGCATGGCAATAAAAACTTAGATGAAAATTTTTCTAAGTAAAAGAGAAGGAGGAACAACTTGGGCGGCATGCTCAGTCATCCTCACCGCGAGGATTTCCTTATTTGGGCAATCGGTGATGAGTGACTGAAAAGTGGCGTTCATCATCACACCCATCGCCATCTCAGGAGCCATCAACTGACTATTCTCGGAGAACAAGTTCATGTCCTCCGTGAAAGTCTAGAAGGGCTCCCTCGGCACTTGATTTGTTGGGATGCGCCTGTCCCGAAGAACCCTCCTCCGGGCGTGAGTTTCCATCCAGGGAGCAACAGGTATCTCCTCTGCGAGATCATGCTGAAGTTCTGTCAGTACATTATCCCTTAGCCATTCATCTAAAAAATCATAGATACGAAAAATACTAAGATTTGCAGAAGAATGGCTAAGGAACCAACCTGGTGGAACTTCGGTCACATTATCTTCAGACTCGTCCACTCCTCGGACCTCGCCAGGAATATTCTTACCTTTCCTCCTCCTACTCTCTTCAAGCTCTTGAGCTAATGTTTGCTCGACTGAAGTCTCGGCAACAAGAACAGGACTTAGGGCTGCCCCAAGAGTGGTAGAGCCCGAGGGATGATCAGCGTGGACCGGAGACTGAGCGGGAGACCGATCGTGCACTTCGACCACGTCTTCGGGGGAAGGAAGGATGCTAGCCACCTTGGCCTTTTTTGCATTAGAAGGACCTCCGGTGGTCTTTTTCCTCTTGGCAAACGTCTTCTTGCGCGCCTGCTCTCCCCTCTTGGACTGACCGAGAAATAGGGACTTATAAAAATCAGCAGCCCGATCGCCCATCTCTGCAAAAGGAAAAAAAATTAGTGCAGGTACAAAAGGAAAATAAATATAAAATCCTGGAAGGTGACTTACTCTCAGCAAAAGCCTCGTATGAAATTTCTGCCTGAAGAAGCATTACTATCCATGCCTTCTTCCCCGGGAGAATAGGAACGGGCATGTTCGGCTCATTCTTGTGCGCATTCACCACCCCCAGTTCCCGAAGGACCTCATCGGTCATGAGTTCCCATTTGATGGGAAAGGGATAGAGTGGAAGCGGAGGAACTTCAGGGTCCCAGTCTGCGACCGCCAAGATTAGTCGATCGAACTTATCGAACTCGGCAGACAACTCCGAAGTTAGGAGCTTCCGGGGGTCAACAACATCGATCTTTAGGGTCCCCGAAGCCCACCTGGTCGGTACGTGGCCCCAAAATTTAGGAATCGACAGGAAGTTAAACTTCTTCTGCCACCCTTGCTAACTATCCTTGTTATCAAAAGTAAAGGTGAATTTTTTACTCCCGGACCCTCAGGGAAGCAAGAAGTAAAAGCCGCCCTTCGGGACCGGGTGGAGCTTGTAATATTGCATAAAGAAGAGAAAGTGGGGATTTATCCTAAAAACCCCACACATGCAGAGGAAGGAGTTGAAATAAGAATAAGAGTTAGGAAGGAGCTGGTTCATGGCTATCCCGTGAAATTTACAAAATTCACATATCATCTGATGGGGAGGATATAGAAGACCAGCTTTCAGCTGAGCTCGGGAAATGGTAACCTCACCCGAAAGAGCCGAATAACTGTACATACTTGGGATAGGCAAGCTCGGGATGACGTAAGAAGGAAGATAAAATTTGGCCATCCACTTCGTCTTTTTTACCGAAGTGCTACAGTAAGGATGAGACTCAAGGGGGAGAAAGCTTTCAGGGAGAGGACGGATGGACATCAACGGGGTTGGATTTGACATTTTTTGAGAAAGAAGAAGGATGACCTTGGGAAAAATGGAGAAAGAGAATATAAGGGCTTTGGAAAAACAAGAACTTCAAAAAAATAACCTTGGAAGAGAAAAAGGAGAAAGCTATAGAAGGAAACACCCACCGAAGGTTTTGCCGAAGTCTGGGTTTCTAGACACCGTCGTAAAGGTTGCCAAAAATTGCTCCGCCATTGAAACTTCCGTAAGAAGGAAAAAGACAAGAGAGAGCTCTAGAGCAAATGAGAGCAAAAGAAAAGAGTGTCAGAAGGAATGGAGTGAGAGGCGTTTATATAGACCGAAGGGGGAAAGCAGAGCGTCGTCATAATTGTCCCTCGAAGGTGAAGCAACACAATTAACACAACCGACGTAGCTACCCGCCATTCATCAACAGCCACATGTAAGCTGATGCGAAAAATGAGGGCATGCCTCCGACAGTTGGCAAGCCTATATAACGCTTCCCAAAGTGACATGTCTGTCTGAGTAGGAAGACGAAGCGATCCACTGATAGGGAGGACAGTGGAATTGCACGCCTCTGACAAAGGCCTCAACAGAAGAGCCAGGAATGTCACACGAACTTCAAAGAATTCCCGAGAGTCTCCTAGACCGAAGACGCATCTTCGGTTTTTCTGAGGGGGCATGTGATAGCCCAAGGGCAATCACCCCTGAAGGACCTCACGTATATATGTCCTCATAGGCGAACGCATCACCTTCGGTCAGGAACAGACGACCCGACCTCGGCAAAGAGAGGGCCTCAAGCACCCTCGAGCAAGCTGGATAAGCGTTGACCTTCGGGGGACATGTCAGACAAACTTCAGCCGTAGAGGGTCATCAGCTCTCCTGAGGATAACCTCTGAAGGACTCCATGTGCCTAAGCCCATTTTTTATCATTCTTTGGACTGCCTTCAGGACATACCCCCGAGAGTACCATCGCCAAGGATCCGAGCCTAACCTAGGGACTGCCTGGCTGAGGGTGTGCTAGAAGCAAGGGACCTTCCTCCGAAGGTGTTCACCACCCCAAGGAACTCCTAAACCTCATGGGAATTCGGTCACCTTGGAAGGCCACGAGGACGTACAATTTGATAGCTTAGGAGTCTCTGACGCGGTACTCGTACGAATCCCGACACACCGCCCCCAGACACGCTATGACATGCCGCCCCCAGACACGCTCTGACACGCCATCCTCGAAGGGCATAGGCTTTCGGCCGAACGGCCTATGATCGGCTGAGGGTCCCTCTGGAGACATGAGTCGCATCCAACCGAACATGTGTTATGATCTGGGTAGCTTATGGTGAGACAGACTTCTCCCATCTACCTCCTATAAATAATGGGTGGCATTACTGGTAAGGGGGCTCTCTCTCTGCAGAGTACAACCTTTGCCTTCCCTCTTTGCTGATATTTCCCATTGACTTGGGCGTTAGAGATTTCTCCCCAGAAAAACAGTCCGGGCACCTTTTAGCCCTTACTTTCTGTGTTTTCCAGGTGTTCTTCCTAGAACGTACCCTCTTCGGACGCTCCTCCACCATTGAAAGATCCTGCCACCCTCACCATGTCACATGGCGAAGATGCTGCTGGGCATCAAAAGTTATTTTAAGTCAAAGTGAAGGTAGGTTTTAAAGGAAAATATGGTCACAATGAGCACAATTAGTTGGGTGCAAGGTTTAGTACCATCAGAAGCCTAGTTGAGACTTTGGATTTAAGTCTTCGATATGGAAACCTTAGTGCACCTAGTTGGGGTTCTAAATAACCTAGTAAATGAGTCCAACCATGATCACTACAACTCCACTAGTTTGAACCAAGTAATGGCGGATAGGGAAGCACCATGGATGAAGGCTTAGTGCATTTGTTGCCTAGCCAAGCAATGCCTTGAGGTACAAATGGAAGCCTAGTACATCCTTGGTAGGTTAATTGGGTGGAGGCAGAGTACATAATAGACCTAGCCAAGTCTAAGGACTCGAGGCACTATGTGAAGGCCTAGTACACCTGATGGATTTCTTACAGCGCAAGTAAGGAGCATCCACCATGTTCACCTGCACAACAGTGAAGGGAGGGCTAAATTATTGCATCAGGCAGTAAGCTATGGCTTACTAGGAGTGAGTTAGTGACCAGAACTCACTAGGCACGGAGTGACACCCCGTGAGGAGGACTAGGATGAAGAAAGGTCTCAAGGGACCTAGTTATATGTACATATACCAGACCTTCAAGCTGTATGAGCTCACAGCACAGGATACATATGTTCTCATATGTTGAGTCCTTAGGATTTTTGTTGTAGGCTGAAGACCCCTTACTAAGAATCTTTGATTCTCACACCATTACTTTTTGTTGTGCAATTTTGGGCGTCGTTGAGGCAACAACCGTTAAGGGCTGTTGAGCTAGGCTTCTAAGCAGGTATTTAGTTTATTTGAATCTTTATGATTCTAGTTTATAGGTTGCTTGTTGGTTAAGTTAAGGTACTAACTACAGTTCTCTTTTTGGCCTATAGAGGCTAGTAAAGCACAAGGAAGAGCTTACTGAGCTTGCCACTGGGAGTTTGCTCTAAGGTGGAAGCTTGGTTTTGGATCTCAGTACAGTCATTTAGTGTATAGTTTTATTACACTAGTTTGCCTCCAATGGTCATGTTGAGTAATTTACTCTAGTATCACTCTTGGGTGCGGGCATAGTCTACTCTTGTTTGGATGCTTGCACACAATTGATTATGTGTGGTTAATTCCATGTAAATGCTTTGAATGCTTTGACAATTTTCATAATTGTTTTTATCAAAATATGCCTAGGCAATGTTTCAAGCACAATTTCTTTATTCTATTAATTAGGACAAAGGATAAACTCATGAATGATTGCATAGTAGGATTAAATAACTAGAAGCATATAGGTTTTAACTAATGCGCATGTAATCAATTAGCCAATTGTGACTAACATGGGAGAAGTTCCCACAAGCTTCCCAGGCAAGCCCATGAGGGGTCGTGTCAATAATGGCCCTTAGGAGATTCATCTCTAGATACAAAGATCAGTGTTGACAATTCTTGAAAGTGCTCACTAAAGTAACCAAAAATGAAGGCAACATCAATTCCAAGGAACACCCTTGGAACAAAGATTGCCAAAAGGCATGAGATGAACTTAAAAAGTACCTAACCCACTTGCTGACACTTCGGCAACCCAAGGAAGGAGAACCTCTCATCCTCTACCTCACAGTTACTGAGAAAGCAGTAAGTTCGGTATTTGTGAGGGAAGAATGAGGAAAATAGTGGTCAATAAACTATGTCAGCAAGTCTTTGCACGATGCCTATGTTAGGTACCCACTACTGCAAAAAGCCATCTATGCCTTAGTTATGCAAAGTGGGAGACTCTGGGCCTATTTCCAAGGACATTCTATTACAGTATGAAGTAACCTACCTTTTCGGGAAGTCATGAAAAAGGTGGACCACTCGAGCTGGCTGTTAAAATGGTGTATTGAGCTTGATGAGTACGATATCATGTATGAAGGAAGAAAGGCCATAAAAGGCCAGGCTTTGGCAGATTTTATCGCCGAATTGCCCAAGATCGAGGATACCCTCGATGACCTCAGAGATGATGAACTCGAATGGGCATTTTTTGTAGATGGTGCTTCAGGATCAAAACACCAGGGAGCTGGCATAATGCTTTGAGGCCCTAAAGGAATGGAAGTGTTGAAAGCTATCAAGTTTGGATTCCAAGTCACCAACAACATCACTAAATATGAAGTCCTCATAGTAGAATTATGATTGGCAAAAAGAGTTAGTGTGAAGAATCTAAAGGCTTATAGTGACTCACAATTGGTGGTTTGGTAGGCGACGAGGGAATATGGCGCCAAAGATCCTAGCCTGGAAAAATACCATGACCTTATCAGAAACCTAATCCAAGAATTTGACAAGGTAAAGATAGAAAAGTGTCCTCGAAGAGAGAACATAGAAGCAGACGTAGTGGCTAAGTCAATATAGCCCACCGAAGTACTTGATCAGCCGAGCATAGCCATAATGGCTTTCGTGACACTGAACAAGGGGTGGAAAGATTTTCTAAAGGAATGTCTAATTAGTTTACCTTTATGCAAGGACCCTAAGGAAGTTGTGAAGGTACAGAGGCACTTAGGGAGGTACTTCATGATTAGGGAAGAATTGTACCAACAAGGGTACACAAAATCCCCTACAAAGATGTATAAGTGAAGAGATGCTGAAGTAGTCCAGAAAGAAGTTCATGAAAAAGTCTGTGCTTCCCACATCGGGACTGACACCCTTGCAGGAGTACTACTTTAACAAAGATATTTTTGGCCCACTCTAAGGAAGGATGCATGGCAGTTTATCAAATGATGCAAAAAGTGCCAACAGCATATGCCAATCCAATTAGCACCTTCAGAAACAATCACTTCAGCTAACTATCCTTGCCCCTTCAAAATTTGGGGAATTGACCTCATGGGTCTTCTCCCAACAGCCCCTAGAGGAGTGAAGTTTTGTGTCATTGTAGTGTTGGGTTTCGGGAGCCAAACAGTGTAGCGTAATTTAACCAAAACCCTCCAGGATCCAAGTGAAACGGGGTAAACCAGGTGTTCAAAAATTTTCATACCTAATTTTTGGTTGAGATCTCTCGCTCAACTGTAGAGTGGAATCACAAAACCTAAACAGTTGATGTGTTCAAGCTCTCTATGGTATCCATACGAGCCTCTTGGGATCACCACGCTTCCACCACACCTTGGCAGATGTGTTTCTCTTGCGGTCGTAGTGCTAGCTTGCGTCCTTCAAGGAATTGCAAGAGAAGAGTGCGGTTGTCCTTTTGGGAGGCTACGACAAGGACACCTGCGAATTTCTCACTAAAATTTGTATTTATAGAGAGACTCAACTTCCAGGCCTAATGGGTTTCAAAGCCCTAATCCAATTAGGCTTTAATTTCGAGCTTAATAATGGCCCAACTATTGGGCCCATTATTAATATGAAATTATTGTGAAACCAAAACCCAAATTATTAGCCCATGCACTCTAATGATCCAAATAGCTCTATGTGTGCGACCCAATAGGTTCTTACCACATTGGCAATGATCATAAATCACATTTATGATCATAAGCAACGAGTGGTGTCTAGCAACACATCATTGCTACCCAAGTGACAAGATTGTCGGTGATTTGACTAAACCTTTATTATCATTACCGATATATGCCATTGTCCCTTTGTCCAAGATATCAAGACTAAGCACGAGACATGGAATGTGTCACTCTCGTATAGCCCAATCTTTGGTTTCATGATTACCGAGTAGACCAACTTAAACTGATGACATTGATATTGTATATCAACTCATCCGAGCATGGCCATGCATTTTCTAAGTCTCACTCTATCAAGGGGCCCGAAGATATCACTCCCGTTACATAGGAGGGACAAATCCCATCTTGATCATACAAATCCCTCCGCATGATATGTGACATACCCAATGACCTCCTTCAAGTTCACTTAGTTACGAGCAACAAAGGAAAGTATCAAAGTATGTGACTCACATGTAGGGAACCTTGATGATCTTAGGTCGAAGGACTACATATACCATGATCACTATGAGAATCACTTATGACACTCATATAACAATCCATGTAGTGTTCTCATGGTGGGTCGGTCCAGTACACAAGTTCTCCAACTTGTACCCATATGTAGACTACATATCTCATATTAGTCTCCACATATGCTAGTCATTATGTATTATTGCAACCCGCTCCACAATAATACTAGACTAGGGACGTTTGAGAATATCATTATTCTAGGGTTACAATTATGTTTATTGCGTTACGCAGAAACAGAACAACAAACATAATTGCTGGATTAATGCCTTAATAAAATATCATGACTCAATGTGCAAAAAATACAATCATCTCATGATTGGCTTTTGGGCACAACACTAACAATCTCCCACTTGCACTAAAAGCCAATCATCCATGTATCTAATACTGATGGACCTAGAATGGCTATCATGCTTCTGCTGCGTAAGGGGCTTTGTCAGTGGATCAGCAATGTTGCTGTCTGTTGAAGTCCTGCATATCCTTACATCACCCCTCTTGATGATCTCCCTGATGAGATGATAGCGTCGGAGTATGTGTTTGGATCGCTGGTGAGATCGAGGTTCCTTAGCCTGTGCGATTGCTCCATTGTTGTCACAATAGAGCTCTATCGGGTCGGCAATGCTTGGAACCACTCCAAGTTCAGTGATGAACTTCTTGATCCAAATTGCCTTCTTCGCAGCATCAGAGGTGGCAATGTACTCAGATTCTGTTGTAGAGTCAACTACTGTCTCTTGCTTTGAACTCTTCCAGCTCACAGCACCACCACCAATACAAAACACATAACCAGATTGCGATCTAAAATCATCCTTATCAGATTGGAAGCTTGCATCGGTGTAACCCCTTACAACGAGCTCATCTTCACCTCCAAAGACCAAGAATGCATCCTTAGTCCTTCGTAAGTACTTAAGGATGTTCTTAACAGCTATCCAGTGACTCTCACCGGGGTTCGATTGGTACCTACTCGTCATGGTCAAGGCATATGAGACATCGGGACGAGTACATATCATGGCATACATGATAGATCCAATTGCTGAGGCATATGGAATCTTACTCATGCGCTCTCTCTCCTCGGGTGTACTCGGACACTGAGATCTAGAAAGAGTTATACCATGTGACATGGGCAAGAATCCTTTCTTGGAATCTTGCATGCTAAACCTCTTTAGCACCTTGTCAATATATGTACTTTGACTTAGGCCAAGAAGCTTTCTAGATCTATCTCTATAGATCCTGATGCCTAACACATAGGTTGCTTCACCCAAGTCCTTCATAAAGAAACATTTCCTTAGCCAAGTCTTCACAGACTGTAGTATGTCATTCCCGATGAGTAGTATGTCATTCCCGATGAGTAGTATGTCATCTACATACAACACCAAGAAGACAATAGCGCTCCCACTAACCTTCTTGTAGACACAAGGTTCATCTTCATTTTTGATAAAACCAAACTCTTTGATTGCATCATCAAAATGAAGATTCCAACTTCGAGAAGCTTGCTTCAGTCCATAAATGGACCTTTGCAACTTGCACACTTTATTGGCATTCTCAGGAGTGACAAAACCCTCAGGTTGTGTCATGTACACATCCTCAAGTAGCTTTCCATTTAGGAATGCAGTTTTGACATCCATTTGCCATATCTCATAATCATAGTGTGCAGCAATAGCGAACAAAATTCGGATGGATTTAAGCATAGCAACTGGTGAAAAAGTTTCATCATAGTCAATACCATGAATTTGCTTGAAACCTTTTGCAACCAATCGTCCCTTAAAGGTAATCACATTACCATCCATGTCAGTTTTCTTCTTGAAAACCCATTTGCACCCTATGGGTTTTACCCCTTCAGGTGGGTCAACCAAAGTCCATACTTGGTTTTCATGCATGGATTCCATCTCGGATTTCATGGCCACTAGCCACTTCTCAGAGTCAGGCCCCGACATAGCTTGTTGGTAGGTTGTGGGCTCATCCTGATCCATAAGCATCACATCACCAGTGTGAGTCACGAGAAATCCATATCTCTTAAGCTCACGCCAAATCCTACTAGACCAACGTGAGCTATGTGCTATAGGAACAGACTCTTGAACCACAACATCTTGTGGTGTCTGTTCAGGTTCTATTTCAGGTTCGATGTCTCCTTGTTGTTCTTGAATTTCTTCAAGTTCTACTTTCCTCCCACTAGTTCCTTTAGAGATAAACTCTTTCTCTAAGAAGACACCAGTTCGAGCAACAAACACTTTTTGCTCAGAAGGATTGTAGAAATAGTAACCCTTTGTTTCTTTGGGATACCCAACAAAAAGGCATTTTTGAGATTTGGGCCCTAGTTTGTCAGAGGATTGACGTTTCACATAAGCGTCACAGCCCCAAATCTTCATAAAAGACAAATTGGGATGCCTCCCACTCCATATCTCATATGGTGTCTTTTGAACCGATTTAGATGGAACTCGGTTTAGTGTAAAAGCGGCTGTCTCTAGAGCATGTCCCCAAAAGGAGTTTGGAAGGTTAGCTTGACTCATCATAGAGCGAACCATGTCTAACAGAGTTCGATTTCTCCTTTCAGATACACCATTCCATTGAGGTGTACCTGGTGGAGTGAGTTGTGATACTATACCACACTCCTTCAGATAGTCAAGGAATTCTCGATCCAAGTACTCTCCACCTCGATCTGATCGAAGCACTTTGATACTCTTCCCGAGTTGATTCTCTACTTCATTCTTGAATTCTTTGAACTTTTCAAAGGATTCTGACTTGTGTCTCATGAGATACACATAGCCATATCTGCTGAAGTCATCAGTGAAAGTAATGAAGTATTGGAAACCTCCTCTAGCATGTGTAGACATAGGGCCACATACATCACTATGTATGAGTCCTAGTAAGTCATTAGCCCTTTCACTTTGCCCTATGAATGGGGCTTTGGTCATCTTGCCCAACAAACATGACTCACATGTCTCATATGATTCAAAATCAAATGAGTCCAAGAGTCCATCCTTATGGAGCTTGGATATGCGGGTCTCATTTATATGGCCCAAGCGACAGTGCCAGAGATAGGTCGGGTTCGAATCATTTAATCTAACCTTCTTGGTATTCACATTAAAGATTGGATCTTTGAGGTCTAGAACATTCAACCCATTGCTAAGTTGAGCACTGCCATAAAAGATTTCATTCAAATAAATAGAACAACATTTGTCCTTTATTATAAATGAAAAACCTTTCTTGTCCAAACAAGAAACAGAAATCAAATTTCTACTAATAGTAGGCACAAAGTAGTAGTTGTCTAATTCTAAAACTAATCCACTAGGTAAAGTGAGAACATAAGTCCCTACGGCTAAGGCAGCAACCCTTGCTCCATTTCCAACACGTAGGTCCACTTCACCTCGGGCCAATCTTCTACTTCTACTTAGATCCTGCACATTTGCACAAATGTGAGATCCACATCCAGTATCCAATACCCAAGATGAGGAAGTAGAAAAGTTAGCCTCTATAACAAAAATACCTGAAGTGGAAGTCTTACTTCCCTTTTCCTTAGCAAGTTCTTCAAGATAGAGCTTGCAGTTGCGCTTCCAGTGTCCAGGTTGCTTACAATGGAAGCACTCCCCTTCCTTTGCCACACCACCCTTTGGTTTCAGTGCAGCTGAAGAAGAACTAGCATTGGACTTTCCATTAGCTTTATCCTTCTTCTTGTTGGCTTTTCCCTTTCCTTTGCCCTTTTGAACCATCAAAATGGGCTTAGCCTTCTTAAGGTTTTGCTCAGCAGTTCTCAACATGTTGAGCAATTCAGGGAGGGACTTGTCAAGGTCATTCATGTTATAGTTCATGACGAACTGACTATAGCTTTCAGGCAACGATTGCAAGACTACATCAACAGCCAACTCTTTCTGAAGAGCAAATCCCAAACTCTCAAGATTCTCAATGTACCCAATCATCTTGAGCACATGAGGACCCACGGGACTTCCCTCAGACATCTTGCACTGAAACAATGCCTTAGAGGTCTCAAACCTCTCATGCCTAGCTTGCTCTTGGAAAAGCATTTTGAGATGGTCGATCATATCGAACCGCCCCATGTTCTCATGTTGCTTCTAAAGCTCAGATTCCATGGTAATAAGCATGAGGTAAGCAACATCCAAAGCATCATCAGAATGCCTTTTGTGAGCATCCCTTTCAGCTCTTAGAGCAGTGGCAGCAGGCTCATTCGCAATGGGCTGCTTTAGGACATAAGCCTTTCTCTCTTGCTTGAGGACTATCCTCAAGTTTTGGTACCATTTGAGAAAGTTGGTCCCATTCAGTTTTTCCCTCTCAAGGATGGATCGCAATGAAAGTGTGGATGTGTTTTGTGCCATGGTTATCTACAACAGTAAATATGTAGTGTAAGAGCCATGTATTTTAATTCATTTAAAAAGGACTTTTGTTAAACGATACTCCCACTATTTTCCTCAAAATAATAACCTTTGATATTATTTTGGAACACCTTAGCGTTAAGGTATTCTAGTGGGCCAAGATCCATATTGTTACCCACTCCGGGGTAGTCCAATTATGATGCCAAAACTGTGCATTTAGACTCCCAGGATTGGTAATGTTCTGTAGGCCATCAGAACACTACCCTTAGTGTGCATACCCAAGTGGCCCTCTTGGGCACTATGTAAATACATGTGTATTGGTCCAACCATCACACACATATTCACATTTCATGCACACCATGGAAGTAAAGAAGGAAAACACTAGCACAAGTCTTAGTTTTGGCTTCCACATATTAGGCAATCTTGTTAAGTTCTAGTGGCCAGCTACTGCACCTGTAACTTCAACTAATAAACTGTATCATTATAGCCTCATACCCCCCCTGTTTTCTTTGCTCCATTATGAAGTAGATACTTATAGAAAACCAAGGAATTTTTTTTTACATCAATAGCCTACCTATGGACCAAGTTATGGATTTTTTAAGTTGGTTACAAAATTCTGACCAAATGAACAGTAACTCAGCCAATTTTTCAACATCATAGCTTTGGCTACAAGGATCCAAATCCAGAAATTCCAAATTCCAGTTCAACCCCTAGATGTTATATAGATGTGGTCAAAATTTCATTCCAAGATTCATTCTACATAGGTAGATATTAAACTTTAGGTACATGGTCAAAATTCTGGCAACTTTTGGACCATTTTGGCCATACAAATTTTCCAAACCATGCAAACACTTCATTCACAAGGGGAAAGACCTCCAAGGCTATCCCATACATGTCCAATACACATATTAATTACATTCTCTTTCATCTAGCAACTTTATGTGTCCAAAACAGAATTTACAATTAATCAGCCTATCATTCACACTTAGACAGCTTTGCACCACATCACTAACATAGCCAAAACATTACTCAAATGTTCACATACTTGTCTCATCTTACATACACTATGTACATGCATACATGCACTACAATATGGTCATAACTCAGCTAAATACGCACCCTAGGTTACAGGAGGTCCTGAGACACAATGGACTCCAAAAATAGGATGCTGGACAGCTGCTGCACAACACAGTAAGTACCACCATTAAAAATACCAAATGTGCTCCTAAAATCACCAAAATTTCCAGATCACAACTAGACATATGGAAGTTCATGTACCTGAAATTTCAGATCAAAACTCAAACTACAAAGGGTTATTTTGAAGGTGATCTTTCAGCTGGACCTGAAATGACAGAATTGAGGGGAGTAAGTTTCATTGAGAAACTTAGTAAGGGTAACACTTGGTTTCTTAAGGTAATGTGATCCTCATTAAAACCTGCATCCAAAGACACTAAAACACAAAAAACACAATGCATATATACAAGATATAGCAACCAAATGCAGCAGCCAAACACAAACAACAAACACATGAAATGTGGCAGCAACATATACCATAGGTTAGTCCATAAAACACATAATAAACATAACCAAATCACTATGGCAGCCCTCCTCAAGCTAATGCTTGGTCTTAGGAGGATTTTAACAGTAGTTAGTACTAACTTTGGGCTCTAGAAACCCTCATTTTACTGCCATCTTTGTGCACTTCACACTAGGTCACAAAACCTTCAATAAGTGCACTCCCCTCACTAAGCTTGGTTCATCAAGCACATGGCTCTCTTCCAAACTTAGCCCTAGCTCCATGGATGTTTGAAAATTGTAGAAAACAGTCCATGAGAGCAAGAGAACCCTTACCAAAGTGGGTAGGCTGAAAATCAAGCTTGATCCTTGAAGTATCCAAGAAATAGCTCTAGTTTGCTTCCAATTGCTTCCTTTTGCCTTCAATTTCAATCAATTGCAAGTTTGAAGGTGTGGTGGCTATGGAGGAAGTATGGCTGTGTTCTTGGGCTGGGGGAGGACGAAAATGAGAGAGGGATAAGTGATTTGGCCACTTAAATGGCCTTAAATGAGCTTAAGGGCACCAAAACACACTTAAACAAGCTTAACCTTGCTTTATGTCATTTTCCTTCTCACTAATTATGGTTTCTTTGTCTTAAACTCATTGGTACACATGTGCCCAACATTTTTGACTAATTATCAAGTCATGGCTGCCTCCCCCATGGTGGGATAACCCCAAAATTCCACCCTTAGACTTAAGTCAAAAGCTTGAACACCTTAAGGTTTACAGTAGGACATTTAGGTCCTTATTGTCTTTAGTGTTTCCTTTGTCCAAACTTGTTTTCCATGAGCAATTTGGTCCTTCAATAGCACTTTCATACCACTTATATCCTTCCCATAACTCTCCAAGTCTCTTTCTTGAGAGTTTTGCAATTGAGCACCCGAATTTCCCAAACCTTACAAAAAAATCCATAGGTTGCTTGACAAACAAGCAATCCTTAAGGCTTTTCTTGGGGCCAAGTTACCAACTTGGAACACTTTTAAGGAGGTGTTGATCATGCCGTTTACCCCCCACACTTCAAAAACTATGGTGTGAATTACACAATATAATGGTTTTTAGCCATTATGACACACTTGTAATTCTCCCATTTTATGAGGTGGTAACACATATTTGACCACAACCTTCATCGGCTTTGGATTTTCTCTCAAGTTACAGTTGTTTAGGTAGGCAACTCCTTGCCAATTGCATCTTATGCAACTCTTGGATAGTTGGGTGAACAAAACTTGTCCAGGCTCATCGCATGAACTTAAGCCCAACTCTATGCCTCTAAGTCCCTAATCCTATTAGGATAACCTAGTTAAGTTGAACCCAAAGTTAGCAGTTAGCAGTTTGCATATCACTGTTATCCCATCGCGCCTTACCAAGATGAACATAGGTGCTTTGCTTTGGCAAACCCACATAATGTTGATCAAAGTCTTGACGAGTGCCAACATTTGGAAGGCATCACATTTAATGACTTAATATTTGTTTGAGAGATTTTTCTTTTGATCTCACCAATTTGTTAACTCTGGTTGTCTTATACATGCATCACATACCAATATAAAACATGCATCTCATGCTTACAAGAAAGTAAACGTGACATGGTTATAGCCCAAACTATGCGATATTCTCAAGCCAATGAGAATATCATAAAAGCCTAAGAAAAGAAAAGGGTCTTCACAAGCTCCTTCTCTTCCTTTCTTGGTTGCCCTTTTGTTGTCACCTCCTTGGACATACCACCTTGGATGATCCCATAATGTACCATTACATTAATAATAGAAACCTCGAGTTACATTCGAGGGGAGTAAGGTGAGAAAAGAATGTACAATGAGAGTAACAAGAGAAGGCACGACTCGCAGGCCGTATTTACAAGTACAACCAATCAAGGGCTATAACCATGCACCATGCTTCAACCATCAATCAGCATAACATGCCAAATCTCATTCAACAAATGCATGCCAATTTTTGTGAGTTGATTAACCAGTTTTATTTATGTGGCGCTTCGCATATGGCGGTCCCGCTGGCCGGTCAGTGGGCGGTGGTTCCGCTGACCGGTCAGCGGACGGGGTCAAGGGGAGCCGCCCTTGCGGGGGGTTGCGAGGGGGGCAGCGCCCCCCTGGCGCAAAAAATTGTCTTACAATTGCTTTGCCCGAGATCTTCTATTTCGAGCAAGTAGGCACCCGAGACTCCTCCATTCGAGCCACCAAAAATACCTTACTTTCGGTGCCCGAATAGGCCGAATCCGAACCAAGCTAGGGTTTTTGCAACTATTGCAAGAATCCTAATCCATATAGGTATCTCATACCTATCAATTTTGGGTTAATCTCATTAACCAATTAGTGTCATTTCTTCATATATGTCATATGTTCATTACGAGTTCCGGTTTCATGCATCATGAATCAATCTAATTAATCATGGCCGAAAGCAACCGAACACATAACATCATGCGATTCAACATTCAATCCCGATTTAGGGTTTCACCAGTAGCTCTGATACCACTGTTGGGTTTCGGGAGCCAAACAGCGCAGCGGAATTTAACCGAAACCCTCCAGGATCCAAGTGAAACGGGGTAAACCGGGTGTTCAAAAATTTTCATACCTAATTTTTGGTTGAGATCTCTCACTCAACTGTAGAGTCGAATCACAAAACCTGAACAGTTGACGTGTTCAAGCTCTCTATGGTATCCACACGAGCCTCTCGGGATCACCACGCTTCCACCACGTCCCGGCAGATGCGTTTCTCTTGCGCTCGCAGTGCTAGCTTGCGTCCTCCAAGGAATTGCAAGAGAAGAGTGCGGCTGTCCTTTTGGGAGGCTAGGGCAAGGAGACCTGTGAATTTCTCACTAAAAGTTGTATTTATAGTGAGACTCAACTTCCAGGCCTAATGGGTTTCAAAGCCCTAATCCAATTAGGCTTTAATTTCGGGCTTAATAATGGCTCAACTATTGGGCCCATTATTAATACGAAATTATTGTGAAACCATAACCCAAATAATTAGCCCATGCACTCTAATGATCCAAATAGCTCTATGTGTGCGACCCAATAGGCTCTTACCACATTGGCAATGATCATAAATCACATTTATGATCATAAGCAATGAGCGGTGTCTAGCAACACATCATTGCTACCCAAGTGACAAGATTGTCGGTGATTCGACTAAACCTTTATGATCATCACCGATATATGCTATTGTCCCTTTGTCCAAGATATCAAGACTAAGCACGAGACATGGAATGTGTCACTCTCGTATAGCCCAATCTTTGGTTTCTTGATTACCGAGTAGACCAACTTAAACTGATGACATTGATATCGTATATCAACTCATCCGAGCATGGCCATGCATTTTTCTAAGTCTCACTCTATCAAGGGGCCCGAAGATATCACTCCCGTTACATAGGAGGGACAAATCCCATCTTGATCATACAAATCCCTCCGCATGATATGTGACATACCCAATGACCTCCTTCAAGTTCACTCAGTTACGAGCAACAAAGGAAAGTATCAAAGTATGTGACTCACATGTAGGGAACCTTGATGATCTTAGGTCGAAGGACTACATATACCATGATCACTATGAGAATCACTTATGACACTCATATAACGATCCATGTAGTGTTCTCATGGTGGGTCGGTCCAGTACACAAGTTCTCCAACTTGTACCCATATGTAGACTACATATCTCATATTAGTCTCCACATATGCTAGTCGTTATGTATTATTGCAACCCGCTCCACAATAATACTAGACCAGGGATGTTTGAGAATATCATTATTCTAGGGTTACAATTATGTTTATTACGTTACGCAGAAACAGAACAACAAACATAATTGCTGGATTAATGCCTTAATAAAATATCATGACTCAATGTGCAAAAATACAATCATCTCATCATTGGCTTTTTTGGCACGACACTAACAAATGGAACCTTAGAACACTTCCAATCTAAGGCATTCAAGCCTTTACTTGTGTTATTTTACATGCTAGCAAGTGGATCCTAGGGTATTGCCATAAAACTTGGTGCATTTTTGGGTTCTAATGCACTGAGGTTCTTCCTTAGCCTCATTTAAGAAAACTATCCAACATGGCAAATAAGACTATTCCAGCAGAAGGATGTCAGGTTCTTAAAAAAGAATTTAAGCTACTAGTTGATGCTCAGTGGCATCCTCGGTTTATGGCATGTTGGCCTGAAGGGGAGACTTCCGATGAGAAGATATCTATAAGACTTTGAAGAACATGGGTTAGGATCTCCCCAGAAAGTGTTTCCAGGGGAGGAGCCTCCAATGCCCAAGTCAATATACGGGAGAGCAGTGGTTAAGAGTAGAGAGTAGGAAAGAGGGAGTCCTGTTGTTCTTACCAAGGACCCTCCTAAGTATTTATAGGATGGTTGAGGGAAAAGGCTATTTTACATAGCCTATCTAAGGGAGATTACTATCTTCAAAGCTCAACTGAAGGCAGGTCTTCGCTATCCACCACCGAAGGTGGTTTCACACTTCTGCCAATTTTGATGGCATAGCCGTCAACTAGATGCCTCTGAACTCCTATGCCTACTTCAATGCCTTCCTGTGCATGTGTGGAGTTTTCAAAATTTTCCCATGTTTTGTCTTATTTCTCCAATACTACAAACTTCACCCTATCCTGGAGGGGGATTCTACTTCTTGCTCCCTCAAGGATCCAGAAGCAAGAAATTTACTTTAACCTTCGACACCAAAGATAGCTAGCAAGTGTGGCAGAAAAAGTAATTCTTCATGGAGATTGATGAGAAGTGGGTAGATCTTCCCACTCACTAGGCTTCGGGTACCCTAGCCACTAATGTAGTAGACCCAAGAAAGCTATAAACTTTAGGACTGGAGTCTTAATTTAAGGAGTTCGATAGCGATGTCTGGGCTGTCGTTGGCTGGGATGCCGACGTACCTCTGCGCTCTCTCAACCCCTTCCCCATTAGATGGAGCTTTATGACCGAGGAGGTTTTTTGGGAGCTTGGGGTAATCAAAAAACATGTCATAGATAAAGATATGCTGAAGCCCTTGGTAGATGCGAAGAAAGCGTCGCTTGTTCTACTCCTTTGGGGTGAACTCTCTTATCCTGGCCTCATAAAAAGTGAGTTGTTCCTTAAATCATAGACTTAGAATTTTTTATACTTATAAAGATATTTTTACTTTTGCAAAGATGGGCAACAAGTTTACAGCTTTTTACAAGAGCCTATTGCTTGGCTAGGCTGAGAAAGAGGAGTAGCAAAAGAAGAAGGCACCCAAGAGGAAGAAGGTGCCAGTTGGATCGTCCTTGGTACTGAATTTGAAGAAAAATAAGGGGGACTCCTTTCTTCCTCCCCCCGAAGATCAAGCTGAGGCACTGGATCAAACGACCATGCATGCTGACCCGTCCTCAAAGCCAGCCATGTACTCAAGCCCTCTAAGTCCCAATCCTGCTATCGAGGCATTTGGGACTTCATTTGGGGAGATTTTAGCCAAAGAGGCTCAGGAGAGATGAAGATGGAAGGGCAAGGATATTCCTGTTGAAGTGCTAGATTTCAGTGAGTCTGATGAAGAGGGCGCTGAACTTCCACCAGGTTTGTCTCTTAGCCAATCATATATCAGTTTGGGATTTTTTAGTATTTTAGACCTTGTAGATGAATGGCTAAGAACTAATGGAATAATGGATCTGCGGCGTGACTTTGCAGAGGACAAGGCCCGATCGGTATGGATGACTGACCACCTTCAGTGGAGGACCATTCGGGACTCCAAGATCCTGAAGGACAAGGTCCCAAGAAAGCCCTTCTAGACCTTTGTTGAGGACATGGACCTGTTCTCTAAAGATAGTCAGAAGATGGCCCTCAGATGGCGAGGGGCATTATAACCAATGCCACCTTCCAAACTTTAATTGAGGAGTGCCCTAATAAGGAGGTCCTTACCTATCGGAAGCCAAGCATGTTGCCCAGGTAAACCTTAGCCCTTAAAACTTAGAAAAAATTTTAAGTTTCTATTGGTTGTGACCCATATTCAAAGTTTTCTTTTTTTTTTTTCGTAGCTGTTGGCGTGTAGAGGATACATTTGGGCCTAGGCAGCAAAATAGTCTTCAGTCCGAAGTCAGTCGGAGGAGAACTTGGCCAAGGCCAAGGAACTGTTTGCGAGCTCAATTATTAAATATGGCCACCTTAGCAAAATTGCCAAAGAGGACTTGGCTAACCTCTGGTAGGAAGTGTTGAATAGCCAGAAGTGGCTAGTCGAGGAGTTCATCTCCAAAATTTCTGACTTCGGCGCGAAGGTTGTGGAGCTGTCTTCAAAGGGTGAGGCCCTTCAGAAGGAAAAGGAAGATGCTGCTGCCGATCTCAAGAAAGCATTAAGGATCAATGCTGAATTTCTTGCTGAGATCGAGCAGCTGAGCAAGGAAAAAACGAAGAAGAAAAAGAGATTAGAGAAGGATGTCGAAGCATTGAAGAAAGAGCTGCAGGATTTGAAGACTAAAAGGGTAAAGTCAGATGAGGCAACCAAGTCCTCATTCCAAAATGGCTTCTACATTGGCCGTCATCAAGTCCTTTCCTAGTACCCGGACCTTGACATCTTCTTTCTAAGGGCCCTCGGCATCCCCGAAGGTCATTCTTCATCCTGGTCGAGAATTGAGTACTTCAAATTTCCAACTCCTCCACCTTCGGTTGTTGATGATGAGGATGATGATGTCGTCGAAGATGATGATGGTGAGGGTGCTATTACCGAGAAACTCTTCCACCTTCAGTGTTTAACCATCTTCGATGATGAGCTCTTTCGGTTGTGTATTATCCTTAAAAGATACTATCAAGGATTCACAGCCTTAGTCTCTCCAAAAGCAATATCTTGTTATCCTTGGTGAGTAATGGATATCATCCTAAGTGTTTAAGAATAGAATCAACCATATTTGGCTAGCCACACTTAGGGTCAACCATCTTTAGTCACCCATCTTCGGAAGACTTGCTTTATGCAGAAATAGTTAAGTACCTTTGGGATCAACTATGTTCAGTTAACCACCTTTGGTAAAACTTGCTTTGTACTAATATACTTAAGTACCTTTGGGATCAACTACATTCGGTCGACCACCTTCAGTAAAACTTCTACAATACTACTCAGGCACTTTCGGAAGTAACAACATTTGGTCCACCTCCTTCGCATACTCTACACAATTTTCACCTAAAATTTTTCTAAGTGTAGAATTTTTTTAAATAGTCTGAATGCCATGTGTTTTTCAACTCTTCTCCTTCGGTATTTCCGAGCTTATAGACTCCTGGCTGAACTTCCTCTAAGACCAAATAAGGTCCTTCCTAATTTGGCTGAAGTATGCCATAAGATGGTCTTTGGGGTTCCAGTTCACCCTTTTGGAGAACTAGGTCTCCTTTCTTGATCCCTTTAGGCTTTAAATGCAAGTTTGCAGAAGAGGCTACCCTCTATTGAAAAAGCTTTTCTTCTGAGTTCGGCCATCTCTTTATGTTCATCAATCATATCTAACTTGGTCCTTCAACCGAGGTTGTTCCTTTCTTCGTCGAACACTTGCATTCTAATAGATGGTTGCACGACCTTGATAGGGATAATGGCCTCAGTGCAAAGATGAGTGAGAAAGGTGTCTCACTCGTGGCCCTTTTGGGAGTTGTTTGCTAACTCCACAGCATGCTCGGGAGTTCTCCCGGCCATTTCCCCTTTACCTCTTTCAACCTCTTTTTTAGACCCACTTTTATAGTCCTATTAGACACTTTAACTTGTACATTGCTCTGAGGATGGGCAACTGGGGCAAAGTGTAATTTTATCGTGAGGTTGGTTGTGAATTCCTAAAATCTCTTATTAGTGAATTGGGAACCATTATCTGCTACTATCACTCTCGGCACACCAAATCTACATATGATGCTCTTCTAGACAAATCTCTATATGTCCTCTACTGAAATTGCTGCCAAAGGCTCTGCCTCGATCCAATTAGTGAAATAATCTACTACGACTACGTAGAACATCACTTCTCCTGGAGTCATTGGGAGAGGCCCAACGAGGTCAATACGCCAAATAGCAAAGGGGAAAGGATAGTTTGCTGAAGTTATCACTTCCGAGAGTATTCTATAAATGGGTGCGTGTCTCTGGCACTTGTCACATTTTTGGACAAACTGCCTCACATCATTCCTTATAGTAGGCCAGAAATATGTACCCTTGTCGGTACAATTCTTCCTCGATCAAGGACTATCTACCTAAGTGCTTTTGCACTCTTGTAGCTTCAATAGGGTCTTCAGGAAGTTCCAAAGTAGCGAGATATCTCTTGATAGGATCCTTCCATCCTCTACTCGAGGTTGCCAAAGGCATTATTGCTATGCTCAATTGATCTAGTACTTTGGTGGACCCCTTTAATTTGGCCAAAGTATCCGCTTCCATATTATCTCATCGGCATATGTTTTCTATCTACACTCTGTTGAATTTTTGGATAACCCTTTTTATGAGATCATGGTGCTTTGCCAAGTTCAAGTCACTTGCCCCATACTCGTCTACCATCTGTCTGACCACAAGCTGAGAATTGCTGTGGGCTTCAGATTTTTCACGCCAACTCTTTTTGCCAATCGTAAGCTTGCTATGAGGGCCTTATATTCGGCAATGTTATTATTAGTGTTGTGCCCAAAAGCCAATCATGAGATGATTGTATTTTTTGCACATTGAGTCATGATATTTTATTAAGGTATTAATCCAGCAATTATGTTTGTTGTTTTGTTTCTGCGTAACATAATAAACATAATTGTAACCCTAGAATAATGATATTCTTAAACGTCCCTGGTCTAGTATTATTGTGGAGCGGGTTGCAATAATACATAACGACTAGCATATGTGGAGACTAAAATGAGTTATGTAGTCTACATATGGGTACAAGTTGGAGAACTTGTGTACTGGACCGACCTACCATGAGAACACTACATGGATCATTATATGAGTGTCATAAGTGATTCTCATAGTGATCATGGTATATGTAGTCCTTCGACCTAAGATCATCAAGGTTCCCTACATGTGAGTCACATACTTTGATACTTTCCTTTGTTGCTCGTAACTGAGTGAACTTGAAGGAGGTCATTGGGTATGTCACATATCATGCGGAGGGATTTGTATGATCAAGATGGGATTTGTCCCTCCTATGTAACGAGAGTGATATCTTCGGGCCCATTGATAGAGTAAGACTTAGAAAAATGCATGGCCATGCTCGGATGAGTTGATATACGATATCAATGTCATCAGTTTAAGTTGGTCTACTTGGTAATCAAGAAACCAAAGATTGGGCTATACGAGAGTGACACATTCCATGTCTCATGCTTAGTCTTGATATCTTGGACAAAGGGACAATGGCATATATTGGTAATGATCATAAAGGTTTAGTCAAATCACCGACAATCTTGTCACTTGGGTAGCAATGATGTGTTGCTAGACACCGCTCATTGCTTATGATCATAAATGTGATTTATGATCATTGCCAACGTGGTAAGAGCCTATTGGGTCGCACACATGGAGCTATTTGGATCATTAGAGTGCATGGGCTAATTATTTGGGTTATGGTTTCACTTTAATTTCGTATTAATAATGGGCCCAAGAGTTGAGCCATTATTAAGCCCGAAATTAAAGCCTAATTGGATTAGGGCTTTGAAACCCATTAGGCCTGGAAGTTGAGTCTTACTATAAATACAACTTTTAGTGAGAAATTCGTAGGTCTCCTTGCCCTAGCCTCCCAAAAGGACAGCCGCACTCTTCTCTTGCAATTCCTTGGAGGACGCAAGCTAGCACTGCGAGCGCAAGAGAAACGCATCTGCCGGGACGTGGTGGAAGCGTGGTGATCCCGAGAGGCTCGTGTGGATACCATAGAGAGCTTGAACATGTCAACTGTTCAGGTTTTGTGATTCGACTCTACAGTTGAGTGAGAGATCTCAACCGAAAATTAGGTATGAAAATTTTCAAACACCCGGTTTACCCCATTTCACTTGGATCCTGGAGGGTTTCGGTTAAATTCCGCTGCACTGTTTGGCTCCCGAAACCCAACAGTGGTATCAGAGCTACTGGTGAAACCCTAAATCGGGATTAAATGTTGAATCGCATGATGTTATGTGTTCGGTTGCTTTTCGGCCATGATTAATTAGATTGATTCATGATGCATGAAACCGGAACTCGTAATGAACATATGACATATATGAAGAAATGACACTAATTGGTTAATGAGATTAACCCAAAATTCATAGGTATGAGATACCTATATGGATTAGAATTCTTGCAATAGTTGCAAAAACCCTAGCTTGGTTCGGATTTGGCCTATTCGGGCACCAAAAGTAATGTATTTTTGGTGGCTCGAATGGAGGCGTCTCGGGTGCCTACTTGCTTGAAATAGAAGATCTCGGGCAAAGCAATTTTAAGACAATTTTTTGCATTGGGGGGTGCTGCCCCCTTCGGAACCCCCAGCAAGGGCGGCTCCCCTCGACCCCGTCCGCTGACAGGTCAGCGGAACCACCACCTGCTGACCGGCCAGCGGGGCCGCCATATGCGAAGCGACACATAAATAAAACTGGTTAATCAACTCGCGAAAATTGGCATGCATTTGTTGAATGAGATTTGGCATGTTTTGCTGATTAATGGTTGGAGCATGGTGCTTGGTTATAGCCCTTGATTGGTTGTACTTGTAAATACGGCCTGCGAGTCATGCCTTCTCTTGTTACTCTCATTGTACATTCTCTTCTCACCTTACTCCCCTAAAATATAACTCGAGGTTTCTATTATTGATGTAATTGTACATTATGGGATCATCCAAGGTGGTATGTCCAAGGTGGTGACAACAAAAGGGGCAACCAACAAAAGAAGAGAAGGAGCTTGTGAAGACCCTTTTCTTTACTTAGGCTTTTATGATATTCTCATTAGCTTGAGAATATCGCGTAGTTTGGGTTATAACCAAGTATGGACTTTGCTTGACCCACCTGAAGGGGTAAAACCCATACGGTGCAAATGGGTTTTCAAGAAGAAAACTGTAATGGATGGTAATGTGATTACCTTTAAGGGACGATTGGTTGCAAAAGGTTTCAAGCAAATTCATGTTATTGACGATGATGAAACTTTTTCACCAATTGTTATGCTTAAATCCATTCGAATTTTGTTTGCTATTGCTGCACACTATGATTATGAGATATGGCAAATCGATGTCAAAACTGCATTCCTAAATGGAAAGCTACTTGAGGATGTACACATGACACAACCTGAGGGTTTTGTCACTCCTGAGAATGCCAATAAAGTGTGCAAGTTGCAAAGGTCCATTTATGGACTGAAGCAAGCTTCTCAAAGTTGGAATCTTCATTTTGATGAAGCAATCAAAGAGTTTGGTTTTATCAAAAATGAAGATGAACCTTGTGTCTACAAGAAGGTTAGTGGGAGCGCTATTGTCTTCTTGGTGTTGTATGTAGATGACATACTACTCATCGGGAATGACATTCCTGAGCTACAATCTGTGAAGACTTGGCTAGGGAAATGTTTCTCTATGAAGGACTTGGGTGAAGCAGCCTATGTGTTAGGCATCAGGATCTATAGAGATAGATCTAGAAAGCTTCTTGGCCTAAGTCAAAGTACATACATTGACAAGGTGCTAAAGAGGTTTAGCATGCAAGATTCCAAGAAAGGATTCTTGCCCATGTCACATGGTATAACTCTTTCTAGATCTCAGTGTCCGAGTACACCCGAGGAGAGAGAGCGCATGAGTAAGATTCCATATGCCTCAGCAATTGGATCTATCATGTATGCCATGATATGTACTCGTCCTGATGTCTCATATGCCTTAAGCATGACGAGTAGGTACCAATCGAACCCCGGTGAGAGTCACTGGACAGCTGTTAAGAACATCCTTAAGTACTTACGAAGGACTAAGGATGCATTCTTGGTCTTTGGAGGTGAAGATGAGCTCGTTGTAAGGGGTTACACCGATGCAAGCTTCCAATCCGATAAGGATGATTTTAGATCGCAATCTGGTTATGTGTTTTGTATTGGTGGTGGTGCTGTGAGCTGGAAGAGTTCAAAGCAAGAGACAGTAGCTGACTCTACAACAGAATCTGAGTACATTGCCACCTCTGATGCTGCGAAGGAGGCAGTTTGGATCAAGAAGTTCATCACTGAACTTGGAGTGGTTCCAAGCATTGCCGACCCGATAGAGCTCTATTGTGACAACAATGGAGCAATCGCACAGGCTAAGGAACCTCGATCTCACCAGCGATCCAAACACATACTCCGACGCTATCATCTCATCAGGGAGATCATCGAGAGGGGTGATGTAAGGATATGCAGGACTTCAACAGACAGCAACATTGCTGATCCACTGACAAAGCCCCTTACGCAGCAGAAGCATGATAGCCATTCTAGGTCCATCGGTATTAGATACATGGATGATTGGCTTTTAGTGCAAGTGGGAGATTGTTAGTGTTGTGCCCAAAAGCCAATCATGAGATGATTGTATTTTTTGCACATTGAGTCATGATATTTTATTAAGGCATTAATCCAGCAATTATGTTTGTTGTTTTGTTTCTGCGTAACGTAACAAACATAATTGTAACCCTAGAATAATGATATTCTCAAACGTCCCTAGTCTAGTATTATTGTGGAGCGGGTTGCAATAATACATAACGACTAGCATATGTGGAGACTAATATGAGATATGTAGTCTACATATGGGTACAAGTTGGAGAACTTGTGTACTGGACCGACCCACCATGAGAACACTACATGGATCGTTATATGAGTGTCATAAGTGATTCTCATAGTGATCATGGTATATGTAGTCCTTCGACCTAAGATCATCAAGGTTCCCTACATGTGAGTCACATACTTTGATACTTTCCTTTGTTGCTCGTAACTGAGTGAACTTGAAGGAGGTCATTGGGTATGTCACATATCATGCGGAGGGATTTGTATGATCAAGATGGGATTTGTCCCTCCTATGTAACGGGAGTGATATCTTCGGGCCCCTTGATAGAGTAAGACTTAGAAAAATGCATGGCCATGCTCGGATGAGTTGATATACGATATCAATGTCATCAGTTTAAGTTGGTCTACTCGGTAATCAAGAAACCAAAGATTGGGCTATACGAGAGTGACACATTCCATGTCTCGTGCTTAGTCTTGATATCTTGGACAAAGGGACAATGGCATATATCGGTGATGATCATAAAGGTTTAGTCGAATCATCGACAATCTTGTCACTTGGGTAGCAATGATGTGTTGCTAGACACCGCTCATTGCTTATGATCATAAATGTGATTTATGATCATTGCCAATGTGGTAAGAGCCTATTGGGTCGCACACATAGAGCTATTTGGATCATTAGAGTGCATGGGCTAATAATTTGGGTTTTGGGTTCACAATAATTTCGTATTAATAATGGGCCCAATAGTTGAGCCATTATTAAGCCCAAAATTAAACCCTAATTGGATTAGGGCTTTGAAACCCATTATGCCTGGAAGTTGAGTCTCACTATAAATACAACTTCTAGTGAGAAATTCATAGGTCTCCTTGGCCTAGCCTCCAAAAAGGACAGCCGCACTCTTCTCTTGCAATTCCTTGGAGGACGCAGGCTAGCACTGCGAGCGCAAGAGAAACGCATCTGCCGGGACGTGGTGGAAGCGTGGTGATCCTGAGAGGCTCGTGTGGATACCATAGAGAGCCTGAACACGTCCAATTGTTCAGGTTTTGTGATTCGACTCTACAGTTGAGTGAGAGATCTTAACCAAAAATTAGGTATGAAAGTTTTTGAACACCCGGTTTATCTTGTTTCACTTGGATCCTGGAGGGTTTTGGTTAAATTTCGCTGCGCTGGTTGGCTCCCGAAACCCAACACTTGGCCCATTAGAATACCTTAACACTGAGGTGTTCCAAAATAATATTGAGGGTTATTATTTGAGGAAAATAATGGGAGCATCATTTAATAAAAGTCCTTATTAAATGAATTAAAATACATGGCTCTTACCACTGCATATTTACTGTTGTAGATAACCATGGCACAAAACATATCGACACTTTCATTGTGATCGATCCTTGAGAAGGAAAAACTGAATGGGACCAACTTTCTCAAATGGTACCGAAACTTTAGGATAGTCCTCAAGCAAAAGAAAAAGGCTTATGTCCTAGAGCAGCCCATTCTGAATGAGCCTACTACCACTACTCCAAGAGCTGAAAGGGATGCTCACAAGAGGCATTCTGATGTTGCTTTGGATGTTGCATGCCTCATACTTATTACCATGGAATTTGAGCTTCAGAAGCAACATGAGAACATGGGGGCGTTCAATATGATCGAACATCTCAAAATGCTTTTCCAAGAGAAATCTAGGCATGAGAGGTTTGAGACGTCTAAGGCATTATTTCAGTGCAAAATGTCTGAGGGAAGTCCCGTGGGTCCTCATGTGCTCAAGATGATTGGGTACATTGAGAATCTTGAGAGTTTAAGGATTTACAACTTTAGTCTATTTGAAGGTCTCACAACCATCTTCGGTCGACCTTCCTCGGAAAGGCATGCCTTTTAAAAATAATTAAGTAGCTTTGGGACCAACCATGTTCAGTCGGCTATCTTCAGAGAAACTTGTGTAAAAAATAGTTAATTGCCTTTGGCACCAACAATGTTCAGTCAATCACCTTCGGTAAAAACTGTACAATTTCACACATGCACATTTGGCAACAATCACATTCTGTTTGCCTCCCTCAAAAGCAACCACATTCAGTCAATCAACCTCTGCAAAAGGTGTACAATTTCACACATGCACTTTCAGCAACCACCACATTCGGTTAGCCTCCCTAGGCGTCTTTTGCACAATTTTGTAGCCAGAAAATTTTTTCAAGTGTAAAATTTTTTCAAAGAGTCTAAATGCCTTGTATCACTGAGCTTGTTGACTCCTGGTCGAACTTCCTCCCAATTTGCCCAAAGTACTCCATAGGATGGTATTTGGGCTTTGAATTCAGCCTTTCGGAGAATGAGGTCCCCTTTCTTGATTCCTTTACGCTTGACATGTAAGATTGAAGCAACGGCTACTCTCTGCTGAAAAGCTTTTCTTTTAAGCTTGACCATCTCTCTATGCTCGTCAATCAGATCCAACTTGGTTCTTGAATTGAGGTTGTTCCCTTCTTTCATCGAACACTTATATCCTTACCGATGGCTGTATGACCTTGACAGGGATAATGGCCTCCGTACCGAAGATGAGTCAGAAGGGCGTCTCACCTGTGGCCTTTCTAGGAGTTGTTCGATAGCTCCACAGCACACTCGGAAGTTCTTCTAGCCATTTTTCCTTTGCTTCCTTCAACCTCTTTTTAAGACCATATTTTATCATTCTGTTGGACACTTCAACTTGTCCATTGCTCTGAGGATGGGCAACCGGGGCAAAGTGCACTTTTATCCTGAGGTTGGCTATGAATTCTTGGAAACCTTTATCAGTGAACTAGGAACCATTATCAACTACTATCATGCTCAGTACACTGAATCAACATATGACGTTCTTCCAGACAAATCTTTGTATGTCCTTTTGCCGATTGCTACTAAAGGCTCTACCTCGATCCATTTGGTAAAATAGTCTACTACGACTACGCAGAACTTTACTCCTCCAGGAACTATTGGGAGAGGCCCAATGAGGTCAATGCCCTAGACTGTGAAGGGGCAACAATAGTTTGCCGAAGTTATCAGTTCCGAGGGTAGCCTCTGGATGGGAGCATGTCTCTAGCATTTGTCACATTTCTGGACAAGTTGCCTTGCATCCTTCCTCAAGGTAGGCCAAAAATCTCCTTGGTGGAGTAGTACCCTGGCAAGGGCATCAGTTCCTATGCGGGAACCACAGGCCCCCTCATGGACTTTTTTGAGCACCGTCTCCACGTCCTCTTCGCTGACACCCCTTTGTAACAAACTTGTGTACCCTTGTCGGTACAACTCTTCTCCAATCAGGAAGTATCTTCCTGAGTGCTTTTGCACTTTCCCAGCTTCAAGAAGATCTTTGGGAAGTTCCGAAGTTGTGAGGTATTTCTTGATAAGATCTTTCCACCCTATACCCGAGGTTGTTATGCACATTATTGATATGCTTGGCTGATACAGTACTTTGGTGGACACCTTTGATTTGGCCAGATTATCTACTTCCACATTATCTCATCATGGTACATTTTTTATATGTACCGTGTCGAACTCCTGGATGAGCTTTTTCACGAGATCATGGTACTTCGCCAAGTTTGGGTCCTTTGCCCTGTAGTGCCCCACCATTTGTCGAACCACTAGTTGTGAATTTCCGTGGGCCCTCAGATTCCTCACACCTACTCTTTTTTCCAGTCGCAAGCTTGCTATAAGGGCTTCATATTCAGCGACATTGTTGGTGACATTGAATCCAAATTTGATGGCCCTCATAGCTTCCATATCTTCAGGTCCGCAGATGATTATTCCAGCTCTCTGGTGTTCGGATCCTGAGGCACCATTAATAAATAATGTCCATTCAGGCTCATCATTTCTAAGGTCTTCTAGACTACTTTCGATTTTAGGTACCTTGGCGATGAAGTCTGCTAGTGCTTGGGCTTTTATTGCATTTTTTGGCTTATAGATGATGTCATATTCACTGAGTTCGATGCACCACTTTGATAATCTTCTCGAATGGTCTACCTTCTCTATGACAACCCGAAGAGGTAGGTTACTTCGAACAATGATACGGTGGCCCTAGAAGTAAGGTCGCAGCCTTCTACTTGCCAGCACTAAGGCATGGATGGCCTTTTGTAGAAGAACCTAACTTCGGCACCATGCAAGGGCTTACCCACATAGTATACTGGCCATTGCTTTCCTCCCTTTTCCTTTACCAGCACCGAACTTATTGCCTTTTTTGTGACAGCAAGGTAGAGGATGAGGGGTTCTTTTTCCCGTGGCTGCCGGAGTGTCGATAGATAGGTTAGGTAGCTTTTGAGCTCCTCCCAAGCCTTCTAGCAATCTTTGTTCCAAGGGTGTTCCTCAAGACCGAAGTTACCTTCATTTTTTGTTGCTCTGGTAAGCACTTTAGAGAATGGTCGGTACCGGTCCTCGTATCTAGAGATGAATTTGCTAAGGCCATTATTCTCCCAGTAAGCCTTTGCACATTGTTGGTCGTTGTGGGAGTTTGGAATCCTAGCAAGGCCTTAACATTTTCTGGGTTGACATTGGTACCTCTTTCAAATACCATAAACCTGAGGAATTTGCCAGCCGTTACCCTGAACAAACATTTCTTGGGGTTAAGACGGATCCCAAATTTCTGAAGCGAGCAGAATGTTTCTTCCAAGTCTACGATATGACTGCCAAGCTGTTTGCTCTTGACTGTCATATCATAGACATATACTTCCATATTTCTCCCAATTTGGGAACTGAATACCTTGTTCATCAGCCTTTGGTACGTTGCTCTCGCAATTTTAAGGCCGAAGGGCATTCTCATGTAGCAGTAGGTACTGACTTCAGTTATGAAGGTGGTTTTTTCCTCATCTTTAGGGTTCATCCAAAATTGGTGATATCCACTGAAGGCGTCGAGGAAGCTAAACAGACCGTATTCGATAGTGGAGTCTACCAATTGGTCTATTGGTGGTAGAGGGTAGAAGTCCTTCAGACAGGCATCATTTATGTTTCAGAAGTCGATACACATTCGTAGTTTATCACTCCCCTCTTTTGTCACAACAACTAGGTTGCCTAGCCATTCGGGGTACTTGACCTCCCTTATTATTCCCGCTTTCATTAGCTATTGGACTTCGGTTTTAATGAAGTTGTTCTTATGCGCTGAGAGGCTACATTTTTTCTGTAGAATAGGCTTCACCTCCGGACACTCTTTAAGACAATGTTGGGTTATACCCGAGTCCAACCCAAGCATATCACTGAAAGAGTAAGAAAATAAATCTTTGTTCATTAATAGAAGGGATACAATCTTTCCCTTGTCACCTTCAGCCAGTTTTTTACCCACTTGGGTACTTCGGCCAGGGACAAGCTCTACATCCTCTTTTTCTATTTCCCCAGTGTTGCTTTTTTCTCCTCCTATTACCTCTTCACCAACCATGCTCTTTTCTCTCGAAGTCTGTACATGAACTTTCATTGGGCTTTGTCTTGCCTTCACGAAGACTTTCCTTACTTCAGCTTGATTAATGAATATTTTCGCATCTCCTTCCTTTACGCCAAATGTGACCATTAGGTACTTCACATCTAGGTGAATGTGAAGATTTCCTTGTGTCTGCCTTTCGAGGATGGCGTTATATGAAGAAAGGACATCTATGATGGTGAACATTGTCATTGTGGAGCCAAAGAGCTCTTTCTTGTTATGAACTGAAGTTCCCCTTAGCATCAAGGGTAGATCGATCTAACCAAGCACGGGAGTTTGGAGGGGCCTACACCGAAGGTAGGGGAGGTAACAGGTTTGAGATCACCGTTGAAGACGCCCAACTTTGGCAACAAGTGGGAGAATAGAATATCGGCGTTGAACCCATCATCGATGGGCATTCTTTTGACATCACAGTTCCCTATCCCTGCCATGGTTAGAAGGGAGTCATCATAAGGGAACTTCACCGTAGATCCATCTTTCTGAACAATCTTGTTCACTGGGTTTCACAATTCCATCATTGAGATTTCCCAGACATTCCTTTTCCTCTCTACCGAGGGTATTCCAGTGGTGATTGTTTGGATCACTCCTGTCAGAGGTGGTGGATGCTTTCTGGGACTTCGGTTATAACGTCGGCCAGAATTGTAGTCTTCATCTTCTCCTTTTCGCTCTTCTTCCATTCTTCTTTTAGGCGATGGCATCCGTAGGTAGTGTCGAAGTTGCCCTTGCTTGATCAGGGACTCGATCTACTTTCTCAACTGGAAGCAATCCTCAATGTCGTGCCCATGGTCTCAGTGAAACTGACAGAACTTTTTCATTTTCTTTTTGTTATCCAAGGTCATGGCTTTTGGCCATTGGATCGGAGTCCCCTATCTTTCCATGGCCATCAGTATGTTTGTCCTTGTGGTGTTTAGGGGAGCGAATGGCATCAGCCTCTTCCCCCTTTGTTTCTGAGGTCTACCCCCACCCTCGGTTGGATACCAAGGTTGGTGATTCTGCCCTTCGGAGTGATTATGATCAAGCTTCGGCTTTTACATCCTTAGCTCCTCAACTGTCATGTGCTATTCTACCCTTGGGTAGAATTCTCTAAGGGTGTTGGGGGGATCTTTGGAGAACTCATAGAAGAGTTGTGAATCTCTCCTAAGTCCCCTGATTATGGTGAGGATGCAGACTTCGGGGTGGAAGTCGGGCACACTAAGGGCTTCTCGGTTGAACCTCCTGACATAGTCCCGAATGGTCTCCCCATTCTTTTGGGCTATGTCAAACATTTTGATGAGCATCTTCGCCGTTGGTCCACTTTCAATGAACTACTGGGTGAATACGGTGGATAACTCATAGAACCCCATTATGCTTCTGGGAGCTAAGGAGTTATACCACGCAGTTGCCAGCCCTGAAAGGGTGACTTCGAAACACTTGCAGAGGGTGGCATCATCAGCACCATGCAACACCATGCTGTGCCTATAGTTCATTAGGTGAGCTTGGGGATCGCTGCACCCATCATACATTTCCAGGCGTCGCACTCAGAAGTCACTTGGCATAGTTGCCTCTACTACTACACGGATAAAGGGTGACTCTTCTTCGATGAAGGTCTCTGACAACCTTGACCAGATAGGTTTTTGAGAAACCTATCTTTCTACCTTTTCCAACCTCTTTAGGATCTTTTCCATGAGCGTGGTAGTACTTTCTTCTCCCCATTGCCTGGTAGTCGCTGGCAACGGAGAGCAACATCTTCGTTTCGGAGAATAACTTCATCGATGGGGAGATTGAGACTTCCCTTACGAGGATGAACTTTACTAGCTGGAAGTCCTAGGCTACTTTGACACCATTTCTCCCGCACGACATCCTCTGGAGGGTACATTCTCCGTTGAAGACTCATCATGAGAACCCCCACTTCCGGAGCTCTGGCGAGGTAACCTTGGGCTTCTCTCTTGCCGGGTGCTAGGAGAAAGTGCTCTTCCCCCAATAGGTGGTTGTGACCACCTTAGGTTGAACTGTGGAGTCATTTTAGGTACAACAGAGTGCTGAAAATCTCATAGAAAGCTCACCATGATTGTCAAAAGACATTCATCCTCAGGCATTGAAGTCTTTACTGCAGGTTCTTTAGTCGCTGTTTGAGTTTTCGATGTGGACTGGGACTTTGAGAGTTTCTTGTCCTTAGAACGTCGGGTCTCAACAACGGCGACTTGAGAATGAGTTCCCACAAACGGCACCAAATGATGCCCGGTGGCATCCTTGTTGTATGACATGCTAGCCTGAAGGAGAGACTTCTGGTGTGAAGATGTCTGAAACATTTAAAAGAATAAGGGTTAGGAGCTCCCCGAAGTGTATTTCTGGGGGAGAAGCTTCCAACGCCCAAGTCAATATTTAAGGGTGGAAGTAAGTAGTAGAGAACAAAGAGTAAAGAGTGTCTAATGTGTTATTACCAAGGTCCCTCCCAAGTATTTATAGAAGGGTGGAGGGAAGAGGCCGTTTGAGACAGCTGGTCCAGATCATGACACGTGTTCGATCAGATCCAATCTATAGTTTCGGAGGTAGGCGTCTCTAGCTGGCCGTAGGCCGTTCTAGCCAGAAGGTAAGGACATGTGTGAGGTCTCTCTGTCAGAGGCTCCTTAACCATTTTTTTCGTATCTCCGTAAGACCCCTTCGGGCAGAGACTTTCCCCCGAGGGCTATCGGGCAAGGCCCTTCGATGAAATGGGTCACCTTTCGTAGACTTTTTGCCAGGAAAGGATGTAGGATCTACTTTTTCAAGGTTGGTATCTTCGTAGATCCAAGGGTGGTAGAAGACACATTTTTCTGAGGTTGGTCATGTTACCTTTCCAAGGGTTTTGTTAAGGGTGCCCCGAGGTCAGGGCTAAGTTAACACTGAAGGTGGTTTTCGAATAGCTGATCAGGAGATCTTCAGGGCCAAAGTCCTTCAGCTATCAAGTTGTGAGTCCCTCCTAAGTCCCCTAATCATGGCGAGGATGTGGATTTCCGGGCAGAAGTCGGGCACACTAAGGGATTCTCGGTTAAACATCTCGACATAATCCCAAATGGTCTCCCCCTTCTTTTGGGCTATGTGAAACATTTGGACGGGCATCTTCATTGTCAGCCTGCTTCCGATGAACTGCTGGGTGAATGTGATGGATAACTCCTGGAAACCCATTATGGTTCCGGGAGCCAGGGAGTTATACCACGCAGTTACTAGCCTTGACAAGGTAACTTCGAAACACTTGCAGAAGGTGGCATCATCAACACCATACAGCGCGTATATTTCATCAGGTGGCATTGGGGGTCCATGCACCTATCATATATCTCCAAGCGTAGTAGTCAAAAATCGCTGGGCATTGGTGCCTCTACTATCATCTGGATAAAGCATGAATCTTCTCCAGTGAAGGTTTCCGACAACCTTGACCACACATGCTTTTGGGAAACCTGTTTTTCCACCTTCTCCAACCTCTCTAGGATTCTTTCCAAGAGGATGGTAGTACTGTCCTCTCCTCATTGCCTGGCAGTCACTAGCAATGGAGAGTGACTTCTTTTTTTTAGCTAATAACTTCATTGGTGGGGGAACTAGGACTTCCCATCTGGGGACAGACTTCACTGGCGAGGAGCCCTAGGCCCTTTTCACATCGTTCCTTTAGTGTGACATCCCCTGGATGGTATGTTCTCCATTGAGGACTGATCGCAAGAACCCCTAGTTCTAGAGCTCCGGTGAGGTAACTTAGGGCTTTTCTCCTAACGGGTATCTAAAGAAGATGCCCTTCCCCTTAGAGGTGGCTTTGACCACCTTTGGTTGAGCTATTGTGTCATTTCATCCATGATAGAGCCTTGAAAATTGCATAGAAAGCCCATTGTGACTGTCAGAGGACGTTCATCGTCCGGCAGGGAAGTGTCGCTGGCTGTTCAGTTGTTGCTTAAGCTTCTGACACTGGTTGGGACCTCGGGGGTCCCTTGTCCTTTGAACACCGGGTCTCACAATAGTGACCTAAGCATGGTTTCCCACAGACAACACCAAATGATGCTCGGTGGCATCCTCATTGTATGACATGTTGGCCTGAATGGGAGACTTTCGATGAGGAGATATCTGCAAGACTTTGAATAACATGGGTTACGAGCTCCTTAGAGTGTGTTTCCAAGAGAAGAGCCTCCGACACCCAAGTTAGTATACGGGAAAGGAGTGGTAAAGAGTATAAAGTAGGAAAGAGAGAGTCCCATTGTTCTTTCATAAGTATTTATAGGAAGGTGGAGGAAGGAGGCCATTTTACACAGCATATATAGATTATGACACGTGTTCATCTAGATCTGGTCCATATCTTCGGAGGTAGGTATGTCCAACTGGCGGTAGGCTATTCTGACCAGAGGGTAGGGGCATGTGCAAGGTCCCTTTGTCAGAGGCTCCTTAACTGTCTTTGTCATTTCTCTGTGAGACCCTTTGGAGTGTGAAACCCCTTCAGCCAAAGATTTATCCTTGAGAGCTATTGGCAAAGGCCTTTCGAAAGAACGAAGCATTTTTGGGAGACATTTTCCTCTGTCGATGATGGTGGATCTACTTTTCTGAGGTTGGTAGTTTCGCAAATCCGAGGGTGATGAAGACCCCCTTTTTCCTGAAGTTGGTCATATAACATTCCGAGGGTGGTGTGGAGAATCCTCCAAGGTTGGGTCTATGATGCTTTCGAAGGTAGTGTCAAGTTAGAAAATTGGGAGGTCTCATGGGTGATAGCCTTTCTGCTATCACTAGTGAAGGGTTAAGAACTTACCTCGCACTAGCCTTGACTAGCCCATGAGTTAACTACTATTACTAGTCAAGTGTGGCACCTGTGTGGCAGTTGCCTACCCCGACCACTTACTAGTATAGGTGAAACTTGAACTACTACTCTAGTGTACAAGGTTGACTTCTTGTGGCAACTACTATTGGGGACTAATTCCTAGGCTAGCTTTATCTTAACCAAGCCCATGACCACTACTAGTCTAATGACCACTAAGACCACAAAAATTAGTTTCCTACAAGCAAGGCTTAGAACAATGTACTTCTTAAACCTTGGGCATAAGCCCTACTATCCTCATGATGAATTCTTGTTCTTCAACAAACTTCTACACTATAGGCATGTTGCCCATGATCAAACCAGGTTGGATAAGCCAGATTCCACCACCTTAATCATCTCCCAAACTTTACTAACTTCTTTTTTAGTCCTGATGCCTTACCAAAACCACTTATCAATAACCTTATGCCCATACTCCTTGAGAACCTCCACAGTGCTATCTTATGGCCTTGATGGTTTCAGCTTCAAGCTTATACTCTCATAGACAAGGCCATGAGACTGCTCCTTCATTCTACTTCATAGCCTACATGTCCAAGAGTTTTCCTATCTTGGACAGTGCATCTGTTAGTGTTGTGCCCAAAAGCTAATCATGAGATGATTGTATTTTTTGCACATTGAGTCATGATATTTTATTAAGGCATTAATCCAGCAATTATGTTTGTTGTTCTATGTCTGCATAACGTAATAAATATAATTGTAACCCTAGAATAATGATATTCTCAAACGTCCCTGGTCTAGTATTATTGTGGAGCGGGTTGCAACAATACATAACGACTAGCATATGTGGAGACTAATATGAGATATGTAGTCTACATATGGGTACAAGTTGGGGAACTTGTGTACTGGACCGACCCACCATGAGAACACTACATGGATCATTATATAAGTGTCATATGTGATTCTCATAGTGATCATGGTATATGTAGTCCTTCAACCTAAGACCATCAAGGTTCCCTACATGTGAGTCACATACTTTGATACTTTCCTTTGTTGCTCTTAACTGAGTGAACTTGAAGGAGGTCATTAGGTATGTCACATATCATGCGGAGGGAATTGTATGATCAATATGGGATTTCTCCCTCCTATGTAACGTGAATGATATCTTCGAGCCACTTGATAGAGTGAGACTTAGAAAATGCATGGCCATGCTCGGATGAGTTGATATACGATATCAATGTCATCAGTTTGAGCTGGTATACTTGGTAATCAAGAAACCAAAGATTGAGCTATACGAGAGTGACACATTCCATGTCTCGTGCTTAGTCTTGATATCTTGGACAAAGGGACAATAGCATATATCGGGGATGATTGTAAAGGTTTAGTCGAATCATCGACAATCTTGTCACTTGGGTAGCAACGATGTGTTGCTAGACACCGCTCATTGCTTATGATCATAAATGTGATTTATGATCATTGCCAACGTGGTAAGAGCTTATTGGGTCACACACATAAAGCTATTTGGATCATTAGAGCACATGGGCTAATAATTTGGGTTTTGGTTTCACAATAATTTCGTATTAATAATGGGCCCAATAGTTGAGCCATTATTAAGCCTAAAATTAAAGGCTAATTGGATTAGTGCTTTGAAACCCATTAGGCCTGGAAGTTAAGTCTCACTATAAATACAACTTGTGGTGAGAAATTCGTAGGTCTCCTTGCCCTAGCCTCCCAACAGGACAGCTGCACTCTTCTTTTGGAATTCCTTGGAGGATGCAAACTAGCACTGCAAGCGCAAGAAAAACGCATCTGCTGGGACGTGGTGGAAGTGTGGTGATCCCGAGAGGCTCATGTGGATACCATAGAAAGCTTGAACATGTCAACTGTTCAGGTTTTGTGATTCGACTCTACAGTTGAGTGAGAGATCTCAACCGAAAATTAGGTATAAAATTTTTTGAACACCCGGTTTACCCCAGTTCACTTGGATCCTAGAGGGTTTCGATTAAATTCCGCTACGCTGTTTGGCTCCCGAAACCCAACAGTGGTATCAGAGCTGCTAGTGGAACCCTAAATCGGGCTTGAATGTTGAATTGCATGATGTTATGTGTTCGATTGCTTTTGGCCATGATGAATTAGATTGATTCATGACGCATAAAACTGGAACTCGTAATGAACATATGAAATATATTAAGAAATGACACAAATTGGTTAACGACATTAACCCAAAATTGATAGGTATGAGATACCTAGATGGATTAGGATTCGTGCAATAGTTGTAAAAACCCTAGCTTGGTTCGGATTTGGCCTGTTCGGGCACCAAAAGTAAGCTATTTTTAGTGGCTCGAATGGAGGAGTCTCGGGTTCCTACTTTCTCGAAATAAAAGATCTCGGGCAAAGCAATTGTAAGACTGGCCAGTGCTGACCGACCAGCGGGACCGCCGTATGCGAAGCGCCACATAAATAAAAATGGTTAATCAACTCATGAAAATTGGCATGCAGTTGTTGAATGAGATTTGGCACGTTATGCTGATTGATGGTTGAAGCATGGTGCATGGTTATATCCCCTGATTGGTTGTACTTGTAAATACGGCCTGCGAGTCATGCCTTATTTTATTACTCTCATTGTACATTCTCTTCTCACCTTACTCCCCTCAAATGTAACTCGAGGTTTCTATTATTGATGTAATGGTACATTATGGGATCATCCAAGGTGGTATGTCCAAGGATCATCCAAGGTGGTATGTCCAAGGAGGTGACAACAAAAGGGCAACCAAGAAAGGAAGAGAACGAGCTTGTGAAGACCCTTTTCTTTTCTTAGGCTTTTGTGATATTCTCATTGGCTTGAGAATATCGCATAGTTTGCGCTATAACCATGTCACGTTTACTTTCTTGTAAGCATGAGATGCATGTTTTATATTTGTATGTGATGCATGTATAAGACAACTGGAGATAACAAATTGGTGAGATCAAAAGAAAAATCCCTCAAAACAAATATTAAGTCATTAAATGTGATGCCTTCCAAATGTTGGCACTCGTCAAGACTTTGATCAAAATTTTGTGGGTTTTCCAAAGCAAAGCACCTATGCTCATATTGGTAAGGCGTGATGGGATAATAGTGATTTCCAAACTGCTAACTTTGGGTCCGACTTAACTGAGTCATCCTAATATGATTGGGGACTTAGAGGCATAGAGTTGGGCTTAAGTTCATGAGATGAGCTTGGACAAGTGTTGTTCACCCAACTATCCAAGAGTTGCATAAGATGTTATTGGCAAGGAGTTGCCTACCTAAATAACTGTAACTTGAGAGAAAAGCCAAAGCTGACTCAAGTTGTGGTCAAATATGGATCTTGGCCCACTAGAATACCTTAGCGCCCAGGTGTTCCGAAATAATATCGAGGGTTATTGTTTTGAGTAAAATAGTGGGACTATCATTTAATAAAAGTCCTTATTAAATGAATTAAAATACATGGCTCTTACCACTGCATATTTACTGTTGTAGATAACCATGGCACAAAACACATCGACATTTTCGTTGCGATCGAACCTTGAGAAGGAAAAACTAAATGGGACTAACTTTCTCAAATGGTACTGAAACTTAAGGATAGTCCTCAAGCAAGAGAGAAACGCTTATGTCCTAGAGCAGCCCATTCCTAATGAGCCTGTTGCCACTGCTCCAAGAGCTGAAAGAGATGCTCACAAGAGGCATTCTAGTGATGCTTTGGATGTTGCATGCCTCATGTTTATTACCATGGAATCTGAGCTTTAGAAGCAACATGAGAACATGGGGGAGTTCAATATGATCAAACATCTCAAAATGCTTTTCCAAGAGCAAGCTAGGCATGAGAGGTTTGAGACCTCTAAAGGATTGTTTCAGTGCAAAATGTCTGAGGGAAGTCCCGTGGGTGCTCATATGCTCAAGATGATTGGGTACATTGAGAATCTTGAGAGTTTGGGATTTGCTCTTTAGAAAGAGTTGGCTATTGATGTAGTCTTGCAATCGTTGCCTCAAAGCTACAGTCAGTTCGTCATGAACTATAACATGAACGACCTTGAGAAGTCCCTCCCTAAATTGCTCAACATGTTGAGAACTGCTGAGCAAAACCTTAAGAAGGCTAAGCCCATTTTGGTGGTTCAAAAGGGCAAAGGAAAGGGAAAAGCCAACAAGAAAAAAGATAAAGCTAATGGAAAGTCCAATGCTAATTCTTCTTCAGCTGCTACTTTGTGCCTACTATTAGTAGAAATTTGACAACTGCTACTTTATGCCTACTATTAGTAGAAATTCTTCTCACTTTACCTAGTGGATTAGTTTTAGAATTAGACAACTACTACTTTGTGCCTACTATTAGTAGAAATTTGATTTCTATTTCTTGTTTGGACAAGAAATGTTTTTCATTTATAATAAAGGACAAATGTTGTTCTATTTATTTGAATGAAATCTTTTATGTGCTCAACTTAGTAATGGGTTGTATGTTCTAGACCTTGAAGATCCAATCTATAATGTGAATACCAAGAAGGTCAGATTAAATGATTCAAACCCGACCTATCTCTGGCACTGTCGCTTGGGCCATATAAATGAGACCCGCATATCCAAGCTCCATAAGGTTGGACTCTTGGACTTATTTGATTTTGAATCATACGAGACATATAAGTCATGTTTGTTGGGAAAGATGACCAAAGCCCCATTCACAAGGCAAAGTGAAAGGGCTAATGACTTACTAAGACTCATACATAGTGATGTATGTGGCCCTACGTCTACACAAGCTAGAGGAGGCTTCCAATACTTCATTACTTTCACTGATGACTTCAGCAGATATGGCTATGTGTACCTTATGAGACACAAGTCAGAATCCTTTAAAAAGTTCAAAGAATTCAAGAATGAAGTAGAGAATCAACTCGGGAAGAGTATCAAAGTGCTTCGATCAGATCGAGGTGGAGAGCACTTGGATCGAGAATTCATTGACAATCTAAAGGAGTGTGGTATAGTATCACAAGTCACTCCACCAGGTACACCTCAATGGACTGATGTATCTGAAAGGAGAAATAGAACTTTGTTAGACATGGTTCGCTCTATGATGAGTCAAGCTGACCTTTTAAAGTCCTTTTGGGGACATGCTCTAGAGATAGCCGCTTTTACACTAAACTAAGTTCCATCTAAATCGGTTCAAAAGACACCATATGAGATATGGAGTAGGAAGCGTCCCAATTTGTCTTTTATGAAGATTTGGCGTTGTGATGCTTATGTGAAATGTCAATCCTCTGAAAAACTAGGGCCCAAATCTCAAAAATGCCTTTTTGTTAAGTATCCCAAAGAATCAAAGGGTTACTATTTCCACAATCCTTCTGAGCAAAAAGTGTTTGTTGCTCGAACTGGTGTCTTTCTAAATAAAGAGTTTATCTCTAAAGGAACTAGTGGTAGGAAAATAGAACTTGAGGAAATTCAAAAACAACAAGGAGACATTGAACCTGAAATGGAACCTGAACAGACACCATAAGATGTGATAGTTGTCCAGGAAGCCCTGTGAGAGTTGGTCTCACGGTGGATTACAATTGGCTAGTTGTGTATGTGTGTGGAATAAATCCCATGATACTAGTTGATTAACCTAGAATATGCAATATGCAAGCTCTTATGCTTTGACTTGGTTTATTAAAGCCATAAAACATTAAAACATTAACTTGGCCAAGTAATTTCTACACAAGAATAAGTACAAATAGCCAAAGCATATGAAATCAACATTTGTGTGAGTTTACTACACATAACAACTCGTGAGAACATTCATACATAAAGTAGACTAATGCCCTCACCCAAGAGCAATCCTAGAGTTAAGGATTCCTCATAACATAGACTATGGAGGCAAACTAAAGTACTGTATAAATACAAGACTCTACTGAGATCTCTTTAACCTAACTCCCACCTTGGATACACGTCCCAGTGGTGAGTTTCAAAAGTCCTTTGCCAAGTGCTACTAGGCTCTGCAGCCAAAGAAAGATACTAGTTAGTACTGTTACCTGACCAACAAGCCATCTAAGTACTTATGTAGACTAAAATCACAAGGATTCTAAACTACCATACCTATACACACAAAAAAGTACTACCGAGATAATCCTCAACGATTACCCAGTCCAGCAACTTCAGGCTTTGCATAACAAAACCAGGGAATGAGAATTCGACAATTCTCAGTAAGGGATCTTCAATGTACCTGCAAGAAAATACTAGGACTCTTGCTGTGAGCTCACACAGCACGAGGGTTCTATTATATGCACATATAACTAGGCCAAAAGACCTCTCCTCAAGTAGTCCTCCTGACGGAGCATCCCTCTGTGCCTAGCGAGTTTTGATCACTAACCCGCTCCTAGCAAGCCGAAGCTTACTGAATGCAATCATGTAGCCTTCCCATAGACGTTATGCTGGGGAATTGTGGTGGGACTTGTAGACTAGGCCGCAAGGCCTCTTTAATTTAAACTAGATGAACAAGGTTTTGCCTTGTGACCTCGTGGCTACGGCACGGCTAGGCCGACAAGGGTTCTAAACCTCTCATCTGAGCTAGTGGTAGCTAATTATGTTCATTTGCAACATAGTTTCCTTAAAAACTTTCCTTCACTTTAAGTTAATATAAATCTAAATCTGGGACATTTTAAGTGTTTTTTGAAACATTGAGATGATAGTACTCCCTCTTAGCTTCGCGTGGAATCTTGAATCACCTCAATCAGACACCCGAGTGAAAAGTTATGCTGAAAACAAAACCGGGTGTCGAATGCTATCTTCGCGACGCGTCGCCACAATTGTCGACGTTCTGAGACAGTTTGCTGGATTGGTGATGAGTCGCTCATTTTTGACCTGTAAATGGCGACGCGTCGCCAATCTGCGGAAATGCAGAAATTGGCGCATTTTGCTGCTATGAACTTTGGACAATTCCTACACATACCAAACATGCATGGAATGCCTCCAAATTTCGTACACACATAGTACATGTTGCGTAGAACATAACCAACTATCAAAAGCTAAGCTATGATGTCTAGAAACATCAATCCAATCCATCAAAATCCTCTAGTCCACCACAATTCAACCAAAATGTTTACCTAATGCCATAGCCTAAACTACTCGAATTCTTGAAGCAAGCTCAAGCTAATGGCATTCAATGAACTTAAAAACATATCTCCCTTACCTCAACTCCAAGTAACAAGCAAGAATCAATCCCCTTTTCGTTCAACCAAGCTCAACAAAGTTCTACACAAGTTCCAATAAAAAACAAAGCACTAATCATCAAAACTTCACTCTCTAACCAAAATCCAAGCTTCAAACTAACTAACAAACACGAATTCAATCAAGAACACATTCCGTACCTCGTTCAAAAATAGGGGAAGTAGGAAAACGCCCTTCCAAGCCTAAAAAACATGGTTTCAAGCTTGAAAATGCTTCCTCCTAGCTTATATACTTTAAATTGCTTCTCTTGGCACCAAAAACTCTTGATTCTAAGTTTAATTTGAGAGCTAAATGGGGGTGAGAAGGCTGGAAACGGGATTATGGCAGCCATAGTCCACTTTCCCCTTCTTAAAGCCTCACTTAACCGAAACAAACCTCAAAGTATTAAGCTTGTTACAATTAAGTCCCCCATCTTTGTAACTTAGTGATTCTTGATTAAATTCTTGTCTATTTTTCAAGTTTTAGTTAAGCTTAAAAGTTAAGTTCTAAAAATTCATTTTAAAACACTCGGGACTCATCCCGGCTATTCAAGATGAAAAATTACCATTTTTCCCCTAAACTTCGTTTAGTGCTTTATTCTTCTTGAAACTTAGTGAACTTTGCTAAACTTCTCTATTCTTGCTATGTAAACTTGAATTAAGCTTAGAACCTTAATTTAAAACACTTTACCTTCCTCAATTGCACCTCCCACTAGAAGGGCCATAACATTCTCCCCTCCTTCTTGAATTTGGTCCCCCAAATTCCGTTGCAACTCCGGAAAAATACTAGGATATCTTTTCAGCATATCTTGCTCCGTCTCCCAGGTAGCTTCCTCCTCACTATGGTTAGACCAAAGGATCTTAACCATCTGAATACACTTAGTCCGCAACTTCTTGATTTGCCTATCTAATATCTGAATGGGTTTCTCCTCATAAGTCAAGTCTTCTTGAATGGTTATCACTAAAGGATTTACTACCTGTCCCGGTTCCACTGTGCATTTTCTGAGTAGACTAACATGAAACACGTTATGCACTTGAGATAGGTTAGGTGGTAATGCTAACCAATAATCAACCTCCCCTACCTTCTCCAACACTTCATAAGGTCCAATATACCTAGGAGCTAACTCGCCCCCTTGCCCAAAACGGCTAACTCCTCTCGTGGGTGACACTTTCAGAAGTACTTTATCCCCAACTTCAAAACTCAAGTCTCTTCTCCTCAAATTTGCATACTTGGTCTGCCTATCATTGGCTATCTTGATCCACTGCTGGATCAACTTAATCTTAGTTGTAGTGTCAGCTATGATTTCAGGTCCAATAACTACCTTATCTGCTGGATTTGCCCAACAGTGAGGTGTCATACATCGCCTCCCATACAAAGCTTCGTAGGGCACCATTCCAATAACAATTTGATGATTGTTATTATAAGAAAATTCGATCAGTGGTAAATGCTGATCCCAATCACCTCTGAAATCAATGACACACATGCGTAGCATGTCCTCCAAAGTTTGAATCTCTTTTTCGAATTGCCCATCAGTCGAGGATGAAAAGTAGTACTAAGACTAACTTTACTTCCCAATGCTTCTTGAAAAGCATTCTAAAATTGTGAAGTAAACCGAGGATCTCTGTCAGATATAATCTGATTCGGTATCCCATGGAGTCTCACAATCTCCTTGAGATATAACTGAGCCAACTTTTCCAATGTATAAGTGATTCTGATAGGTATGAAGTGTGCCGACTTCGTCAGTCTGTCAACCACTACCCATATAGCATCATGTTGACTCCGGGTATTCGGTAACCCCACTAGGAAATCCATAGTAATGGATCCCCACTTCCTCACTGGCAGAGGTAAACTCTGAAGTGTGCCTGCTGGTTTCTGATGTTCAGCTTTAACCATCTGACATGTCAAACACTTTGCCACATGTCCTCTTACATCTTTTTTCAATCCTGGCCACCGGAAATGTGTCTTCAGATCTTGATACATCATACTAACACCAGGGTGGATATTCAAAGTACTACTATGTACCTCCTGTAGGACTTGCTACCTAAGTCCATCTACATTTGGTACATAGAGACGATCTCCATAATTTAATATTTCATCTCTGTATCTGAATTCCTTCCTCACAGTACCAGACTTAGCTTCTCCTGAAATCTTCTTCAGTAATGGATCCTTTATCTGAGCTTCTGTGACTCTGACTAACCAAGTTGACTGGACTTCTAGAGTGTAGACTAGGGACTTCTCTCGATCTTGCCATAACTCATGCAAAATAGAGAAACAATCCCCTGCTGTTCCTTCAGAGGAACTCGTAGCCTGATCCTTAGATAGGATCACTCCCGTGTACTTCCTACTTAATGCGTCTGCTACTACATTCCCCTTTCTAGCACAATACTCAATCGAACAACCATAATCTTTGATATATTCAATCCATCGCTGCTGTCTCATGTTCAGATCCTTATGGGTAAATAAATATTTCAAACTCTTGTGATCCGTGAAGATTCTGAACGATCTCCCCATCAAATAATGTCTCCAAAACTTCAGTGCAAAAATCACTGCTGCTAGCTCAAGATCATGAACAGGATAGTTCAACTCATTAGGCCTCAGCTGTCTTGAACCATAAGCAATCACCTGACTGTCCAGCATCAACACACATCCCAATCCTGAACCAGATGCATCGGTATAAACTGTAAAGGCTCTGTTTGGATCTGGTAAGACAAGTATAGGTGCACTAGTCAATCTTTCCTTCAACTTCATGTAAGCTTCTTCACACTTCGATGTCCACTCAAACTTCTGAGTCTTTTTAGTCAATGCTGTCAACGGTGTAGCTATCACAGAGAATTTCTCTATAAAACGTCTGTAGTAACCTGCCAAACCCAAGAAACTCATGACCTCTGTAACTATAGTCGGTCTCTTCCACTCAACTACCGCTTGAACTTTTTCAGGATCAACTGACAACCCTTGAGCACTGATGATATGCCCCAAAAACTGAATCCTCTCGGACCAAAACTCACACTTAGACAACTTTGCATAGTACTGATTATCCTTCAGCACTTGCAAAATTGTTCTAAGGTGCTCCTCATGCTCTGATGTAGACTGTGAATATACCAGAATATCATCGATGAAGACTTCAACAAACTGATCCAAAAATGGCTTAAAGATCCGATTCATGGCTTCCATAAATATTGCTGGAGCATTCGTCACACCAAAAGGCATAACTATATATTCATAATGTCCATACCTCGTCCTGAAAGCAGTCTTCGGAATGTCTTCCTCCTTAACTCTGATCTGAAAGTACCCAGACCGAAGATTAATTCTGGAAAACACCTTTGCTCCCCTGAGTCTGTCAAACAAATCATCAATTCTAGGAAGCGGATATTTATTCTTAATTGTCACTGCATTCAACTTCCTATAATCAATGCACAATCTGAAAGTTCCATCTTTCTTCTTCACAAATAACATCGGAGCTCCCCACGGTGATACGCTAGGTCTTATAAAACCTTTCCTTAGTAGTTCCTCCAACTGCTTCTTTAATTCATCCATGTCAGGAGCTGACATCCAATAAAGTGGTATGGAAATAGGTTCAACCCTTGGTTGTAGATGGATTACAAACTCAGTATCCCTTTTAGGTGGTAACCCAGGTAACTCTACTGGGAACACCTCAGGAAACTGATTAGCTACAGGAATTCTCCCCAGTTCCTCCTCTATAGCCACTCCATTCAACGAATAATACTCATCTTCACCAACTATAGGGATGGTATCTATAAGTCTAAGGTGTAGACTCTTAGCACTAGATGCCAACCCTCCTGTGCAAGTCACTCTAGCTCCATGAGCAACAGTAATGTCAACTGAGTGATTCGCACAATCAATTTGTGCCCAATGCTTACCTAACCAATCCATTCCCAATAGTAGGTCATAAGACCTCAAGTTTATCACCCATAACTCACAGTAGAAATCATGATCACCTAACTGCAAGGGATACTTAGTAACCACTTCATTGGTCACAATAAAACCCCTCCCTGTAGTCCTGATGAGTCTTAACTCACCTGAGATTTCTCGCTGCAATTTAAACTTATCTACCAAGACAGAAGATATCACTGATAGAGTAGCTCCCGTATCAAAAAGCACTCTAACACTACCGTTCTGAAAAGTAAAATTACCTCGAACGGCGGGCGGTTCTCTGGTCACTTGACTCATTAGGGTGAAAACCCTCGGCTCAACTGCTACTGCGGCTACACTAGGCTGATTCCTTATGGCATGGGGTATAGGGGGTAAATTTCGGGCCGGACCTATCATCGGTCTAGCCCTTGGGCATTCTCTCGCCCAATGTCCTCTCTGACCATAGATATTACAAGCATCTGTCCCTAGAGTACATGGTCTTCCACCATGGAATCGTCTGCACCTAAGACATAAACCTGTCTTCCTTCTCTTGGATGGACCTTGGTTCTCTACCATTGGTCGCTTCCCGGCACTCTTTCCTAAGTTGGCTAGTCCAACCTCCACCTTTTTGATAGATGCTTTCGAATCCTCAAATTCCCATTCTAAGGCCAACACCTTCTGAACCACCTGGCGATAGCTCCTGATATCCACTGTCGCCATATACCTCCCGAGTACAGGTTTCAGACCTTGGAAAAACTTCTTAGCTTTCAGCTCATCATTGCCCATCATATACGGAGCATACCGGATAAGAGAATTATAGTGTTGTTCATAATCTTACACTGACATCTCTCCCTGTGTCAGATTTTCAAACTGGATCCTCCTCTGATCCTGTGCAGCTTCACTGATTTACTCCTGTCTGAACTTCTTCTCGAAGTCTGACCACTTGAGCACTTTTCTCTTGTGCTCTGGGCGAGTACCATTACTTTCCCTTAGCAACTCCATCACATCAACCCACTATAAACTGGCTCTCCCTTTCAGAAAGAAAGGCACCAAAGTCATCTTCTGCTCTGACTCATAACCAGCACCAGTGAAAAGTCCGTTCATCTTGGACAACCAATCCTCCGCTCTATCAGGATCACCTGTCCCATCAAAGGTTGGTGGATCAACAATCTTAAACTTCTCCAACAATCTCATCTGTTGTGGAGTGTCTCCCCTCCTTGGAGCCTCCATCACCTCTCGTTCTTCTTCCTCCTCGTGAACATGATTTCTACGTTCATGAGCCCTAGGCACTTGCTGTTGCTCATCATGCCTTTCCTAATCCTGATGTGGATCATTCTCTTCCTGTACAACACTTTTGTCCTCATAATCCCTGAACATCTCAGTCACAAGGGTGTTCATACCCTGTGCCACTTGGGCCATAGTCTCTATCAACCCCTGTAATACCCTAGATATCTCATCCAGCCTTGCCACAACGGGGCCACTAGAACCTTCACCAAGTTCCTTAGTTCCCTTTAAAGCTCCTGACCTAGTGTCAACCATAGCAACCTGCAACCACAGCCAGAAAACATTCCCCAGATGTTGGTTAGTACTAACTTCCTAGCACTTGGACTTTCCAATCTAGATCTCAGTCTTAGCCTCCAATATCTATGAATGAGTCCTAAGCTCTCATACCAAAAACACTGACACGACCACCCGTGCCCCTGTCCAGGAAGCCCTGTGAGAGTTGGTTTCACAGTGGATTGCAATTGCCTAGTGCTGTATGTGTGCAGATTAAATCCCATGATACTAGTTGATTAACCTAGAATATGCAATATCCATGCTTTTATGCTTTGACTTGGTTTATTAAAGCCATAAAACATTAAAACATTAACTTGGCCAAGTAATTTCTACACAAGAATAAGTACAAATAGCCAAAGCATATGAAAATCAACATTTGTGTGAGTTTACTACACATAACAACTCGTGAGAACATTCATACATAAAGTAGACTAATGCCCTCACCCAAGAGCAATCCTAGAGTCAAGGACTCCTCATAACATAGACTATGGAGGCAAACTAAAGTACTGTATAAATACAAGACTCTACTGAGATCTCTTTAACCTAACTCCTACCTTGGATACACATCCCAGTGGCGAGTCTCAAAAGTCCTTTGCCAAGTGCTACTAGGCTCTGTAGCCAAAGGAAGATACTAGTTAGTACTGTTACCTAACCAACAAGCCATCTAAGTACTTATGTAGACTAGAATCACAAGGATTCTCAACTACCATACCTGTATACACAAAAGAGTACTACCAAGATAATCCTCAATGATTACCCGGTCCAGCAACTTCAGGCTCTGCATAACAAAACTAGGGAGTGAGAATTCGACAACTATCAGTAAGGGATCTTCAATGTACCTGCAAGAAAATACTAGGACTCTTACTGCGAGCTCACACAACATGAGGGTTATATTATATGCACATATAACTAGGCCAAAAGACCTCTCCTCAAGTAGTCCTCCTCACAGAGCATCACTCCGCGCCTAGCAAGTTTTGATCACTAACCCGCTCCTAGCAAGCCGAAGCTTACTGAATGCAATCATGTAGCCTTCCCATAGCCGTTATGTAGGGGAATTGTGGTGGGACTTGTAGACTAGGCTGCAGGGCCTTTTTGATGTAAACTAGATGAACAAGGTTTCACCTTGTGACCTCATGGCTATGGCACAGCTAGGCCGACAAGGGTTCTAAACCTATCACCTAAGCTAGTGGTAGCTAATTATGTTCATTTGCAACATAGTTTTCTTAAAAGATTGCCTTCACTTTAAGTTAATATATATCTAAAACTATGACATTTTAAGTTTTTTTAAGACATTTAGGTGATAGTACTCCCTCTTAGCTTCACGTGGAATCTTGAATCACCTCAATCGGACACCCGAGTGAAAAGTTATGCTGAAAACAAAACCGGGTGTCGAATGCTGTCTTGGCGACGCGTCGCCACAGTTGTCGACGTTCTAAGACAGTTTCTTGGATTGTTGACACTTCACTGGTTTTCGACCTATAAGTGGTGACGCGTCGCCAATCTGCAGAAATGCATAAATTGGCGCATTTTGCTGCTATGAACTTTGGACGATTCTTACACATACCAAACATGCATGGAATGCCTCTAAATTTCATACACACATAATACATGTTGCATAAAACATAACCTACTATCAAAAGCTAAGCTATGATGTCTAGACACATCAATCCAATCCTTCAAAATCCTCTAGTCCACCACAATTAAACCAAAATGTTTACCTAATGCCATAGCCTAAACTACTCGAATTCTTGAAGCAAACTCAAGCTAATGGCATTCAATGAACTTAAAAACATATCTCCCTTACCTCAACTCCAAGTAACAAGCAAGAATCAATACCCTTTTTGTTTAACCACAATCACCAAAGTTCTACACAAGTTCCAATAAAAAACAAAGCACTAATCATCAAAACTTCACTCTCTAACCAAAACCCAAGCTTCAAACTAACTAACAAACATGAATTCAATCAAGAACACATTCCTTACCTTGTTCAAAAATAGGGGAAGTAGGAAAACGCCCTCCCAAGCCTAAAAAACATGGTTTCAAGCTTGAAAATGCTTCCTCCTAGCTTATATACTTTGAATTGCTTCTCTTGGCACAAAAAACTATTGATTCCAAGTTTAATTTGAGAGCTAAATGGGGGTGAGAAGGCTGGAAACGGGATTATGGCAGCCATAGTCCACTTTCCCCTTCTTAAAGCCTCACTTAACCGAAACAAACCTCAAAGTATTAAGCTTGTTACAATTAAGTCCCCCATCTTTGTAACTTAGTGATTCTTGATTAAATTCTTGTCTACTTTTCAAGTTTTAGTTAAGCTTAAAAGTTAAGTTCTAAAAATTCATTTTAAAACACTCGAGACTCGTCCTGGCTATTCAAGATGCAAAATTACCATTTTTCCCCTGAACTTCGTTCAGTGCTTTATTCTTCTGAAAACTTAGTGAACTTTGTCAAATTTGCTAAACTTCTCTATTCTTGCTATGTAAACTTGAATTAAGCTTAGAACCTTAATTTAAAACACTTTACCTTCCTCAATTGCACCTCCCACTAGAAGGGCCATAACATCAAAAATGAATATGAACCTTGTGTCTACAAGAAGATTAGTGGGAGCACTATTGTCTTCTTGGTGTTGTATGTAGATGACATACTACTCGTCAGGAATGACATTCCTGAGCTACAGTCTGTGAAGACTTGGCTAGGGAAGTGTTTCTCTATGAAGGACGTGGGTAAAGCAACCTATGTGTTAGGCATGAGGATATATAGAGATAGATCTAGAAAGCTTCTTGGCCTAAGTCAAAGTACATACATTGACAAGGTGCTAAAGAGTTTTAGCATGTAAGATTCCAAGAAAGGATCCTTGCCCATGTCACATGGCATAACTCTTTCTAGATCTCAGTGTCCGAGTACACTCGAGGAGAGAGAGCGCATGAGTAAGATTCCATATGCCTCAGCAATTGGATCTATCATGTATGCCATGATAGGTACTCATCCTGATGTCTCATATGCTTTGAGCATGACGAGTAGGTACCAATTGAACCCCGGTGAGAGTCACTGGACAATTGTTAAGAACATCCATAAGTACATATGAAGGACTAAGGATGCATTCTTGGTCTTTGGAGGTGAAGATGAGCTCACTGTAAGGGGTTACACCGATGCAATCTTCCAATCCAATAAGGATGATTTTAGATCGCAATCTGGTTATGTGTTTCGTATTGGTGGTGGTGCTGTGAGCTTGAAGAGTTCAAAGCAAGAGACAGTAGCTGACTCTACAATAGAATTTGAGTACATTGCCACCTCTGATATTGTGAAGGAGGCAGTTTGGATCAAGAAGTTCATCACTGAACTTGGAGTGGTTCCAAGCATTGCCGACCCGATAGAGCTTTATTGTGACAACAATGGAGCAATCGCACAGGCTAAGGAACCTCAAGCTCATCAGCGATCCAAACACATACTTCGACACTATCATCTCATCAGGGAGATCATCGAGAGGGGTGATGTAAGGATATGCAGGACTTCAACAGACAGCAACATTGCTGATCTGCTAACAAAGCCCTTTACGCAGCAAAAGCATGATAGCCATTCTAGGTCCATTGGTATTAGATACATGGATGATTCGCTTTAGTGTTGTGCCCGAAAGCCAATCATGAGATGATTGTATTTTTTGCACATTGAGTCATGATATTTTATTAAGGCATTAATCCAGCAATTATGTTTGTTATTCTGTTTCTGCATAATGTAATAAACATAATTGTAACCCTATAATAATGATATTCTCAAACGTCCCTGGTCTAGTATTATTGTGGAGCAGGTTACAATAATACATAACGACTAGCATATGTGGAAACTAATATGAGATATGTAGTCTACATATGGGTACAAGTTGGAGAACTTGTGTACTAGACTGACCCACTATGAGAACACTACATGGATCGTTATATGAGTTTCATAAGTGATTCTCATAGTCACCATGGTATATGTAGTCCTTCGACCTAAGATCATCAAGGTTCCTTAGATGTGAGTCACATACTTTGATACTTTCCTTTGTTGCTCATAACTGAGTGAACTTGAATGAGGTCATTGGCTATTTCACATATCATGCGAGAGGGATTTGTATGATCAAGATGGGATTTGTCCCTCCTATGTAACGGGAGTGATATCTTCGGGCCCCTTGATAGAGTGAGACTTAGAAAATGCATGGCCATGCTCAGATGAGTTGATATACGATATCAATGTCATCAGTTTAAGCTGGTCTACTTAGTAATCAAGAAACTAAAGGTTGGGCTATACGAGAGTGACACATTCCATGTGTCATGCTTAGTCTTGATATGTTGGACAAAAGGACAATAGCATATATCAGTGATGATCATAAAGGTTTAGTCGAATCATTGACAATCTTGTCACTTGGTTAGAATGATGTGTTGCTAGACACCGCTCATCACTTATGATCATAAATGTGATTTATGGTCATGGCCAACGTGGTAAGAGCCTATTGGGTCACACACATAGAGCTATTTGGATCATTAGAGTGCATAGGCTAATAATTTGGGTTTTGGTTTCACATTAATTTCATATTAATAATGGGCCCAATAGTTGAGCCATTATTAAGGCCAAAATTAAAGCCTAATTGGATTAGGGCTTTGAAACCCATTAGGCCTGGAAGTTGAGTCTCACTATAAATACAACTTTTAGTGAGAAATTAGTAGGTCTCCTTACCCTAGCCTCCCAAAAGGATAGCTGCACTCTTTTCTTGCAATTCCTTGGAGGATGCAAGCTAGCACTGTGAGCGCAAGAGAAAAGCATCTACCGGGACATGGTGGAAGCATGGTGATCCCCAGAGGCTCGTGTGGATACCATAGAGAGCTTGAACACGTCAACTATTCAGGTTTTGTGATTTGACTCTACAGTTGGGTGAGAGATCTCAACAAAAAATTAGGTATGAAAATTTTTGAACACTCGGTTTACCCCATTTCACTTGGATCCTAGAGGGTTTCGGTTAAATTTCACTACGCTGTTTGGCTCCTGAAACCCAACAGCATCCTCATCTTCCTTCATGTGGCCTAACCCATCCAAGGTTGGTGGGTTCAAATTATGAAACTGTGGATCACTACCACCTAGGGGTTCACATGTTTCTCATGTTACCCACTTCAAGGTAGTCCAATTATGGTGCCAAAATTTTGCATTTAGACTTTCAGGATTGGTAATGTTCTATAAGCCATTAGAACACTACCCTTAGTGTGCATACCCATGTGGCCCCCTTGGCCACTATGCAAACACATGTATATTGGTCTGACCATCATACACATATTCACATTTCATACACACCATGGCAGCAAAGAAGGAAAACACTAGCACAAGCCTTAATCTTGGCTACTACACATTAGGCAATCTTGTTAAGTTCTAGTGATCAGCCACTGCAACTGTAACTTCCACTAATAAACTATATCATTCTAGCCATGTAACCCACTATTTTATTCACTCCATTATCAAATAGAGACATAAATAAAACCAAGGAATTTTCCTTTACATCAATAGCACACCTATGAACCAAGTTATGGATTTTTTAAGTTGGTTATAAAATTCAGACCAAATGAACAGTAACTTAGCCAAATTTGGAATGTCATATCTTTGGTTACAGGGCTCCAAATTTAGAAATTTCAAATCCTAGTTCAACCTCTAGATGTTCTCTAGATGTGGTCAAAATTTGATACCAAGATTCTTTCTACACTGGGAGATCTAGAACTTCAAGTACAGAGTAAAAATTTTGGTCACTTTATGACCATTTTGTCCATACAAAATTTCATAAGTGTGCAAACACCTCATTCACAAGGGGAAAGCCCTCAAAGGCTACCCCATATATGTCCATTATGCATAGGAATTACATGCGCTTGCATCTAGCAACTTTACAAGTAAGCAGCCTATCATTTAGACTTAGGCAGCTTTGCACCACATCACTTACATAGCCAAAACATTACTCAAATGTTCACATACTTGTCTTATTTTGCATACACTATATGTAAATGCATACGTGCACTAAAAAATGGTCTTAACATAGCTTGATACACACCCTAAGTTACAGGAGTGCCTGAGACACAATGGACACCAGAACAGGATGTTAGACAGTGTTGCACAACACAATAAGTACCATCATTAAAAATTCCAAATGTGCTGCTAAAATCACCAAAATTTCCAAATCATGACTACAAAAATTTATGTTCTTGTATGTAAAATTTCAAATCAAAACTCAAACAAAAAATTTCAGTTTGAATGAGATCTTTCTACTAGACCTGAAATGACAGAATTAAGGGGAGTAAGTTTCATTGAGAAACTTAATAAGGGTAGCACTTGGATTCAATAGGAAATATAACCATCATTAAAACCTGCATCCAAAGACACTAAAACATAGAAAATCACAATGCATATGTAGAAGATATAACAACCAAATGCAGCAGCCATTCACAACCAATAAACATATGACATGAGGCAGCAACATAAACCATAGGTTAGTCCATAAAACACATAATAAACATAAATAAATCACTATGGTAGCCCTCCTCAAGCTAATGCTTAGCATTAGGAGGATTTTAACACTAGTTAGTACTAAATTTGGGCTCTAAAAACCCTCATTTAACTGTCATCTTTGTGCACTTCACACTAGGTCACAAAACCTTCAATAAGTGCAATCCCCTCACTAAGGTTGGTTCATCATGCTCATGGCTCTCTTCCAAGCTTAGCCTTAACTCCATGGCTGCTTGGAAATATAGAAAACAACCCATGAGAGTAAGAGAACCCTTACCTTGATGGGTATGCTGAAGTTGGAGCTTGATCCTAAGTGCACACAAGTCTTAGCACCAAATACCTTGATGGCTATGGAGGAAGTGTGGACATGCTCTTGGCTGAAGAAGGCTAAAAATGGGAGAGTGATAAGTGAATTGACCACTTAAATGGCCTTAAATGAGCTTAAGGGCACAAAACGTACTTAAACAAGCTTAACCTTGCTTTATGTCATTTTCCTTCTCACTAATTATGGTTTCTTTGTCTTAAACTCATTGGTACATATGTGCCCAACATTTTTGACCCATTTATCAAGCCTTGGCCACCCACCCATGGTGGGATAACCCCATAATTCAACCCTTTGACTTAAGTCAAAAGCTTGAACACCTTAAGGCTTACACTAGGACATTTAGGTCCTTAATGCCTTTAGTGTTTCCTTTGTCCAAACTTATCTTCCATGAGCAATTTGGTCCTCCAATAGCACTTTCATACCATTCATATCCTTCCCATATGACACGGCTGTCCCTGGCCTCTGCCTAGGAAGCCCTGTGAGAGCTGGTCTCACGGTGGTTGCAATTGGCTAGTTGTATATGTGTGCAGATTAAAATCCCATGATACTAGTTGATTATCCTAGAATATGCAAGATGCATGCTATTCATGCTTTGACTTGGATTAATGAAAACATAAAACTTTAACTTGGCCAAGTAATTTCTACAGAAAATAAGTACAAATAGCCAAAGCATACAAAATCAACATTTATGTGAATTTACTATACATAACAACTAGTGGGAGCATTCATACATAGAGTATACTAATGCTCTCACCCAAGAGCAACCTTAGAGTCTAGGACTCTTCATAACATAGAGTATGGACGCAACTAGTGTACTATATATATACAAGCCTCTACTGAGATCTTCTTTAACTAATTCCCACCTTGGATGTGAATCCCAATCGCGAGTCTTCAAAACCCTTTGTCCAAGTGCTACTAGGCTCTACAGCCGAAGGAATGCTCTAGTTAGTACTGTTACTTAACCAACAAACCATCTAAGTTACCCATGTAGACTAGAATCACAAGGATTCTCAAGTGCAATACCGGTGCACAAAAAGTCACTACTGCAACAACCCTCAATGGTTGTCCGATCCAACAACTTCTAAATCTATAGGACATAACTAGGGAGTGAGAACATAACATTCTCAGTAAGGGGTCTTCAGTCTACCTGCAAGAAAATTACTAAGGACACCACATATGATAACATATGTAACCTGCTGTGAGCTCATACAGCCTAAGGGTCTAATATATGCACATATTTAGGTCCTTTGAGACCTCTCCTCATCATTGTCCTTAAACTATAAGGCATTGCCTTGCCTACTAGAAAGCTGCGCTTGCCAGCCTAACTAGTGATAAATCACTAGTTGAACCTTTCCCTTAGTATGTTATGTAGGGGAATTATGGTGGGACTATTGTAGACTAGGCCATTTAGACCTTGTAGACTAGGTGCACTAAGGTTTCACCTAGCAACCTCATGGCTATGGCATGGCTAGTCACCAAGGGTTCTAAACCTTTCACCTAAGCTAATGATACTTAGTTATGCTCATTTGCAACTAGTTTCCTTGCTTATGGCTCAAGCAACCATAAACTCTTTCAAACCTTAAGGAAACCCTTAAGTCTTGAGGGACTTTCGAAAGTATCAGAGTACCCCGGGCATACTTAGGCCGCAAAGCACTCTAAGAACTCCCCTAGGTCACATCTCGATCACCCTAGCAAAATGTGAGAAATTCTGGCATCGTGCTTGTGGTGACGCGTCACCAACTGTTAACAATGCGTCGCCACAGTTGGTAACGTTCAGACCACATTTGCACAATTTGCAATGAAACATTAACTGGTGCACGAAATTGGTGACACCTCACCAATTTGGAAATCTGCATCATTGGCATGCATTTTACTGCTATGAACTTTGGACACTTAGCGAACATAGTAAACATGCTTGGTGATGCCATTCTGCATCTTCGTTGTGCAACATGGTGAGCCTGAAGCAGGAACTTCCGGTGAGGGAATGCCTGGATGAGAGCTGGCCATAGGCCGTTCTGACCAAGGGTGCCGGCGGGGGTGCTGTGACAGGGGTGCCCGTGTCAGGGGCGTGTGTGAAGCTTTTGTGTTAGAAGCTTCTCAGCCATTTTGTCATATGTCCATGTGGCCTTTTTAGGGGACCGAACTCCTTCGGAGTATAGAGCTCATTCGGGGAGGTGAGCTCCTTTGGAAGGAGGTCCCTTGTTTGTACAATGTACCTTCGGTTATGCTCTCCCTAGGTCAGGCTTGGGTACTTAATGATGGCACTTCATGAGTGCGCTCTGAGGGTAGCCCAAAGAGCATCCAAAGGTGGTTTTGGATACATGAGGTCGGCGTGAGGTCACCCTTGGGAAGGGTGGTGACCCCTTCTGACCGAAGTTGGTCCCATGGGTTTCCTAAGGGTAGCACCTATCCGGCTTGTCCGAGGGTGCTGAGGCCCTCTCTTTGCCGGGGTTTTGTCGTGTCCATTTTGAGTGGACGTGGTGCACTGGCCAAGGGTGGTGCGCACATGCAAAGTCCTTCAGGGGGCGATAGCCCTTCGGCTATCACATGCCCCCCTCTGAAAATCGAAGATGTTTCTTCGGTTTGGGGAGTTTCGAGAGCGTTTTTGTGGCAAGCGATGCTTTGTCTTGTTGCCATGATGGGCTTCCATCCGAAGTCTCCTTCTCCCCAGGATGGGACTCCGGTGAACTAAGGTGCTCTACCGAGGTAATTCCTCTGGTGTTTGAGTGGTGTCCCTGGCTCTTCTGTCGAGGTCATCATCTGAGGCGCGTACTTCCACTGACCTTTCTATCAATGAATCGTTTCAGCTTCCCATACAGATGGGCATGTCACTTCGGATAAGGTTATGTAGGTCTGCCAGTTGTCAGGGTCGTGCCCTCATTTCCCGTGTCAGTTTACACATGGCAGCAGATGAGTGGCGAATGGTTACGTTGGTTACATCAATTGTGTCTTTTCACCTTCGAGGAGCAATAATGATGACGTTTTGCCTGCCCCCTTCGGCCTATATAAACCCCTCTTGCCCCAGACCTTCACACTCTTTTCCTTTGCTTTTGTTTGCTCTAGAACTCTTTCTCGTCTTTTTTCTCCTTCTAGCGGTGGTTCTAGTGGTGGAGCGATTTCTGGCAACCCTTTACGACGGCGTCCAGGAATCTAGACTTCGGTAAAACTTTTAGTGGGTCTTTCTTTCTGAAGTTCTTCGTTCTTTCTAAAGTCATTTGTTTCAAAGTTTTTCTTTTTTTTTTGAAGTCCTTCGGTTCTCTTTCTTTAGTTTTCCCGAAGCTACCTCTCTTTTCTTTAAGAAATGTCAAACCCTGTTCCACTGATGACCATTTTTCCTATTCCTGAGAGTTTTCTCCCCCTTGAGTCTCATCAATGTTGCACTACTTCGGAGAAGATCAAGAAGTGGGTAGTGAAATTCTATCTCCCTACTTATGATGTCCCAAGATTACCTATCTCGGGCACGTATGGTTACATGGCCAATCCTGATGAGATCACTGTTTACTGAGCCCAACTGAAGGCTGGTCTTTGGTATCCTCCCCCACGTATGGTGTGTGAGTTCTGCAGGTTCCATGGGATTTCCATAAACCAGCTTCCTCCAAACTCCTATTCTTATTTCAATGCCTTTCTTTGCATGTGTGAGGTCTTTAAGATAAGACCCCATTTTCTTTTCTTCATGCAATACTATAAGCTCCACCCAGTCCCAAAGGGTGGCTTCTACTTCTTGCTTCCCCAAAGATCCGGGAGCAAGAAGTTCACCTTGATAGCTGAAGTGCTATCACCCTGTTTACCCACTGACCATGGAAAAAAGAGAGCCAGACACCTGAGGCACATGACCTCGGTAGCTCGCCAATTCCAACTTTGGGAGCCAGCACATCGCCTCCTTCGGGAAGGCGACCGAACCAGCTTCGGGGGAAAAGGACCAATCACCCTCCAAGGGAGAAAAGCCCCCGAAGGCGGAGACACCGAAGTCCTAAAAAGAAGACAACACAACACTAGAAAAAGACTTCGTTATGTTAGATGAAAGTATTGCTTCTTTGTAGGGTCTTTCTCTCTTCACTCGGCTTGGGTTCATTGCACTCTTGTCTTCCCTCAACTTCGCACTCAATTTCTTCTCTCGGGAACTCTCCACTCTTCTTCCCCTCATGTTCACTCTTCTTACTTAATCTCTTGGTTATTCTCTCGGCTTTCCCCTCATCACTCTTGCCCTCAACTTTCCCCTCATTTACTTTTCTCTCAACCTTACTTTGAAATTTTCTTTGATCCTCCAAGACTTGTTGTGGTGAAAGTGGTACAAGCATGATTGAATTTTCTTGTTGCAGTTGAGACAAGCCTCCTATTGTGTCCTCCACTTTTGGCTTGGGTACTTCTCTTACATCCTTACTCCATGCTCCTCTCCATGTGGAAATTCCTCCTTGAGACATATTAGATGCCTTGGACCTTTTGATGATCCTTTCGGCCTTGGTGGCATAATGAAGCAAATCCTCCATGTTGAAATAAGGCGCCATTTCCACTTTGTTGGCAATGTCAGGATTGAGACCATTAATGAATCTAGCAATGGTGGTCTCCTCATCCTCCATGATTTTGGCTCGGGTCAAGGTCATCTCCAAGTCTTTATGGTAGTCCTCCACACTCCTTTGTCCTTGCACTAGCTTTTGAAGCTTTAGGCGTTGATCTCTATAGTAGGAGCTGGGCACAAATCTCCTCCTCATTAAGGCTTTAAGGGCTCTCCATGTGTGTATGGGCTCCTCCTCATTCCTTCTCCTAGAAATAACATCCTGATTCCACCATACAATAGCATAGTTAGTGAGCTTTATGGTAGCCAATTTAACCTTTTTTTCTGCAGAGTAATGATGGCAATCAAATACCATCTTAATCTTTTGCTCCCACTCCCAATATGCATCAGGATCACTCCTCGCTTGGAAGGATGGAATGGTAAGCTTGATGGAGTTGAGATTGTTGTCCTCCCTTGGCTCACACCTTCTTGGAAACCCATGGTCATGCCAAACTCTTTCTTCCTCCTTAGGTTCCTCTCTTCTTGGACCTATCCTTGGTTGCAAGATGGGATTAGGTCTCCTTGGCAACCTCAAATCTATGTCCTCAATCCTTCCGACAAGTCTATTGAGAGTTTCTTGAAGTTCTCTCATGGTTGGCTCATCATTGTTTCTCACTTCCATCCTCCTATCCTCTTGGCCCTCCATACTCCTAAAAATAACAAAGATCCTCACAAACACTCACCTCACATGTTTCACTCAAAAGATGAACACTCAAGCACTCAATTTGTTAGTGAGATATTGTTATTCAAAGAGTTCTCAAAAGTTCTAAGAAAACTATCCTCAAAGCACACAAGAAAACTTGAATTCTTGAAGAACTATTTTGACTCCAAAAGAGGTGGGCTAAACAAGCTTTAAAAGACTCTAGGAAGCCCTTGTAATTGATGATCACAAGAACCACATAGAAATCTTTTTGGCTTAAAAACAATGGGATAGGTTTTGGGGCACAAAACTTCCAACACTTTGTAAAAAACTTCTTTTTTTGCAAGCTCTTTCCTTTCCTTTCGTTTTTCTTTTTCTTCCTTTTTTTTTCTCCTTTTTTTTTTCTCTTTTTTGCTTGCTGTTTTGATGCTAAACAAACATTCTCCTTGAAATTCCTTGCTGCCAAAGACAAAAAGTCAGTTTTCTATTCGGCCAAAACAAGAAACTATTGAAACTTGCACAATTTGAAACAACTTTTGTTGTACCGAAACTTCTTCAACTTGGGTCCTTCTTTTTTTGGTGTTTTCTTGACTCTAGGATGCTGGAAAAAATGAAAACAAGAAAGATTAATAGGGCTGGACACGAAACAGAAAGATAAGAAATAATCAGGAACAAACAATTTGAAACCAAGAACACAAGGTGACACGGATTGACTTCTTTTTGTTGTTTTTGTGATTTTCAGACTTGAACAAGGATGGAATAAAAAGGACAGACCTGAAACAAGAAGAAAAAGGACTAAAAAAAAGGATTAAGACACAAAATTACTGGAAAAAATTGAAAGAAAACCGAAGATAAACAAGAACACAAGATATGTCCTTCAATGGAACTTGTGGCTCTGATACCAACTGATGCGAACCCCGATGGTATAAAGATCATGAAATGTGCCCAAGATGTTTCTCAAGCTCCACAAGACATCAAAGAGACTGGGTTTGAAGACCCCCACCCCTAATCAACCTGTGACTAGAAACGAGAAGTATAAGAATACGAAGAACACAAGCACACTTGTGCACCAAGGTAGTCCACAAAGAACCAAAGAGAAATTCTCTCCAAAGTAGCAATATTATTTCATGTCAATGCTGTTTTTTTACAACCATAATATGTGCCTATTTATAGGCCTAAACGAGGGTAAAAATCTGGGCAAAATTCGCAGCCCAAGTCACCTAGGAAACCTAGTTACAAAGGACTCAAGAAAACCTAGTCAAACTAGGATTCCTACACCCTTTTAACACATGTTTAAGGTGTGCAGAGAATTCCTTTTATCCTAAGTGACCTAAATCACTTCCATGGCCTAAATATCATCCTAAATAATTTAAATAAATAGGAAACTAAAATAAAATACGTTACAAAAAAAGATTGGCCATAAAAACCCCAAAATAGTCTTCTCAGGTGGTTCCTGCTTGTGTATTCAACTTCAAGCTGAAATTCAAACTTGATACAGCCATCATTTCTCAAAATTCAAAGCATGAAAGTTTTATATCTCTTTCTTAGCTTTGAAATTACACCTGAACCACACAAAACGGACATCTAAAGCCAAAGATATGCCCAAAATACTGCAACTGCTTTTGAACCAGCGATAACTCGCAAATTGTGACTTTGAAGCTATATTGGACCTCCTTAACGTACAAAATGGGTTTGATGGTCTGCATATGATTTGTAGCTCCAGATGTTATGTTTCTAATGAATGAAGAATTACTCAATTCTGATATGTTAAGCTCAAGATATGATTTTTCTACCAGAACATCGCCAATCTGTCAACATCCAAGCTTGGCCATCATCTCCATATGATTCCTTGCATGTTCCAGCAGCTCCCATCCTTGGTTGTGCCTTCTTTGATCATATCAATAAGGGAAATCATCACAGGAAGGGGGGCCTTCTGGCAAGAGGACAGAGAAAGAGGCCGAAAAACAGAGGACGCTCTACTCCCTCCGCTTGAAAACTCTCCCTTTGCCTGAATACTCTCCCTTAGGCCCTCAAAAAGACACGCCAGGCAAGAGTCCCTTGTGCTTATTACTGAGTATCTCTCTTTCTCAAAGCACTGACTTGGGCGTCAGAGGTTCCCCCCGGAAAACCACCCCGGGGGCCTCCTAACCCCAGTTTTATGAGTGTTTCAGCCAGGTCTACCTGAAGGATCTCCATTCTTGACTCTCTCTCACATCGGAGGTACCTCCTGTTCTCACCTACCACGGGACCAAGAAGCTACTGGCCATCACTTCAGGTGATCCGCCCTGCACGCCTTCCTTCTGGACTAACCCTCACCTCCAGGACTCCCTGCTGCCCTCACCACTGCACACAGTGGAGATGCTGTCTCCGCACCACCGGACGGACTACATCACACCTTTACCTTCGGGATGAAGGACAGCTAGCGGTGGTGGCAAAAAGAGTTATTTTTCCTGTCAGTTCCTGAAAGATGGTGCTACGTTCCGACCAGATGGGCTTTGGGGGTGTTGAAGACAAACATGGTTGACCCTCGGAAGCTGCTGACCTCTGGGTTGGCCACAGAATTTGATGAGCTTGACAGACGCATTCAGGCTGCTGCGGATTAGGATTCCGAGCTCCCTCCGCATTCCTTATACCCCTTTCCCATTAAGTGGGACCTTATATCTGAAGAGGTCCTTCGGGAATTGGGGGTAATCCACGAGCATAAGTTCGACTTGAACCTGCCCGTGCCTGTTCTCCCAGGAAAGAAAGCATGGTTGGTGATGCTTCTCCAGGCTGAGATTTCATACGAGGCTTTTTCTGAGAGTAAGTTGTCTCCTAGGCTTTGCTACCTATATTCCTTTTGGACTTACATTGATGTTTTTTCCTTTTGCAGAGATGGGTGATCAATCTGCGGAGTTCTATAAGTCCTTTATTCTCGGTCAGGCCGAGAAGGGGGAGCAGACGCGGAGGAAGACGTCTGCGAAGAGGAAAAAGACTAATGGGGGGCCGTCAAAGGCAAAGAAAGCCAAAGCGGACGTCCTTCCCCCTCCACCCGAATACATCGTGGAGGTGTAGGATCAGTCACCTGCCCAGCCTCCTGCCCACGCCGATCCACATTCGGATCCTGCCATCCTTGAGACACCTTTGAGTCTGGATGCTGTGACTGAGACTTCGGTCGAAGGTACTTCGGCTCAAGAGCTCGAGGAAAGCCGAAGAAGGAAAGCCAAAAACATTCCCGGTGATGTCCGTGAGGCAGACGAGACCGAGGATGCAGTCACCGAGGTTCCACTAGGTTTGTTCCTTGGCCATTCCTCTATGAATGTCGGTGTTTTTGGTATCTTCGATCTTCTAGATGAATGGCTAAGGGATGACATACTAATGGAACTTCAGCGTGATCTTGCAGAGGATATGACACCTGCTCATTGGGTGGAGGCTCATGCCCGGAAGAGGGCCCTTCAGGATAGCCATATCTTGAAGGACAAGGTACCAAGGGAGCCCTTCTGGTCTTTCACGGAGGACATGAACTTGTTCTCCGAGGACAGCCAGTTGATGGCTCCCCAAATGGCGAAGGGTGTGCTGACGAATGCCACATTTCAGTTGCTCACCGCTGAATGCCCGAACGAGGAGATCCTCACGGTGAGGATGAGCGAGCACGCTCCCTAGGTAGATTTTTTCTTTCTTTCTTCGGGGACTTAGAAAAATTTTCTTCTGAGTTTTTGTTGCCCTTTGACCCTTACTCGGGGCTTTCTTTTTCTGCAGCTCCTAGCGTACAACAGATATTTTCCAAGCTTGGGCGGCAAAGTAAACTGAAGTTCGCTCTCTGTCCGAGGATTCTCTAAAGAGGATGAAGGATTTTTGTACCCAATATGTCCTCAAGTACAGTGAATTGAACAAAATCGCCAAGGAGGACATGGAGAATCTTCGGGCGAAGCTTTGGGAGAGTAAGAAGGAGCTTCTTCTAAACTTTTCGGCCAAGGTTGAGGACCTCAGTGCAAAGTATGTCATTTTCTCTTTGGAGAATGATGCCCTTCAGAAGGAAAAGCCAGATGATGCTGAAAACCTTACGAAGGCGCTTGCTTTGAACGCCAAGCTCCAAGCCAAGGTTGATCGGTTGAAGAAGGAGGCCAAGAAGAAGAAGAAGAAGAAGCTCAAGAGTAAGGTTACTGAGCTCACCTCCAAACTGAAGACTCTAAGTGCCGAGAAGGACCAGCCCGACCAGATGATGAAAGTATATTATCAAGACGGTTTTTGTCTGGCTTAGCATTAAGTCCTTTCTCGGCACCGCAAACTCGATCTCTCCTTCCTAGCTGCTTTGGATATCCCCAAAGAGCCTATGTGGACGTGGTCGAAGTCGGAGTACCTCAACCTCCCACCTGTTGTGCCCGCGCCTTTAAATGCTCCCATCCAAGAGAAGGATGCCAACGTTAAGGAGGTATCAGACGCTTAAGCTCAACAATAGCTTTTTATTCTTTCTCTTTTCTTGTAACCTGCTCTTTTGTACTATTGCCCAGACCTATGAATGAAAATTCTTTCAAAGATTTAGCTAAGTTCCCGTTCTTTTCTTTGGGCATCATTCTTTGGAAGCTTGTATGATTTTATGTACGCATCTTCGGCGAACATTCACGTTCGAAATCAAGCCTTTGGGAAGCTTCGTACTATTCTTCCCTTAGCAAAATTTTTCCAGTGTGTGGAACATTTTCCCGTGACACAAGGAGCGACCATTTTCACTTTTTCGAACGTATTCCGCCGAGTCTTAGGCTTTGCTAGGGAGCTAGCACCTTCAGGAAACTTTTTAAAAGTCAATATGCTAGGAGCCCATTCTAGCAACGTGACCATATTCGGTTTATAAACCATATTCGGTTGACACGTATACTTTTGTTTACTGGCAATTTCGGAGAGGGGTAATCACAAGCTTTTCTTCAGAAAAAATGTCTAAGTGTAGAATTTTTTCAAAGAATCTGAATGCCAAGTGTTTCTCAACTCTCCTCCTTCGGCGTCGCCCAATTTGTAGACCCCTGGGTGGATTTCGTCGAGGACCAGATAAGGTCCGTCCCAGTTTGCCCGAAGTACCCCATCTGATGGTCTTCGCGGCTCGAATTCGGCCTTTCGGAGGACGAGGTCCCCCTTCTTGATTCCTTTTTTCTTCACATGCAAGTTAGTAGCATCAGCTACTCTTTGTTGAAAAGCCTTCCTCTTGAGTTCGGCCATTTCCCGGTGTTCTTCGGCGAGGTCTAATTTTGCCCTCAAGCCAAGGTTGTTTCCTCCTTCGTCGAACACCTGTATTCTTACTGATGGCTGTATGACCTCAATGGGAATAATGGCTTCTGTACTGAACACGAGCGAGAAAGGAGTTTCTCCTGTGGCCCTTCGGGGAGTTGTGCGATAACTCCATAGTACACTTGGGAGTTCCCCTGGCCATTTCCCCTTTGCCTCTTTTAGCCTTTTCTTCAGGCCATCTTTTATTGTCCTATTGGACACCTCGACTTGCCCATTACTTTGAGGATGGGCTACCGGGGCGAAGTGTAGTTTTACGCCGAGGTTAGTCACGAATTCTCGGAACCCTTTGTCAGTAAACTGGGTACCATTGTCGGCCACTATTACCCTTGGTATGCCAAATCGGCATATGATGTTCTTCCAGATGAACTTCTGGGTATCCTTCACCGAGATCGATGCCAAAGGCTCTGCTTCAATCCACTTAGTGAAGTAGTCTACTGCAACTATGCAGAACTTCACCCCACCGGGGGCGCTTGGGAGAGGTCCGATGAGGTCAATACCCCAGACGGCGAAGGGGCAAGGGTAATTTGCCGAAGTTATCTTCTCCGAGGGTAACCTCTGGATGTTGGCGTGTCTTTGGCAATTGTCACATTTTCGAACAAATTGCCTTGCATCCTTTCTTAGGGTAGGCCAAAAGTAACCTTGGCGAAGTAGTACTCCGGCGAGGGCGTCTGTTCCTATGTGGGAACCACAGGCCCCCTCATGAACTTCTTCGAGGATTGTTCTGACATCCTCTTCACTTATGCACCTCTGCAAGGGACTTGCATACCCTTGTCTGTATAGTTCCTCCCCGATGAGGAAGTATCTCCCAGAGCGTTTTCGCACTTTTGCGGCCTCGGCAGGGTCTTCGGGGAGTGCCGAAGTTGCAAGGTATTTCTTGATGGAATCTTGCCATCCTTCTCCCGAGGTTGCTACGCACATTAGCTCTGTGCTGGGTTGACTCAGCACCTCGGTGGGTTCCTTGGACTTGGCCAAGGTGTCAGCTTCAGCATTATCTCTACGAGGCACGTTTTCTATATGTACCGAGTCAAACTCTTTAATGAGTTTCTTGACGAGGTCATGATATTTTGCCAAGGTTGGATCCTTTGCAGCGTAATCTCCTGTCATTTGCCGGACTACTAGCTGTGAGTCGCTGTGGGCCTTAAGGTTTCTCACACCAACTTTTCTGGCCAGTTTTAATCCTGCTATGAGGGCCTCATATTCGGCGATGTTATTGGTGACATCAAAACCGAATTTGATGGCTTTGGTGGCTTCCATACCTTCGGGCCCCCGAAGAACCACTCCAGCGCCTTGGTGTTCGGCGCCTGAGGCTCCATCGACAAAGAGTTTCCACTCTGGTTCAATCCTTATCAGATCTTCCAAGGTAACTTCAGCATTCTCGATTTCTGGAACTTTGGCGATGAAGTCTGCCAATGCTTGGGCTTTTATTGCCCTTCTTGGCTCGTAAGTGATGTCATATTCTCCGAGCTCGATACACTATTTTGACAGCCTTCCCGAATGCTCTACCTTCTTCATTATGTCACGAAGAGGTAGGTTACTTCGGACAATGATGGCGTGTCCTTGAAAGTAGGGCCGTAGCCTCATACCTGCGAGAACTAAGGCATAAATGGCTTTTTGGAGCAATGGGTACCTGACCTCGGCGCCGTGCATGGACTTGCTTACATAATATACTGGCCACTGCCTCCCACCCTCTTCTTTCACTAGGACTGAACTCACAGCTTTTTCAGTGATGGCAAGGTAGAGGATGAGAGGCTCTCCTTCTCGAGGTTGCCGAAGTGTTGGCAGACGGGTTAGGTAGCTTTTAAGCTCATCCCAAGCTTTCTGACATTCTTGGTTCCAAGGGTGCTCCTCGGTTCCGGAGTTGCCTTTGCTTTTGGTTGCTTTGGTAAGCACCTTGAAGAATGGTCGACATCGGTCGCCGTACCTGGAAATGAATCTACTAAGGGAAGTGATTCTTCCGGTAAGCCTTTGTATATCTTTAGTGGTTGTAGGTGTTCGGAATCCTAACAAGGCTTTGACCTTTTCGGGGTTGGCGTCTATTCCTCTTTCTGACACCATGAACCCGAGGAACTTACCTGCGCTCACTCCAAACACGCACTTCTCGGGGTTAAGGTGAATGCCGAACTCCCGAAGTCATTGGAAGGTTTCGTCTAAGTCCAAGATATGATTACTAGGCATTCTGCTCTTAACTATCATATCATCAACATACGCTTCTATGTTCCTCCCGATCTGGGAGTCGAACACTTTATTCATCAACCTCTGATAGGTAGCCCCTGCATTCTTAAGCCCGAAGGGCATTCTGATGTAGCAGTAGGTACCAACTTCGGTGATGAAGGCGGTTTTTTCTTCATCTTCGGGGTTCATCCGAATTTGATGATACCCGCTAAAGGCATCAAGGAAACTGAGAAGACCGTATTCGGCGGTTGAATCCACCAATTGGTCTATAGCTGGCAAAGGGTAAGAGTCCTTTGGACAGGCATCATTCAGGTTCCGAAAATTGATGCACATTCAGAGCTTTTCACTCCCTTCTTTTATGGCGATAACCATGTTGCTGAGCCATTCAGGGTATTTAACTTCTCTTATTACCCCTGCCTCAATCAGGCGCTTAACTTCGGTTTTAACGAAGGAGTTCTTATGAGCCGATAGGTTTCATTTTTTCTGCCGAACCGGCCTTGCGTCAGGGCGTACTTTGAGACTATGGTGGATTATGCCGAGGTCGACCCCAGGCATGTCTTTCGGAGAGTAGGCGAATAGATCTTTGTTCATTAACAAGAAAGATACAAGCCTATCTTTGTCACCCTTGGCCAATTTTTTCCCCACTCGGGTGTTCCGGCCGGGGACCAGCTCTACATCTTCTGTTTCTACTTTTTCCAACTCCTCTACTCCCTCCTTTGCTGTCTCTTCGCCTGTCATGACGGCTCCTTCAGTAGCCGAAGTCTGTACTTGGACCTTTACCGGGCTTTGTCTAGCCTTGGTGAAGACCCTCCTGACCTCGGATTGGTCAATGAAGATCTCTGCATCTCCTTCTTTAGTTGCGAAGGTGACTGTTAAGTACTTTACATCTGGGCGGATGTGGAGATTGCCTTGAGTTTGCCTTCCGAGGATGGCGTTGTATGATGAGGGAACATCAATGACGATGAACCTCGTCATAACGGAGGCGAACAGTTCCTCCTGACTCTGAGGCGAGGTCCCTTTCAGCATTAGGGGCAGATCGATGTATCCAAGGACGGGGAGCTCGGATGGCCCAACCCCGAAGGTGGGGGAATTGACTGTGTTGAGGTCGCCTTTTGAAATGCCTAAGTTAGGTAGTAGGTGCGAGAAGATGACATCGGTGTTGGAGCCGTCATCCAGAAGTACTCTTTTGACGTCCCAACTCCCTATCCTTGCCATGACAAGGAGTGGGTCATCGTGGGGGAACTTCACAGTGGACCCGTCTTTGCGAACAAGCCTGTTCGGCGAGTTCCCATACTCCATTATGGAGATTTCTCTTATCTTTCTTTTCCTCTTAGCCGAGGGTATCCCTGTAGTGATGGTTTGGATGACCCCTGCTGATGGTGGTGGATTCTTTCGAGGACTTCGGTCACGACGTCTGTCGGAATCATAGTCCTCCTCATCCCCCCTTCTTTGTTCTTCCTTTCTCCCCTTCGGAGAAGGCATTCGCAAGTACCGGTGAAGTTGGCCTTGCTTTATCAGAGACTCGATGTACTTCCTCAGCTGGAAGCAGTCTTCGGTGTCATGGCCATGATCTCGGTGGAATTGGCAGAACTTCTTCATGTTCTTCTTGTTTTCTGAAGTCATGGCCTTTGGCCTTGGAACTGTAGTCCCTTGCCTTTCTAAGGCCATGAGAATGCTGGCCCTCGTGGCGTTCAGGGGAGTGAACGTCATTGGCCTTTTACCCCTTTGTTTTCGGGGCCTTCCTCCAACCTCATTCTGGTAACGAGGCTGGTGGCTTGGTCCTTCGGGCCGAGGGTGTTCCACCTTTGGTCCCCCCATTCTGAGTTCTTCGGCCGTCATGTGCTGTTCGGCCCTTCGGTAGAACTCCCTGAGGGTGTCTGGGGGGTCCTTGGAGAACTCATAAAAGAGTTGGGAGTCTCTCCGAAGTCCTCTTATCATTGCAAGGATGCGAATCTCGGGCCGAAAGTCGGGCACGCTTAGTGCTTCTCGGTTGAACCTTTCGACGTAGTCGCGAATGGTTTCCCCACTTCGCTGTGCTATGTCGAACATCTGCACCAGCATCTTGGCCGTTGGCCTGCTGCCAATGAACTGTTGGGTGAAGGCAGTAGACAGCTCCTGGAAACTCAGCAAGGTTCCGTGGGCCAGGGAGTTATACCATGCCGTTGCTGGACCGGAGAGGGTCACCTCAAAACACTTGCAGAGGGTAGCGTCATCTGCGCCGTGGAGCACCATGCTTCGCTTGTACTTTGTCAGGTGCGCCTGGGGGTCACTACGCCCGTCGTAGGTTTCCAAGCGTGGCACCCTGAAGTCACTAGGCATGGGCGCCTCCACCACTTCCCGTACAAAGGGTGACTCTTCTCTGGTATAAGTGTTTGACAATCTTGACCAGACTGGTTTTCGAGAGATCTACCTCTCATCCTTTTCCAGTCTTCCAAGGATCTTCTCTATGAGGGTAGTTGTGTTAACTTCCCCTTGTTGCCTGGTGGTCACCGTCATTGCCAAACTTCTTTTCCTTCTCGGAGAGTAACTTCGGCGGCGAGGAGACTGGGACCTTTAGTACGGGGATGGACTCCGCTGACAGGAGGTACTAGTTTCTTTTGGGGCTCTTTCTCTAGTGGGTATAGCAAGAATTCCCTATTACCTCTTTGTGGTCCTTATGAAAGCACTGTGCAAGTATTTATAAGAGGGCGCAGGGAGAAGGCCATTTGACATAGCCTGCTGAGATGGTGACACGTGTTCGGCCTGATTTAGCCCGTACCTCTGCAGACGACTCCTCCAGCTGGCCTTAGGCCGTTCTGAGGAAGGCTGCCAGTGGGGGTGCTATGACAGGGGTGCTCGTGTCAGGGGCGTGTGTGAGGCTTTTGCATCAGCGGCTCCTCAGCCATTTTGTCATATGTCCACACGACCTTTTCGAGGGACCGAACTCCTTCACAGTACAGAGCTCATTCGGGGAGGTGAGCTCTTTTGGAAGGAAGTCCCTTGTTTGTATGAGGCACCTTCGGTTGGGCTCTCCCGAGGTTAGGCTTGGGTACCTGATGATTGCTCTTCCTGAGTGCGCTCCGAGGGTGGCCCAAAAAGTATCCAAAGGTGGTTTTGGACACGTGAGGTCGGCGTGAGGTCACCCTAGGGAAGGGTGGTGAACCCTTTTGACTGAAGTTGGTTCCATGGGTTTCCTGATGCTAGCGCCTATCCAGCTTGTCCGAGGGTACTGAGGCCCTCTCTTTCCCGGGGTTTTGTCGTGTCTGTTTCGACCAGAGGTGGTGCGCTGGCCAAGGGTGGTGCGCACATGCAAAGTCTTTTAGGGGGCGATAGCCCTTCGGCTATCACTTGGAAAGCCTCCAAATTTCACACACACATAGACCATGTCGCATAGAACATAACCAACTATCACAAGTCAATCTATGATGTCTCGTAACATCAGCCAAATCCTCTCAAACCTCATAGTCCACCACAATTCAACCAAACCCTCTAACTAATGCTATTGCCAGAATCACTCAAATTCCTCAAGCAAACTCATGTCTATAGCATTAATTGGTCTTTAAGTCATAAGTCCCTTACCTCAACTCCAAGTAACAAGCAAGAATCAACCTCTTTTCCAATCAACTAAGCTCACCAAAGTATCACTTAAGTTCCAACCAAAAACATAGACACCAATCATCAAAACCTTGCTTCCTAACCAAAACCCAAGCTCCAAACTAACCAAATAACATGAATTCAATCAAGAAAACATTGGTTACCTCGTATCAAAAATAAGGGATGTGTGAAAACACACTTCCAAGCTCCAAACCATGGTTTAATGCTTGAAATGAGCTCCTCCTAGCTTATATATGCTTGATAGCTCTTCTTGGCACCAAGAAATCTTGATTTCAAGGTTGAATTGAGAGCAAAATGAGAGTGAGAAGGCTGGAAACGAGATTATGGTAGCCATAGCCTCACTCTCCCCTTCTTAAACCGTTACTTAACCTCCGAGCCACCAAAGTATTAAGCTTAATACAATTAAACCCCCATCTTTTGGTAACTTAGTTATTCTTGATTAATTCTTGTTTATTTCTTCAAGTTTGGGTTA